>JARHVA010003615.1:627500-785000 GCA_037957365.1 Torreya grandis | reverse complement strand
TAAGTATCACCATAAATTTATAGGTTTAAAAAAAAAATAAAAAATTAATGAGAAGTGTGAAAATTTGGACCTAAGTTGGTTAGGATTGAGTTTTTCCACTAACCCCTTATTTTTATACAACATAATCCATGTTTGTCCTTAGATATTTATAATGTAAGTTGTTGCCATATATAATTTTTTAGTATCTAGTTTGAGCATAAATATTGATATTGTGGATCATACATCATACAAAGTGATATTGCATACTCCAATAAAAATTAGTGAAGAAATGAATAACATGCATCTATTGTATACAACTGTTGGTTTATGCACAATCATTTTTTATTGTTTTACTCAACTTTAAAAATGTTTTATTATCCCAAGTAGTGTATTTGATTCACTTAGCATAGAACATGAAGAGATAAAAATTAATGATTTTCTTTTGTACTTTTACACATATCATTTGTAGGTATTTATTCCCATTAGGATAAGTAAATTATATTGATTATAGAGTATTAGTGTTTGAATTTATTTTTCAAATCTTGTGATATCTCATAGACAATGAGTGGCATGCAAAGAGGTAATTTTTTGGATCTTGCATAAAACTTGAGCATGGAATATTCCACATAAAATCTATCATGAGCTATTATGACATAGCTTTGTGATCTCCCCATAACTGTTATATGTGTCAATTTTATGAACTAATCTAGATATTAAAAAATATCCATTGTAGTTTATTAGCCATTTTATATTTAATGTTTATAATTATAGATAGCAGTTGAAACAAAATTAATGTCCCATTATTTTTCATTATTGGATTGATTTGTTTTGGGTCTTCAAAATTATATTTATGTATTTAATGATTTTAGTGGATTTTTATGAGAATTAATGTATGAAAGTGGAATCCATGCCTATACAAACAAATTCCTACACCTATTAAATAAATTTAAGAAACACAAGAGGAATCAATTTAGAGTGTATCCATTAGTGTGTAAACATCTCATTTTAGGAAAAAAATAATTGTTTTTTTGTAGGATTATGTATTTTTATTTTTTGTATAGGAGACATGATATAAGATCATACTTCATTAGATTCCCTAACTATGAATACAAAAATTAGCATCAAAGTAAGGAACACATCTTGGTTAAGAGAGAGTATGGGAGTTTGATTTTTCCATTATTGTGAGTGGTAAGAGACAAAGAGGTGAGAAAGTGGTATGCCTATGTATTTTTACAAAGAGTCATTCAATAATAGGTGTGGTTGTGATATGTTAAGATTCCACCAAGAACAATCATAAGAGTATGTATGGTAGCCACCAATATGACTAGAATGTTATATGAAATCATGGAGATGTTGTGAGTTATGTAGATAATGATAACCAAAGTAGATGATTATATAAATATAAGATTCATCCTAAGGGATGATGTGGTTGACACTTAGGATGAAGTGATAGATAAGGATGAGGTAGAATCAAGATTAACACATCAATAGTTTTGTGGGGGAAGAGAGAATTATCTATTTTATTTCCATAATTAGGAGAGGAGAAAAAATAGATCTTCCATGTTTTTCAAGAATATTGAACTTAGAAGATTTAATAGATTAGCTCATAGAGACAAAGGAATACTTTATGTTTGAAAAATTAGATTATGTGTTCAAGGTGAAGGTTACATGAATAAATTAAAAGCTAAGATAATATATGGTGAAATAAGGTATAAGTTGAGAGGAATTACAAGTGAAAAGATAATATTATCCATTTGGAGAGAATGGTTACAAATTTGATTGGAAAATTTATGCCTGAAGATTACTAAGTAGACTTGTTGAATAGGTTACAAAGTTTGTGAATAAAAAAATATGAGAATCTAAGAGTATACAAGCAAGTTCTAAAATATCACCATCTAGGATCATCATAGAAAGATGATCAAGATATGATGGTGTGTTACATTAATGGAATATGATGGGTCATCTAACATGATATATATTTAACCCTAAAATAAAATGTTGTGGATATGTATTTCAATTTAAGCTTAAGGTTATGAATATATAAATTAAATGGCACAAGAGGGATAATCAGATCTATAGTAGACCAATTAAATATTAAAATTATATATAACCATACACTAAACATGGATATTTTAAATATGGAAAGTATAACTAGGTTAGATAGAGAAATTAGAAAGAAGATAAGTACTTAGTGTATGTAATCTTAAATGCATCATGTCTATAAATCAATCATATCTCGAAGAAGATAGAGCATACCTACACTTGTAATTAGAAGTACATTTGTTAAGTAGGGGCAAGACCAATGTGGGGATTTACTAGACATGATTAGGGGATCACTTGTCATAATACACCATGATAGGAAGGGTTCCAAAGCCTATAGTCTAATATAATCATGTAATAACCCTAAAAGATTCCTATATTTAATTTTCACTCTATTCTAATAAACAAAAAGTTAAATATAATCTAGTTCACAACAAAGCTTGTGGCACAAAGTGGGGGTAAGAAACAAAATAAACTAAACTAAACATGGATAGAACACATATACTCATGTCAATTTATACATAATCCTAATGCATAGAAGAGAATCAAAATTGCATTATCTATCTAATCTTACAAAAGAGAAATAAAGTTAGGAATACTTACCTTAAAAACAAACCTACCAAGCCTAAATATCTCCCTTGACCAAGGTGATTCAAAAGAGATTATTATGGTATGTAAGGATAAAAAATACATTGCGGAAGCAATTGAAAAAATCCAAAGAAACATTCTTTGGTCAGGTGCTGAAGAGGAAAGGAGAATGCCTCTTATTGCTTGGGATAACATTTGCAAACCTGTCAAGGATGGCGGACTTGGTATAAGGAAAATTAGAAGTATGAACATTGCCCTTTTAGCTAAACAGGGATGGAGGGTCTATCAAGAAAACAAAGAATGGAGTAAAATATGGAAGCATAAGTACTTATTTAAGGCAAAGTCACTTCCTGACTTCTTTACTACTTCGGATATTTCTCATCCTTCTACCATCTGGGGGGTAGTCCAGGGAACAAAACATGTTCTCGAAGAAGGAAGTTCTTGGAAAGAAGGAAATGGCAAAAAGGTGAAATTTTGGGAAGATATTTGGTTAAGAGGAAAACCTTTACAGGAAGAAATCCAAGATAAAGATATAATAGAAAGATGTAAGCAAAGAGTGGGAATAACGGTTAATCAATACTGGCAGAACAAAACCTGGGTAAACCTCACTGACTATGATCAAGATCTCAAGGATATTCAATTATCCCTAAATGTTATATCTCTATATCCTAACCAAGAAGATAGAATTGTTTGGCACTATGAGCCAAGTAGACAGTTTAAAGTCTCCTCCATCTTCATCTCTAAGTGAAATGGTAGAAAACTGTTATGGATAAGAGCCTGGATTAAGGGGCTCATCCCTAAAATCAAGTTCTTTTTCTGGACCCTTCTCCAAAATAAAATTCTGACTCTGGATAATTTATAGAAACATGAAATCAATATTGTTAACAGGTGTATTCTTTGTAAGAAAGACCTTGAAGATAGAGATCATCTATTCATGAATTGTTCCTTCACTCAGCTTGTTTGGAAGGAGGTTCTCAATCTGTGGGGCATTACATGGATTCACCACAAAAACGTGGAACTTTCTCTCAAAAGTTGGTATTGCCCTTCAAATAATCCTGATGTTCTCTTCTTATGGAAAATTACTCTTCCCCATATTTGGTGGGGAATATGGAAGGAAAGAAATAACCAAATATTCAGAAATAAATAACTTCCTGGATGGGTGGTAGGATAGAATATCATTAGAGATTTAAAGGAAAATTTTGCTTCTCAAAAGAATCCAAGCTCTACTCTCAATATGGATAATCCCTTGAGGATGGATATTCCTCTTGGTAAACCTGAAAACCCCAAATCAGGTGTTACTTGGAATGTTCCCCCTCAAGGTTGGATTAAAGGTAACTTTGATGGTGCTGCCAAAGGGAACCCAGGGAATGCTGGTTGTGGTGGTGTCTTGAGAAACCATATGGGTATGGTTATTGATGCCATCGTAACCCCCATTGGTATATCTAATTGCCACATTGCCGAAGCTACTGCTGCCCTCCAGACCCTTAAATTAGTTATGGATTCGGGTTATCCTAAATTGTGGCTTGAAGGGGACTCTTTGAATGTTATTAATATTCTCAATAATAAGAATACTATGTCTTGGACCATAGAGGATAAGGTAAAGCAGATGAAAACACTTTTGAAAAAATTTGAAGATATTAAAATCACCCACACCTTTTGTGAAGCCAATGGTGTTACTGATTGGCTTGCTAATTGTGCTGTCTGGGAAGGTCAAATAGTGAGGTGGTATGAAACTTTAGAAAGGAACGTGGATTTAAGGGCGCTCATTCTTCATGATGCCACCCATGCGAAAGAAGGTAAGATTGGAGTATAATAAAATTATAATGAGTAGGAGGAGTGGCAGCACGGGGAAAGGAATTCAATTATTAAAGAGCGAGGCCCTCAAGAGGGAGAAGTGGATCATGAAAAAGCACATACAAAGTCAAATTCCCAATCAATTTGACAGCAAGAGGTTTCAGGGCAAAGTCCACAGCAATCAGGATTCAAAGAAAACGAGTATGGCTCGTGAAAGGAAGGGAGAACCCTGTAAACAGGAACCCAAGAGCTGTGAAGAATGGAGAGAGAAACATGAAGTCTAGAGAATCCTATAGAAAGGAAAAGTTACGAGCTACATGGAAAGACTCCATGGCTCAAAACCGCATATCACGATGGCCTTTTTCAAAAATTGGTCTGATGAAAGGGTCACCTTGCATGGTATATCAGTAAACTTAACTGAGGATTTTATAGCTAAGGTTACAGGGTTGCCAACAGATGGACTCAAATTTTCCAAGCAGACAAGCATTTCGAACGAGGCCTTTTGTAAGTTCCCCAAAATGGATGAGGAAGAGCAAAAGCTGGTCAAAAATGGGGATTTCTATGAGCTAGACTAGATTAAAGGGATATGGAGGGATGTCTTAAGCTGTATAAGGGAGTACTTCATCTTGGATGGAAGAAGTAAACGTGTGCACAAGTTCCATTTTGTCTTCCTCAACCATTTCAGGCATAAGGTTAGTCTGTCTTTTCCTTTTTATCTTCACTATTCCCTGGTCCAAAGCTTATATGCTCATAGGAAAAAGGAAATGCGCCCTATCCTCCATGAAGGCCTTATTCTACTTATTGAAGGCTACTGCAAGAATAGGGCACTGGTTAAGTACCCCAAACAAGGGAAAAATAAGGTGTCAGGAGATAAAAAGAATGAAAGTGTAATTAGGAGAGACAAAATCAAGTCCCCCAGTCCTAAAAAGTAGAATGTAGAAGAAGAAAGGGGATGGGAGAAAATTGAAGAACCCGAGGAGGAAAAACTAGAGGAAGAAGAAGGAACTGAAAGCTGGGATACTAACTCTAGTGATGATGAAGAATGTTCTGAGGAAATTGAAAAAGATAAAGTCAATAAAGAGGAGGATTCTGCAAATAGAACTGTAGATACGGAGGAAAACCAGAATGTGTCAGAGGATGAATTTGTCCAGGAAGATCCTGTTGAGGACCCAACTTCTAAGAATGAAAAGGAAAATTCTGATCAGGATGATATTCAAAATAAGAATATGGAAATACAATCTGGAATCAAAGAGCGGGAATAAAAGAGTCGAGAAGATATCTTTGAAGAAGCCAGGAATAGTCCTAATAAAAAGTCTGAGGATTGGAGAGGGAAGCATCAGAATGATGAAACACACACACCTATGACCTGGGTTAACTGTAAAGTAGAGGCTTCTTCCCAATTTGATTCCTGTATGTGCAGGGAGATTATGGATCTCAAGAGAAAAGCGAAAAATTTGGAAGATTCCCTGAAAGCTGCTTGGAACAAAATAAACAACATGGAAAATTAGTTAAGCGAGATCCCAGTCAAGCTCAAAGCCTATGAAAACAACCTCCGGGAACTTATAAAGGACAATAGAATGAAAATGGAGGAAGTAACATCCAACATTTGTGTTGCTGCTATCAATATAGGTAAATGAGCCAATGAGGAGACCAAAGCACTAGAGGGTCCTAGCAAAAGGATGAGGCAAAGCTCTAGAAAGAAAGATACACAAAAAGGAGCTTTGCTGGATGCTACCACCGAGGAAACTATTTTGAAAGGAAAAGAAGCCATGAACTTGATACTGGAACTGGATGAATAATCTGGTCCTTCTTGTTGGTTTTGAAATTGGTACTGATCTTTGTTTTCTTTTTGTTATCTTTTGACTGTTGTGTTACCTGATCTATGTTTTTTGGGTTTTGACCGGATGTTCCTCTGGTGGTTCCAGGTCCATTTAAAACCTATTTTTGCTACTTCCTTGTAGTGTTTTTTAGGCTTTGCCTGTGGTCTTAGACGTTCTCTCTTTCGCTCTTTGTATCAGGGTTTCAGGGCCCCTTCAAAACCTGCTTTTACCCTCAATCTAAAAACAAATAGAAATCAACTCTATGATACATAACCTATCTATGCATCCAAAAGACTTTTCCACAAGACAAGATCTGTATCTTCAATGAAAGTATGGAATCCTAAGTTTTATTCCTAAAGTAGAATGGTCAATAATCAAATGTTTGCTTGCACTTATTCTTCTTCACTTCTCTCCTTAAAAATGGTTAGAAATGAAATTGTATATGTATGCATATCTTGCCCTAAATCTTCACAAAAACATTAGTTGTATAGGGTCTAACCAGTCAACCTTTTATGTTTTCAAGGTTAATTCACTAGGTCTGAGCTAGATTGGCTGAAGGGCTAGCAAACTCAAAGATTAAAACATAGCCCTAGATTGCACAAGGTCGACCCAATTGACATAGTACAATTAACTATCCAAAATGGAATTAAGGAATGAAAAGGAGGATAAATCATGGCCCAATTGACATAGTACTATTAACTATCCAAAATGGAATTAAGGAATGAAAAGGAGGATAAATCAAGGCAAAAGACTAGAATGGGTAATGTTAAGAAGAATAATCTTAGGGTAAATGGTTTTAGGAGATGAGTGTGTATATGGTTTTTGTAAAAAGGTACAATAATCTTACAAAGCATCAATAGTTTGCCCACCCCTTTCTTGATGTACCCCTTAAGGTGTGCACTTAAAGAGATTGAAACTCGATGGGTTATTACAAGATACAAAGTGTGAATAATCAATAAAAGCTTAAAATTTTATGTGCATACATATACCCCACTCAAATCTAATCACATGTTACATGAGTGCAACACGAGATGGTGATTTGGGAAATAGAACATGATAACACACAATGTTAATGATAAGAATAGTACATTAAGTAGAAAAATAAGATAAATGAAAGGATATAATTGAAAACCACATAATTTTACTTATATTATTGTTGTAGATAAAGAAGTAGGCTACAAGAGATGTGAAGGTGTCCAATGTGAAGAACACTAGGTGAACCTATAGAAGTTAGTGTAAAAAATACCCAAAAATCAAAAAAATTAGAAGATAAGAATATAATAGTGGAAAAGATTCTATACGTCATCACGAATTTAATACATTTTTAAGGTTTTGTAAATGGATGAGTAGAAATAAATATATAGACAAAACAAGGAATCTATCTAAAAATAATTGAAATTTTTGAATTTTAAAAAGTGTTTTGAAATAGGGAAAAGAGAAGTCATTTTGCTATTTTGACTTGTGAAAGAGAGAAATAAGACCTCTAGAGACTAAACGAGATAGGATGGCAAGAAAATGATAAGTTAGATGAGGAGGGGATATAAGAGTGGTAGTAGGTGCACTACAAGTATACAACTATTAATTTTTAGCCATTTTTTTATTATTTTGTTAAATTGAGGGTATTTTTATAAAAATGTAATTTTTAGCATTTCTAGATGTCAAAGTGAATAAAAATTAGATTATATAAGTAGAAAAAATCAAAATATGAAATGGGTTTAGAGGAATTAGGAATAAAATAGGAAAAAGGAACTTTTTTGGGAAAATTAAAGGGATGGTAGCTAAAACAACTGGGTCGACCCAATCAACCCAATAGGATAAAAATAGGCAAAATCCATACTATTGACCCAATAAGTGTGTGTCAACCCTATACATTTTATAGAATATCAACCTATTATAGTTTTCTAACTAATCTTAAAGGATTTGAATGATAACACAGTACTAGGGAGGGCAAAATAAGAGGGTTGGCATATATTTTTAAGTTAATTAAGCTAAAAATAGGGAAATTTTGGTCAAAATAGGTTGACCAAAGAGCCATAATTATATGGAAATTCATGAAAAAGGCCAAGAAAAGGTTATAATGGCCTGAAATGATTAAGGGAAAAAAGGACTGAATAAGCTAAAATAAGAAAAAATGAATAAATTAAAGCAATTTAGTCTTGTTTTTTATTAAAATTGTATAATAAATGTATTTTGACAATACATGGCATGAAAGATCTAATAAATCTTTTATTATTTATTGGTTTTAGGGATGACCCTAATTCTAGAGATTGGTAGATGTGTCTTAGCTACCAAATCTATTAGATAATTTGACCATAGGTGATAGAGATAGGCTAGTAGTTGTAGGCCTAGGAGGGATAGCTAACATGTGTAAGATTCCCCTAAGTTCATATTTACTAGTCATGTTCCTTGGATGTTGGGAATGATTGACTAATACCTTTAGATGGGATGCAGATGGGGACATGGTAGACGTATCTATCACCTTGGAGGATGTGCATGTCATCCTAAGGCTACCAATGATAGGGGCACTAGTGACTATAAGCATACTAGATAGCCTAAAAGAGAGGAGAGCCTTAACTATGTGCGATATAGGCTTAAATACTATATAATAGGTAGGTGAGTTAATATTTTTGATGTATATGCATCATAGATTATATATATTTATAAGGTTGTAATAGGACTTATGATATAGTGAGTACTATGTCACAATTCAGATGGTAAGGTATCACTATTCATGGTAGCCTTGAATAGGAGGATTCTAGAGGAAGACATACTATATGATCTTGGCTCTATCATTTAGGTCTAGCTCATACATGATCTATATGAGGTATTGGTTATAGGGTATAATTCCATAATACTAATCATATTATAGACAACATGCACTTATGATAGGCTTCTCATATATTGACTAGTTGGGTTGTTTATGCAGTCAATTATAGGTTGCTTCAAGTACAGAGATGGAGAGGACTAAATATCATGGGTCATGCCCCACATGTTTTCACTATATATTTTGAGACACATAAACATAATGTGGTCACCATATGGGCACATAGTGACTACATAGCTGAGATGGTACATAGTTACACCAACTACAGTGAGGATAAAGGTTATTAGACACTATAATTGGTGGAGAAAACCACATTTAGCTATTTTAGTGCCATGAAATATGGGCTTACCTAATCTAATGGCACTAATATTTATTCCTAAGAAATGGGTTGGACATATGAGAGAGCCATATGGAAAGAGAAGACTGGGGCCACTATTTATAAGGTTGATGCTCAAACCACATCATGAGTAGCCATGGATTAGATGAGAATGATATGGAGCAGAGGAGGAGGAGAGGGATGTAATGGTAGTGGTACTAGGGATACCACCACTAGCTCCATGAGTGAGATGAGATATGAATACCAAAGACATAATGTCAATAAATGTGGGAGGAGAAAGGGAGAGTTGAGACTATCACCATTCTTGAGGACCTAGTAGGTGAGTTAGAGGAGAGATAGATGATATAAAGGCCACTCAGGCACAAACTAAGGTAGATACAAGCCATGACAACTAGATTTATGTTGAGGAGGTGACTTATAAATGAGATGTTAGGAGGTTGCATGGATGAAGAAACTATTCTAGGTAGTCATGTGGATGGTGAGACCATAGTGGAGAATACACAAATAGGTAATACAAATGATTAAATTATTCTTTAAGTTTTTTATTTTGAAATATAGACTAGAGGTAGAGATATTATGAGATATGATAGTGATCTAATATTTATCTTGGTGTGATTTGGTAGGCATAGCTAAGGATGAGGAGGAGAGATGGGGCTCCCTTTTGAGGGGATCACTCTATGACAACCTTAATGAGACTCTATAGCTTTATGACCCTACTGCATTAGAGGACCCTAGTGTACCATCTACCCTAGCTTAGGTGAGCTAGTTTAGATTAATAGGGGAGGAAATGAAGTTTATATGAGGACAAAGGGAGAGGATGTAGCCACTAGTTGAGATGGGTACATGTGAGATATAGGCATGGTAGGCCATAGTAAAGGATAATTTGTGCATCTAGCTATAGTGACATAGGCACATATGGTGATATAAACCCAGTCAAAGTAGACACATACAGTGACCTAGACAAAGTTGGCATAGGCATAGGTGTAACTAATGAATATAAAGGGATAGGTATAGCAATTGAGATCTTGAATAGCCTACTTATAGTGTACTATTTCAAGGATTTAGATTGAGGCCTTGGTAGGTAGTGTGGTTATTCCATGAGATAGATAGGATGGGGCATTGTATATATGGTTGTACTTATTGTATCAAAACTCATGAGATGTATATATATGATGTATCATTTTGGCATATTGCTGTTGATTGTGTATTTTTTCATAATTATGGTTGTGTTTATGGATGCTTTAGATATATTTATTTATAACACATGTATTTAGATTTTTTTTTATATTATATAGGAAATATATGAGATGTGGTTTATTTTCTAGCATTATGTAGGACACATGCATGGTTAAAAAGAAATAAATAAAAAGACTTGGTAGAATAAAATCAGTCAAAAAAATGTACTACACACTATTTCAAGTTGGGAAATGTGTAATAGTAAGAAAATGACTAAGTATAAAGAACAAAGGGATGGTCAAACAAGATGTTAAAAAGGAATTTGTTCTTAAACCTAAGTGAAGTAAGTTTATAACAAATTAAAATGTGTAAAATCATACTAAATCACATTGGGAAGTATGGAAATAATGTAATAAATTGGAAATTATGTAAAAAGGCATGAATGGTATAAAAACAAATTAATTGAGTCAATAAATTATACTATATCATGTTGGGAAGTATAAGAGAAAAAAAATTGTCAAAAGGTTTGTCTTAAATTTATTGTACTAATAAAATCTGGGAAGTAGGAAAAATTCAATAAATAGTTGAATTCTTACATGCACTTAAAAAATAAGAAAATAAGAGTGAAAGAGAAATGAAGTAAGCATAAAACATACTAAATCATGTTGGGAATCATGTCAATGACATGTAACTTCATAATAAATCACATCTTATCTCATATTTAACACATGTAATTTTGTTTGACTTGTATTATTGAAAAAATTTGTGAGGAATGTCATGTTCTATTCATGGTCTTACACTACAACACATAAAGAGGACACCATTGGGGTGGAAAAATTGGGATAAATTAGGTAATAATGGATGTGGGTAATATGAAAGAAAAAGGTGGTAATTTTTGAAGATGGTCAAGTCCTATCCATGGTATTATAATGCAACTCACAAATGAGATCCCAAAAGGAGTGATCAATAGACAAAACAATATTTCTTAAGAGGAAATATGATGGATATAGGGAATGAAAAAGGGAATGTAAAAATCAATACTTAAGCATCTTATGAGAAGACCTTAGGAGATAAGAGGCATACTAAGGACATGAGAAGACATTAAGTGACTAGTGACCATCAATATATAAAGGAAACCTATTTACTATAGACACAAAGCTTTATAGGCAGATACACATGCTACTAATATCAACTCATGAAGGTAGATTAGTATAAGAAAAGTAAAATGGACCTACCCTCTCATGATGTGTTCCTCATTATTCAAGACCCCTTATAAAGTTGTCAGTCTACTATGAAGATTGGGTACTTACATGAGAAATTATGTAGGAATAAAAGATTTTTATTTTCCTTTTTTAATCTACTAGCCTACCATATACCAAAGGACCTCAGCTCTACCATGAGGCCAACTATGGATTTTAAGATCTGACTAGAAGTAGGATATGTGATTTTAATCATGTCTTTTAGTGTGATTTGACTTTTAAGAATATGTTTGCCTTTTATATCATTTTCTTTTATAAAATGATTTGCCTTTTAAATTTTTATGGCTTTTGAAGATTCCTCCTCTATATGGATTTGAAATGACCAAACATGAGATATGTAGTGATACACATGAATGAGTAATATTCTAAGGATAAAGGAATCTAAGTAACCAAAGACAAAAATTGACTAGGATACTTAGGCTTAATAATGAAATAGCATGTGATCTGAAGTCTCAACCATGTATATGCTTAGTTTTCAAAAAAAAAGGGAAAAAGGATATCTAAAGGTAGACCAGTGAAAGGAAAGTATAATGAGATTCATTTGTTTTAGCTAATCATATGGTAAAAGGAGATAAGGACTAAAAGTAATAGGGTTTTTATAACCAATTCACAATGAGAATTATCTATGAAAAATAGAGACGAGAGAACAAATAATCATGAAGAGACAAGAAGAGAGTTTTGAGAAAAACTCAAGAAATAAAGAAAAATAAATGAAAAGGAAAGATAATTATATGAAAATATAAATTATAATGTAAGTAAGATATAATACCAAAATTAAGATCACTATATAATAAAAATATGAATTTGACATAGTGTCAAATGACATAACAAATAGATAAGAATGAAATTAGAGCACATGTCCAATCAAAATGAAAATTTAAAGGCACCATGCATATGCTCATAAGTACTAATATATATACTCACACACATTATCCAAGACATCAGATAAATCTCTATGAAGTTGGATATGAGTTGATGCTAATGTTTCATCAATCTTTAATGAAAACTTGGAAAATACTTCTCTTCTAATCTCTTCGACTAAAAAAGTAGGAATACTAGATGGATCATCTTAAGGAAAATTAGGCAAGGGATGCTTGGGATAATGTGTGGGAGTGAGATCTATAGGATATTTATGAATTATTTATGGAGAATGATCCACATGTGAGGTATTCAAGAGTGGATAAGGATCCACAGGTGAGGGAAGGTCCACAGGTGAAGGAATCATGGGTGGAGGAACAAAAGTTGAAGAGGGGACCATAGGTAGGGATGAAACCATTAGAGTTGGAGACATTAGAGAAGAATGAGGAGACTTATTATGGGAGTGACCTATGGGAGGAATAGAAGAAGGTTTGGGAATAGAGACAAGGTGATCCTTAGGGTGTTATTGAAGGATGTGATAATGATTAGTGTGATGGGTGCCACACTACTACCATAGACAATATACCTTAGCATACTTAGGTATATATTTATGTCAAACCTTGATGGGAGGCATGGTTTTTACTAAGGTAAGAGAAGGACATAAAGTATAAATATATTATTTTAGCTTAAGATAATGGGTATAAGAATGATTATCTATCCCATGGAAGTAATAGATATGTTTATGAGTGATCTTAGGAGAAGAACTCATATAAAGAGGTATAATAGGAGTGGAAGAAGCTGGAGAATACTCATTAGCCCATTTGGTGGGAAAAGGAACCATCTTAGGTAAAGAAATCAAACCATCACCCAAATAAGGTGGTGATGGAAGAGGAATGGACCTAGGCTCAATAGGAGTAATGGGATAAGAAGTAGAGGTAAGCTTGAAAATATTAAGAGTGGGAACAAGGTCAACTATAGTAGGAGAAAGAATGAGATAAACTATAGTAAGAGTGGGAATGGGCTTCAATAATGGCTCTACTAAGGGAGGAAAGGGATCTACAAAAGGTCGAATAAGGGTCACACTAATCTCAAAAGTAAACCAACTATGGTGATTAAGGAACCTAGAAAAGACATAAGGCCTGATCATAGCATGATCTATAAGCATACTCCTATGAGGATCCTCAAAAATCAAAGGTGTTGGCATCATCTCTACCCTATGATAAAGAAGAAAAATACTAAAATTAAAAACTTTAAATGAAGGAATATGGGAAGATACATAAAACTACTCAAGTAAAGAAGAATGATAATGGATAATCTTGGCATCATGAGCTTGTATAAGACCACCTAAGAGTGGAAAATATTGGAAATAGCCATCATCATAATCTAGGGTATCAATATAAATGATAAAATTAGATATGGCCTTGTCATCCAAGGAAGTGTGGTGAATATAATATTGAGTGTTGGTCAAGACTGCAGGAATATCATCATAAGGAGTCTTGCAAGAATGATATTGTAAGGAAGCAAGAAGCTGCAAGATGAGATGAGGTGAGAGATCATAAGTTTTAATCTTTAGGTTAATCTCAATGAGCTCATTATCATCAAAATCTAATAGGTTAGTGGGAATTTTCCTAATGAGTTCAACATGCCCATTGTAACCTAAAGTTGATTTGATGGGAAAATTAAGATGTTGTAACTCATAGAATGAAATGTTAGGCAAAGGTTCAAGAGTAAAAATATTAAATATACCACAATCTTGTAATTATTCAAAATTCCAAGGGTTAGTGTCACTTTGAATTCTATAGATGGCTCCATTATGAGGGAATTTAATGAATTAACAAGTAGAAGAAGCAACGACTCTTATTTAGTGAGTCTATGTCCTACCAAGCAAGTTGACATAAGAAAGGGGAAAGTTAAATATCATCACCTTAACATGAATGATGATAGGTGGGATAGTAATGGAAATCCAAAGACAACCTAGAAGAGGTATTTTCCTTCTATCATATCCTTAGCATGTGTTATTTATAGACTTGATATTGTATTTAGAATATGTAAGGGTCTTAATGAAGTTGAGAGAGGTAACATAGGTTCCATAACCCTAATCAATCAATGCAATCTTAACTTGGATATCACCTATTTAAATATGAATGAATAAGGGAGGATCATCCACACAAAGTAGAATCTCATCAAGAATCATAGAAGCTAAAGGAATATTTAAGGAAAGAGAAGTCTCTATAGTTTCATCAATGTTGATAGACATCTATTCACATTATTATAATATACTATCTTAGGATCCAAATAAGGCTACCTCCCATCCTACTAGGGGAGGATGAGGGAAATTAATCTCAAATAATAGTTGCATAAGATGGTTTATATGATGGGGAAAAGTCCTCATAATCTCAAGAAATTGAATCTGGAATGGGAGATTAGTGAGTTCCATGATGGGATCCCACTCATCATAACCCATAAGATGGTTGTTAGTTATAGATGCATAATGATTAAGGAGGTCCTTAAAAGGAAGATCCAAAGTACATTGGAATTTATTTTGGTAAGAAGAAGGTTTGGAACAAGGTTGCAAACTATGTTGAGATGATGAAGTAGTTGATTCAAGTTGATTTTGAGAATTGGTTGAAGAAGTGTTAGTAGAAATTTGAGTATTATTAGTGTTATAAGATGATGGAAGAGTGGTAGAAATATAAAAGGAAGTGTTATCTAAGGGTGGATCATAAATTAAATCATCAAAATTAATAATGTCATCTTACCCCAACTCATTTAAATGAGTTAGAGAAGAATCCTAGATAACATGATATGTTTGAGATAAAGGAGGAGTGTAGATAGGGTGAGAATTGATAAAATAAACCACCCTTCACATATTAGTCATGTTAACCACATTTTCTTTAGAAAATGGTTCAATAAGAATTTCTACATTATTAGTGGAAGGGGTGGCTTTGTCTTGATTGTCTTGGATAAGTTGATGATTAGGAATAGGGTCTTTATAAATAGCTAAATGATAATTTTCTTGATTTAAGACTTGAGTTTTTTCATGTGATTTATAATCCCTAAAAGTAGTTTAATAATCTTGTTAACACTTTATAATGATAGAATCATGATCAAAATTAGGACCATGAATAAATTCCATAAATAAATTATGAAGTTATCTATAGGTCTCATGAGAATGACCCTAACTAGCATGAAACCAACAAAACTTGTTAAGATCATAAAAGGATTTCGTAGGATGGGTAGGGTCAAGTTATTAAGGAAGAGACCTAGGTGGATGCTTAATAAATTTATCTGAGGATAGAGGTTTATGTTGTTTAGTGGATATAAGTGATGATTGGTATATTATTGAGGAGGGACTATTTATTTTGAAGGGGTGGGAATGATAGATTGAACATTGTGAATGGTGTCATAAGAATCTATAACACCATCATTGGTAACATTGTGATTTTTATTTCTATGTAAGAAACAAGGACCCATAGAAGATTGGGGTGGCTCAAATTGATGCATAAGGAAATATTTTCATTTAGCTTGGTCAATAGCCTCCTCCAAGGTACATGGAGAGAGAGTGTGGACCAGATATTGAAGTTTGGAAAAGAAAAGGCATTGGTAAAGAGATGTAAAAGATTATCATTAACCATGGTATTTTCAAATTTGTTTGATAATTTTTTCCACCTTTTTAACAAAGGCTTGAGTATTTTCATTTTCAAGTTGCTTGCAATCTATGAAATGGGCCAAAGTGTTTCCAGGAAGATCATTAGTTTGGAATATTTGAACTAAAGCATTTATTAAATCCTCAAAACTAGTAATGGAATGAGTTCTAAGTTGCTTGTACCAATCTAGGGCATCACCCATGAGGGTTTTAGCTAAGTGTTTGGTAGAAGTAAAAGTGTTTTATTTGAACCATTACTTATAAATATTTCCAAATGTTTTAAGATGAATGATGGGATCGGTTTATACATTATAATAAATTGTAGGTGTGATACCTATAATATAAATGTTAGTAATTTGAGTAGTAAGATGTTCATTTTGGAGATGCTTAATGGTTATTTTGACCAAAGGAGATTGAGGAATGATATTTCCTTGAGAATATCAAAGAGTAAGAGAGGAAAATTTTGGTTATGTATGCCCAAATTTGTTGGTTGAGATGAGATTGAAGATGGAGAAGCTAGTTTTGCATTCCCATCGTTTTATTTGTGTTATGAGCTTGAAAGGTATTCATTTGATTGAGTGTTTATAATAATAGTTGATGTGTTTGATTGGTACTATTAAAATCATTAGATTTGGTGTTAGAGGCATGCGTACCACTATTGGTGTTGATAGGAACTTGAGAGGAACTATGAGAATGTGAGGCACTAGTGGCAAATTTGGCTCATGTAACAAAATATGGACTAGTGAATGCTTTAGAAGAATAATTAGTAGCATGATTATGTTTGGTAGTAAATGATGTACTATTGGAAGGATAATGCATCTTATGAGAGACCCAATAGATGTAAAACCTACCATATTAGTGGATATAGTAGGCATGGAGGTGGAAGAAGTTAGAGAAGAAGATGTCATGGTATGAAAAGGGGTCATAATAAAAGGAAGAGGCTGAGAATAAAAGAAAGTGGTACCCCAAAATCTAGTTGATAATATAGTAGTAGGAAAATGAGGCTCTTCAACTTGACCAGTAATCATAAGATTGTAAATAAATAAAGGGTCTTTTCCTCAATGTTAAGGAAATTTAGAGATAAAAAAGAGTATTTTGAGGTTATACTCTAATTCAAGTTGGTCTTCTAATGAGAAGAGAGGAATACCTTGTAAATAAGTATTAAGAGGGGTCCCATAGTTCATTGTATGAGTGGAAATATGAACATTACTAAACATGCAACAGAGGATCCCTACTATATCTATAGGAGACCCTATGAGGGTTGGTAAAATTCATCATGTCTCTTGACTGCAACTCAACATTGTCATCAAATAGAAATTCCATGATGAACAGTAAGAAAGAGAGATGAGAAAGAAAGTAAATAGGTAATGACATTAATAGTACAAGGTCAACTGGGTCGAACTATCACAAAAATAGGTTTTGCAAACTATACAAGGTTAACTAGGTCAACTTAGTATAGTGAACATGGATTGGAAAAAGAGGAAATAAGGTCTTCAAACTATACAAGGTCAACTAGGTTGATCCATTTGAACAGAGGTTGGAAAAGGTATAGGGTCAATTGGGTCAACCCAATACAATAGAGAGGGAATTTTAAGAAGCCTATAACAAATTTTTGGATTGAAACGAGATAACTTTTACAAGTAATTTGAAAAGAAATAGCTGAAAGGAAATAAATAGTCAAGTGGATTAATGTTGGTAAATCTAATTGAAGCACATAACACAAAACCTTACAATAATGCTGGATAATACAAGTTTTTGCAAAACAAAATACATTTGAGTAAAGAAAAAGCAATCAACTTGGAAAGTATATAGATAACTAATTGGTTGACCTGAATGTTAATTAGATTATTAAGATATGATTTTAAATGTGATGGGAAGTTAGTTGTAAGGAACTAAAATGGAAATCTAAGGATGGTTTCAAGTAGTTTAGTCTAAAAGGGACTATAGTGGTAATGATATAGGCTTGGTATTGGGGCCTACTCCATCACTTCACACACCATAGAAATAAGGGTGTTAGGTGCTTAGCCAATATATACCATTAAACACACTTTATACTTGACCATAGTGTTAAGTCATCTTCCCCCTTGGTGATGAAATCCAAGTAGGTTGGCCTTGGGTAGAAAAATGTTAAAATGCTTGTTTAGATTATTTGATTTAGCTATGTATGCATAAAATATAAAATAGTGAACTAAAAAATTAATTTAAAACCACCTAATTAAGCTATGTGATCTATTTTAAGCATGCAAGCAATAATAAAATAAAGTGTGAATTAATTACTAGCATATAAGGTTAATTCCAAATTTGAAACAAGGTATAATGTCGATATGATCAACAATGTATAAAAAAATATAGAACAACGTTGATAGGGTCAAACCTATATTACAAAATGAAGGTCTAAAAATCAATAAGGTTGGCAGAGTGGACCTAGCTATCCAAACAACACATAGAACATAAAACTGGGTTAGTAGTTGACCTTGTAAGGGAAGTTTTAAAGATTGAAAATTATGAAAAGAAAGATTGTAAAGAAAGACAAAGAGATAGAAAGGAACCTTGGTAGATCAGAATTCAGAGAATGAAGATTGTTGTTTAAGAACTTGGATATATGCCTATAAATCTTGTTAACTGGGTCAATAAGGTCGATCAAGATTTACAAAAACTTATTGTTGAGTGCTTGAAATGTACATGGTCAACTAGGTTGACCTGATATTCTAAAAAAGATGTCTAAAAAATTATAGGTTGATTAGGTCGACCTAGTAGTCTAGACTAGATGTCTATAAATCTAAAAAATTGCATTGGGTTGACAAGGTCAATCCAATAGCCTATACCTAAAAATTTGCACACAAAAGTTAGATGTTGGGTCGACAGAATTGATCTAGTATGGAAAATATATGATAAGAATAATGATAAAATAATAAAAGAAATGAAATTAAATATGAACAAACACTACAAGGTTAGTTCACATTAGGTTCATCAAAATGTAATATGAAGGTGAAGCCAAAGTAAAGCTAATGATAATAAGAAAGGAAATAAAAATGGAAATGTGAAGACAATCCAACTAGTGGTGGGATAGTATTCACATTGGGTTTACCAAAAGGTATACAATAAGTAATGCATCATATCTATAAATGAATTATATCTTAGAGAATATAAAGCATACATACACTTCTAAATTTAAATAAATCCTAATGCATGGAAGAGAAACATAGCTACATTATCTATCTACTCTTACAAAGGAGAAATAAAGTTAGGAGTGCTTACCTTGAAGACAAACCTACCAAGCCTCAATCTCTCCCTTAGCCAAGGTGTTTCACAAGAGATTGTTCTGGTATGTAAGGATAACAAATACATATCATCTCTAGGCTACACAACCTATCTATGCATCTAAAAAACTTATCCACAGACAAGATCTATATCTCTAAATAAAGTATGAAACCCTAAGCATTAATTTTTCAAGTAGAATTATCAATAATCAAATGTTCATTCACACTTATTATTATTCATTTCTCTCTTGAAAAATGGTTAGAAATGAACTTGTATATATAGCTAGATCTTTCCCTAAATCCTCCCAAAAATGTTAGTTGTATAGGGTCAACCCAGTAAACCCTATATGTTTTTAAGGATAATTCACTAGATTTTAGCTAGGTCAGTCGAAGGGCTAACAAAATCAAAGAGTGAAAAATACCCCTAGACCATATAGGGTTAACCTAATCAACCTAATACATCTAACTATCCAAAAGGGAATTATGGAAATAAAAGGAGGATAAAGCATGGAAAAATACTAGAATGGGTAAGGCTAATAAGAATAAGCTTAGGTTAAATGGTTAAAGGAGATGAATGTGTAGATGGTAAGTGGAGAAAGGGAAAATAATCTTATGAAACACCAATGGTCTTCCCACCCCTTTTATGATGCACCCTTTAAGGCAAGAATTAAAAGAGATTAAGACTCGATGGGTTTTTGTAAGATACAAAGTGTCAGTAAACAATAAAAGTCTAAAAATACTATGTGTATAAATTTATCTTGTTATGATGCTAATGTAGTTCTATAACTATAATAGTTTAAAAATAAGAAAGAATATAGGTCTATAATAGTTTTTAGATTCTAGATCTAGTGTCATTGGCTATCTAGATACTTGTATCATCCCTAGATGGTTACAATGATGCTAGAATATAAGTCTGACTATAGTGTCTTAAATAAAAATGTAGTGAAAGAGGATTTAATCACCTAGATGTTTTCATGTTTAGCTTTGCCTTTATTATGGTGCATTTAGATATGGGTCATGGATAGTAACTCCTTATGAAATGGATAAATACTAGCTTTCTATATTCAGTTTAACCTTGGGCTAAAATAGGTTAGTGTGCACATAGTGTCCAACTAGCCCTAATGACCCTACTATTAAGGGATGTTGCCTATATATCCAATGCTCTAAAGAGGGCCTCAGACTAATGTAGTTATCCCATATGTGGTGTCTTATGTGTGAATCACATAATGTGTATAAATCAAGTACAACATTTACCTTGCTTGTAAGCTAGAAAATCAAATTCTTGGGATGCTTCTATAATACTTCAGACCTATAGATGTGTATTTCCTATGACTAGTTTGTAAATAGGAATAAATAGGGAAGTTTTTGTCAATTAAATGCTTAATAGAGTTATTTTTTAATGAGTGCCTTATTCTCTTTGGTATTTCCTAGGTGAGTAATGAATGAGGGTTGGTCTTGTATTTATGACAATCCCTTTGGAGTAATAACTCATGTTAAAGCACTTAGACCAACCATTAAGATATGTTTCATTTGTAAATTGGTTGAATTTAAGGAA
Organism: Torreya grandis; assembly: GCA_037957365.1. NCBI lineage: Eukaryota > Viridiplantae > Streptophyta > Pinopsida > Cupressales > Taxaceae > Torreya > Torreya grandis. The sequence continues at coordinate 763,864 of JARHVA010003615.1, read as the reverse complement.
CTAGACACTTGCATCAGGGCAAGATAGTAATATCGACACTATTGTTTATAATGGAGGTTAGTGTCCAAGGAGTATAAAAATAGGTACATCATCAAAACATGTAGAGGTGTAAGATAAGTACATTATAAGCATTCTGGGTAAGATAGAATTTTTATGTCATTAATATAGGACTAGTTAGACTGAGAGATAGGCAAAGGGGCACAAGATAGAGAATATGTGAGGCTTGTAGAAGAAAAGAGATTATATAAGTAAGAGGAACAACCAATGTCTAATTTTTCCATTTGTATAAGATAAAGGTGTTTAATAATCATAAAACATAATTTACATTTCCCATTCATTTAATATAGTAATGAAATTACTAGTCTAAATAAAAAAAATAAGTACCTAGGTGTGTGTACACACCTTATCTTTGCTTAAGTTGAATTTGAGTTATTTTGATGTTGACTGACATACAACCAAAAGCATATTACAATGTAAAGTTAGTTCATACAATCTTGGTTAAAATTACTATAAATTGATTGAAATCGAAAGAGCAAGGTTTAGGAGTACACTTGTGTGTCAATGTAACTACTTTGTATATTGGAAAGTTATTTTGAAAAATATGTGTTATTGTAGGTCTCTAAAACTAAGATTAGGACAAATATAGAAAAATATTTAAAGTTACAATATCTAAGGAGATAAAGATAGAGAAAGATATTGGAAGGTACGTGACACCAACTCTAGAGCAAAAGTGAGTTTCCACCTAACAGTTGAGATTAGATAAACCATGCAACCCAATGATACATATAACCTAGTGAGGATAGATGATCAAGTCTAGCCTAAAAAACTGGAAATATTGAATGATTTGATCACCTTAACCATACCAAAAGGTGAACCAAATAATTTAGTAGATTAGATCAGTATGGTTTGTAAAAGTTAATGAGGTATTGGTACATGCAATGGTTTTAGACTATGAAACTGATTTGGATTTTACAATATTAGGCACATGTTTCATAACATATGCATTTTAGATATGTCTCATGTTGAAAATATGTATAACAATGGGATGAATGTATAGAGTTTTTCCCCAACTATGAATCTGAATCATTTAACTATGTTCTTTTTCTAGTTTGAATAATTATCTAAGTGTGGAGGACATGATTCCAAATCATGCCCCCATTATATATTTATAAATTTGAAATTGATATAAGTAGAAATGTGGAAGACATGTTTCTAGAACATGCCTCTACTATAAATTGGAGCTCCCACTATAAACTAGAGATGTTTAATATTGAATAAGTGTTGATAATATGCTTCACAAGCATGACGTCATTGAATCTATGAATTGATATAAGACAAATATACCAAATGAGTGTGGAGAACATGCTTCCAAAGCATGACCCCACTAATATTCCCCTCTTTTAGGTGAGGTAAATATAATAAATAGTAGTTAAGTCACCTCAAAAGGGTAAGACAACAATATAGTCTATGAATGTAACCATGTAGAATATAGAAGGAAACATGTCTAGTTAAATGTATCATTGAATCACATAGAAATAATGTAATCACATGTAGGCCTAAGATGCATGATAAAGATCAAGGTAATGCCTAGATACTAATAGTATAATATCAATAAGAATATAAGTACACACACAAAAGAACTAAAAATCAAGTCAATAAGTAATTATCCAAAGAGACCAAAAATAAGGGGATGTTCAAATGATACAAAATCAAAAGGGACATGACCCAGTAAAATGTCCATGAAAGTAAGAATGATATATTAAAATGTCCATACAACAAGTAATAACATGATGTAAATGTCAAAAAAAGCATACATAGGCACAGGGGCCATAGTAAAAGGATCATATTCAAATGGTTAAACAAGCAAAAAAATACATTAAAGGTAGTGCATAAAGTAAAGCATAAGAAACCAACATAAACATGTCATAGTGGATCATGGATCTAATGTGTTATAAAATTATGTCAAGTGTATAACATATGAAGTACCCTATGTAATATATAATTATTGATAATATGAATGTGTAAGTACATTTGTAAGCTCAAACATGATACTATGGAGTGATAATCAAATCATATAACCTATTTATATCAAGATCAAATAAGTGGATACCCCTAATGTCCATATGACATGAGTAGAGGGAAAACCCAACATTAAAAATAGAAGTGCATAATGTATTTTTGTATTCTTGTATCAGACCCAATGTAGAAGGGTAACACATATGTATATGTAGGAGTAATTCAGTATGTGTTACATAAATATAGAAGCATCATATGGATGCTAATGAGCATATAGAATATGGAAATGCTGAAATTGTTTTTTATTTTTTGAATTTTTTTTTTTTTTTTTTTGGTATTTTTGGAAGTTTTTGGAGTAGCCCTAATCAAGTAGGTTTTTATCTTTAAAAGGTAATGTGTCACCTAAAAATGATTTTATGTTTTTTTCATATCGATGTAGTTCTAATACCTCAATGTTTTTGTGTAATGGTTTACCTGTAGCTAGTAATCCAGGAAAATGATCATGCCCATCATGTTGGATGGAAATTTGTATACCAATATTATAAAAATTGACACACATGTTTGTAGGATCCAATTTATCATTCCACTCAACTAGCCATTTTTGTCCAAATTTATCTTTAACTTTGGTTCATGTTTGGTCATCCATATAATTAATTGGACACTTGAGCCAAAATCAATAGATAATTGAATGTATCCTTTTAATTTCATATCTAATGGAGAACATGTTACCTCATCCATAGTATGTCACAATCATGCTATAAAAGTGGTACCACAAATGGTATCCCATTTTTGGGGGTTAAATTGGATATTTTGACAATATACCCCATCAATATAAGTATTAATACTTAAATATTCAAGATTTTGTCACTTTGAGGTATGTTTTTCATCTAAAAGATATGAAATATTTGGAATTTTACCTATTGTGGACACAATATGTATACAACCTTCACTCTTATATTGTTGGATACTGTTTTACAAGGGCACAAATTTATTGGTAGTATGGCCAATGATCTAATGATAATTATAGTATGGTACTCCTTTTATGGGTATAAATCTACTAGTAAATCTATATCGAGTAGATTCTAAATAAATGATATCTTGTTGAAGTAACAAAGATAAGATTACATCGGTAGTATCCTATTGTGGCATTATTTGTAAAGTTGGTTGTAAAATCTTTTGAGAAGTCTCCACATTGTTTACATTATGTACTTACATTTTTAACTTATAAGGTTGAATCAATGATTTTAACTAAGAGGGATGTATGAAATAACAAGCATTTACATGCTCACCTACTAGTTTTGATTTTCCTTTATCTGTATTCAATAATGTATTCTCTACAAGTGGGTTTAGCTTATATGTATAAGGACTCATAGGTTCAAATATATTATGTGACATGTGTTTTAATCATAATGATTAGGTGTGGGGGTGAATCAATCTTCAAAACATTAATTTAATTCTACTTAATCATATATGGACCATTCATATAAACATGAATATATAGGAAAGCATGTGCAACCATACAAGATCATGAAATAAAACAACACATTACATATGTGAGAGACCCTCAAGGGGAAGAAAACCCATTTATTTATATAAATGGACTACATTAATAAAATAAAAAACTAATCTTTAGTGAAACACCAAATCCACATGGAAACCAACACCAACTAGTCAAGCACCCACTCAACTAAGCTTTATCAAGCACCAACTTGCAAGGAGGTACCAACCCCCTTGATGATTTAGCACCAACTCAGCCACTTGAAACTTTTTGTCATCTTTAAAAAACCTTATTTATTACACAATATATGATGATCACCTTATTTATCTCTTCTCATTCTTTTATCACCCTCAAAACTGCCCTCTAGGCTTCTTCACTCATCTATGTCTCTTCAAGACAGATTAAGTCATATAACCTTATTATTCATCTATATTAATATTTTTATATCTTCATGAAAATTTATATACACCCATATAATTATCTAAAATACCTCCTTCAATTCTTCAATGTGATATTTCCTTCACTTTCACTCTCCAAAAAATCTAACTACTAATTAGGCCTATTAGGCCTTGTTCTTATACAAACCTCTATCTCACACACCTCCTAGTCAACCACACACACTTGAACACTTTTATTACCCTTAAAATAATTATTATAACATGTTTCATACATGAATAAATCATTATAGTATGCTTACCAAAACGTAATAGGCTACCTTCCTTTTTTAGGACTCATGGAGACCTAATTGCATTAGGTTAGTCTTGTAATGTGTAGAACATGATGCATTAGGATACGTTACACTTATATATATATATATATATATATATATATATATATATACACACACACACACACACACACACAGACACAAATAATATTTTAATTACACTTTAAATATATCCTAATTAACCTATTTTTAGCTGAACAACACATTATAGATTCAACTACTTCAAGAAAAACTCCTTGTAACTCACTGTCATCATAGGCCTATATGTACTCAAACACTATTTGATATATATAATGCTTGATCACCTACATGTCATGTAACCAAAACATAAAAAACATGTTTACATAATATATATTCCCTAAATTTCATCTTCATTCACTTGGTACATTCTAACTCAATGACCAACATTGGTCTTACTCACCTTTTAGGTCTCATGGAGACCTACATCATTAGGTCTTCTCTCTTAATGTTGAGACTTGATATTCTTTGATCTAAATGGCCTTATCCAATCATTAAAAACTAATCAAAAATTTTTAAAATTATTTTTTCTAATCTCTTCCATGCTTGGTTAGATATTTATCCTTTATTCATACCCTAAATCTCTCTTTAAGACAAACTACCCTATTAGGCCTGTACACCTCAAAAAATATCTTGAAAGAATGTGTTGATGCATGTATTTGTATCATAGGTGGTTTTTAGTGTTTAATAAACACTAATAATTTATAAATTTAGATAATCCAATGCATGAGTTTTAGGTTGTGATAATCTTTTTATCTTTGGTGGAATAATGGTAGAACAAGTGAATTGTTTCATTAAATTTATAATGTTTGGTTGTTGGGAGCAATCATGGCCTGATAGCTAATCTATGAAAATGAAAGTAATGTTGGATAATTTAAATGAATTATTCTCAAAGAACTAAGTCTAAAGACTAAACTAATATGAATATTTATAATAAAAACTAATCTAAAATGAAATAGTCAAAAAATAAGCAAAAGGAAAGGTAGGGTAGAGAAGGAACATATTAATGTTGCTGATCTTCATTCCAAACATAATGACAAAGTTCAAATATCATACAAATATGCACTTAAAACCAATTTATTTCATTAAATATCATTAGACCAAATCCCACCACACATCAAGATAACATCTAAGGAAGTCAAAGAATGCAAATAAGAACCATATTCATTTAAATATTTACCCTTGAAAGTAAATATTATTAGTACATCTACAATAAGAGAAAAGAAAATTAAATAAACCTAAGAACTTTCAATCAATTTATCACTTACACAAATTGATAGCTCTATATTTATAATTACACATCTAGAATTCATGAGAACCATTCAAATCTAAAATCTAAACTAAACAAGTGAGAGAGAAGCCATAACAACAATTCACATAAACAAATTAGACAATCTTTTTAGAATTTTCTACTTTAATTAATTTCTCCAAAATTAGTACAAAGTATTTTTTATCGAAACTCCCTCTTTTAATTAGCCTGTGCCAATATAAAATGGAACTAAGGGGTCTCGATACATAATGAACTTAGGATAAACATTTTAGGCTAAGGTTTTATTATGTTAATAAACATGACTAGAACATTAGGAGAAAATATAAACTAAGTCAAAATTGATAAATTTTTACACGTAATTTGATCCCATGCAAATTTGAAGATGGCGAACCAACATGACGAAAAACTTAATTTAAAATATAAACTAAGTCAAATTTGATAAATGTTCCCACGTAATGTGATCCTATACAAATTTCAAGAAGGTGAACCCTTTTAAATTTAAATATATTTCAAAGAAACCTAGGCTAAAGTAAATTAAATTAGGGTTTTATCATGATTTTAACATAGATTCAACTATTCATCTATAGACCAAATGCTAGTAAAAGGATCAAATTAGCATTTAAAACAAAAAACCCTGAGCATTATCCATTCTAATTGAGGTTTCATTAGATCTACAACTTGAAACATAAACATCTAAAGTTATCCATTTTTATACAAGGTCAAACAAGAATTATATGCAAATATGTTAGTCCCACCATGGTGTGGATGATAAAGATAATTGCTAACATGCTAATGGCAATCTGATCAAGTGAATTTTCAATTTAAGGCATAAATTTACAAAATTTGAAACAAGCATCCCATTTTTTTAAAAATTGGGGTATGTTGACCTCAACAAATGGTGACTTCTAGGGAAACATTTATAAATGTTAGAATTTAGAGACTCTAGTTTAGACTAATAACTAGGCTATTTATTCCACTTGATCAAGTACCACTATTAAGATCAAGCCATAATTAAAATAAAACTTACACACATAAAATTAAATTTAAACATTAAAACTCAATAATGTTGTGTGTGTTCTTTGATTCCACTTACTATTTACCACGGGATTTAGGGAATAAGTTTCAAATTTCATGACCTTAACCATTAACATTGACTTATTTCACATTTATATGTTCATTAAGAATCTTGATTTAGCTCAGAGAAGTCTTGGGCATTGCTCTACTACTAGCTAGGCATCCATAGCACTAGTAAAGATACCTTTAACTCCACTCTAGACCTTGCTCTACTACCATCTAGGTGTCTATAGCCTCGATGGAGGTTACACAAATCACCTTTGCTTAGAAAGCTTTTGTATATTTAATAAATTTCATATTTTTTTTATTTTTCAAATATATTTATCTCTCTAGCAAGGTTTTGAACTAGATTAGCTAGGTTTTAGGATTTGGTCAAATGTTTGGTTTTAAGATAGTCATCCTTGGTTTCCAACATTATCCTAGGAAATATTGTATTTTAAGTGAAATCATGACTTTGTCAAACTTTCATCCTACATATGTAATCCCTATTAGAATCATACTAAGATCAGAATAAGGTTTAAGATGTTCGGGAACAATTAACCTAGATACCAGCCCTTACCAATTTCTCAAAACTATAACATCAAGTTCACATTCCAAGATCCATGATAAACCATTTGGAGAATTCATACCTATATTACTAATTTTTGGAGTTATTTTTAGCAAATACATGCATTGGAGCTTGGAATTGTCTTGAGAAAGACTTGTTAAAAGAAACTAACAAGAGAGAAAATACACAAAAAAGAAACAAAAGAAATAAAAAGGAAAAGAAAGAGAAAGAAAACAAATATTTACATGTATTATGTACAAATAGGGAGTATAAAATAAACTAATCTAATCCTACCTACACTAATCTTAACTATTCTTATAGGTTACTCTATGTGGACTTAGAGTAGACAAACAGAGAATTAGTGCTTGAGATATTGACCATTTATTGGCAATGTAAACTTTGATCCCTATAAGTCCTTGAGCTTGAAGGTTTTGTCTCTTAGTATCTTAGAAATATGATAGGGACCAATCCACAAGGGATTAAACTTCCCATGATTTCAATTAGGTTTAGATTCTATGTCCCAAATAAGAACTAGGTCTCCTTATCTAAACACCTTAATTTTGGAATGTTTGTCAAACCACATCTTGACTGTGGTTTCATGTCTACTAAATTTTACAAAATATTCCTCTTTTGCATCTTTCATTTGAATAATGTCAAGCAACCTAAAACTTACAAACTCATGATCCTCTTCTATGTACTCTTGGATGAACTTGTATGTTGGTAGCTTAAGAGTGATGGGAAACATAGGTTCTTAACCATATACAATCATAAATGGGGATGCCTTTGGAACTTTCTTGACTCCTATTCTATTATCCTAAAGGTCATACTTGAGTAACTTATGCCATGTTCTTATTTTGTTAGTAAAAGAATTCCTGATGGCTTTCATCAATTTTTTGTTAGTTGATTTAGAGACCCCATTACCTTGAGGATAATGATTTGATGAAAACTTGAGAACAATGTTATTGTCATATTCCCACTCAGTCATCTCAATGGATATAAAGGAATATCCATTATCATAAACTAGAGATACTAGTGTTCCAAATCTTGTACATATGTTATCTTCCAAGAACTTTATCACATCTTTTATCCTGGATTGTTTGGTTACCACTACTTCTATCCATAAAGTGTAGTAATTACTATCAATAAGGACACATTTATGTCCTTTTAAATAATTAGGATTGATTATCCATACAAAATATAATCCCCATTGAGTAAAGGGTTTATAAAATCATCACTGGTTTCAATGGCATGGATGCTTTGAGATCTTTAGTGTTGGATATCTAGCACTGATGGCATTCTCTCACATGTTTATGAGCATCTTTGAGATTGTAGGCCAATAATAACTATCCTTAAGGATATTATGTGTTGTTATCTTTCTGAATGGGTGTCTACTTCCTATCTTGTCTTGTAAAGTGATCAAGATCTCTAATGCTTTCTCTTTAGAAACACATCTTAGTTATATCCCTTCATAATTATTCCTAAAAAGTACTCTATCTTTGATCAAAAATTGAGTTTCCTTGTGCCTTAAAGCTCTCCTCTACTCCTTATTCAGCCCTATAGGACAAGATCCATTAATTAATAGATGAATAATGGCATCATATCAATCATTCGGTTCAAAACTTTGTTATTCTACCTGTATGACATTCAACTTAGGATTGGTGTTAGTAATTAACTAAATTAATCCTTGACACATTACCATTTTGGTTGTATTAATTTATAGATTGTATTCTTGAAGTACAAACATCCATTTACCTCTTCTTTCCCCAACTATACATTAGCTAAGCATGATCTTAGTAATAGGATCTGGTAATATTGTATGCACCTTATTCCTCATAATATAATTCCTGAATTTCTTTACTACATTAACTAAATCACATGTCTACTTGTCAATTAGAGAATATTTCAACTCAATATTTTTAATATCGGTACTCATGAATGAGATAGGATGGTCACATCCATATATCTTTTGAGTTATAATATATGAAATTATATGGTAAGAAGTAAAAGAATAAATATAAAATTCTTTTGAAAAATTAGGGCTTATCAATACTAGTGCCTACACTATTGCTTCTTTTATGTACTTAAAAGGCTTTTTTGGTTTCTTCATTCCATTTGTTCTTGGCATCTTTCTTCAACATATTATTCAATGGTCTCACAAATTTTACAAAACTAGAAATAAACCTTATTCCAAAGTTGATTTTCCAAAAGAAATATTTTATTTTATATATATATATATATATATATATATATATAATTACAGTGTTCTAATTTATATATGGCATCTAATCTATCAGGGTATATAGAAATCCCCTCTTTATTTATAACATGTCCTAACAATTTTCCCTTGATGACACAAAAAATGCTTTTTTGGGGATTGAAATAAATTCCATACCTTCTACACCTTTCAAATACCTTTTTTAAGTACATGATGTGATCCATTGTATTTTTTGAAAATACATTAAGATCATCCATGTAAATGATAATTCACTTACCTATCATCCCTTGGAAAGTGTGGTCCATAGCTCTCTAGAAAGTTTCACTTGCATTTATTAGTCCAAATGGTATCCTTTTAGGCAAAAGTGCCCCACTTAGTAGTGAATGTAATATTCAATATATCTTCATTATTCATAATAAATTTGTTAAAACCTAAAAATCCATCAATAAAATACATCATTATAGAACCACTAACAATGTGGATATCCTAGTCAAGTGAAGGCAAAGGATAGTTGTCTTTAGAAGCTCTATTCATATTTCTAAATTTTACGCACAATATAATTTCCCCATTATTATTACTAACTAGTAATAAGTTAGCTACCCAAGTGGAGTATCTAATGGGAAAAATATCTTTGCATCTAATAGATTATTGACTTCTTTGTATGTCAAAAGTTCCAGTATAGGGTTGAAAGGTCTTTGTTTTCACCTAAAAGGCTTGTAGGATTATTTTAGTGGTATGGTATGAGTAATGAATCTAGGATTGAATATCTTTAAGTCTTAGTAAGACCATGTAATAACATTTATATAATTAGACAATAACTCTCTATCTTTCCTTAACTTTTCATTAGTGTAGGTTGTATCAATATTGACTAGCTAGGGTTAACCTTGTGTTTCTAGATCAATTACTTTGTAATATTTCCCATTCACCTTGGGAAATTTGACATATTTAGATAGTTTATCTATGTCAAATAATCATTCTAGGAAAATCATGCCCTTAAAAATTTTATTGTCACTTAATTACATAATTATGTCATCAATGTTGTCTTTATCAAGATCATTTTCATTAGTTTCATCAATGATGTGAGCCTAAAATAATCCTAAATTATTCATGAAGTCTAAAATATATTGGTAATCATTGAATACTTTCAAATGGTTAACATTATTAGGGATTGAGGACAAGGAATCGATTAAACACTAAGATTTTATAGTTTAATTCTGGTTAGGCATAAGATTAGTTGATATTGAGGCTAACTAATCAACAATTTTGTTTTCTTCCCTAAAAATTGAGACAATATTTAAATCATAAAATAACTCTATCAAGTCCCAAACTTTTAACTTATATTTATTCAGGTAAGATAATTTTCACTAGTACTTACGTCTCACTTGATTAACTACTAGTTCTGAGTCGCCATACACTAATATCTCTTTGACTTTGTGATTGATGGAAAATTGTAGTCCTAAGATTAGAGCCTCATACTCTACCAAGTTAATAGTGCATGAGAAATAAAGTATGTAATAAGTAATCAATATTTCCCAAGGGGATTGATCAAAATAATTCCTACTCTAGATCTAAACTTACATCTTACACCATCAAAATATAGTTTTCATATCCCAAGTATAACATGCATATATTTAGAGTCACATATCATAAAGGTGTCAAGAGTGTAAAATCCTAACTTAGAATTAGCCATGTTGACCCTTTAATTTATATCATTGTACTCAGTGATCATATGTTCCATTTTGGACTCTCTTTCAATTTGAATCCGATTTGAAACTCCCTTCCATAGAAGACACATGTGTGAATAGTCAATGGACATGAAACCATTCAAGGACTTGGTCCAATCTATGTTGAGTATCATTACATAAGCATCATTAATATACACCACTTGAATGTCTATAAACTATTGTATCATTGGCTTAACTGTAAGTTGTATTTGAATATTCAAAAATTATATAATCACTTTCACCCTAGATTTATCTAATTGACTAAAAATCTTATCAAATTTAATTAGAGTCAAACTTAGCTACACATAAATACCTTTAGGTATGATGTTAGCAAAAGCACCTAAATCTAGTAAATAATTATGTAAATTTTTACCAAAGATTTTGACTATAAGTAATAAAAGTGGAACATCTACCTTATTCTTGTACATATAAACATTAACATTTGTAGTCTTGGGTGACTCATCAGGATTCTGAGATAAATATTCAAGTAACAAATCCCTTTGATTAGTAATTTGAGTTAGCTTATGTATTGTGATGTTAGCCTTAATCTTTTTCATGTCCTCGACTATATTATACCCACCCCTAGTGTAACCATTAAATGAATCAACATTAGGCTTATAATTACTTCCCTTTGGAGGCTCGAGATTATTGTCAGTTATAGGATCTAGAGGAGTGTCAAAGTTATTTTATGGATTTGAATTAGTCAAATATTGCTTTTGATCCCTATTCCTCAAAGGATAGGTCTTCTTCAAATACTACTAAAAAGCATGCACCTATTCAGAAGTGTCATTAGGCTCATTTTCCTCTTGGAATGGGAAGTTAAATGTCTCCACCATCATGGTTGTATCTATAAATTTGGATGAACTGAAAGATCTAGACATACTTGAGGAATTGTCTCTATTAGGTCCACCCTTAGATGTATTTATCTCATCCTAAAACAACTCAAAAGCATTGCAAAATTCAATATAATCTTGTGAACTAGGAATTTGACTATGAAGAGGAGATTAGTGTTATGTTCGAGACAAAATGAACAAAACAAATTAACCAAAAAACACACTAAATTAACACCTTCATGCCTAGTTACTAGGGTGAACTTGGTGAAGAAAGACAATGAACAAAGTACAACTAAAATGAAAGAAAACACACATTCCTTACCTTTCTTGATGCTCCAAAAGTATTCTTTGATTGGCTTGCTTGGTTTGTACTCATGAATTGTTCATCAATGGAAGCTTGGCTACCTTTATCTCTCCTTGGCAGCTTTGGCTTTGGCTTGGATTGGCTTAAAATCAATTTGGCATGGTAACATTAGTTTTCATGAAGATTTTATAACCAATATTGCATTATAACTTTGCACAAATTAAGGTTAAAATTGATGTGGTAAGGCCTCCTATTTATAGGTTTTTGAGATTAATAAGAATTGACCTAAACCATCCATCTCAAGTTTAAGATGTGTGGGTCAAGATTAATATAATTTTACAATTAAAATTGACAAATAGGCTCTTCAATATTTGGTATAGAGGATCAATAAGAGGCATGGAGGGCTTTGATGAGGCATGGGAGGTATGAATCTTGATATTTATGACATTTATGGCCTAGGGATATCTTCCCAAGAAATGAAGTCACCTGATGATGCAGATATTTAATATTCATTTTTGAAAACAAGTTTTCAACAAGTTTCCATGGAATTATTAATTAAGTCTTGATTTGTATTAATTATCTTTTAAGCATGTTTAAGCACTTTGTGCACAAATTACTCAAATTGATCAGAATCTCTTGTTATTGGTCCAAAATTTGAATGAATTGGAATTGGAAGGTGATGTCAGATGCATTGGATCTATTATCCCATTTAGGATATTATCAAAAAAAAATAACAAGGGCACATGTCTTGTGTACGATATTTGATAGAAAAGAGCAATCCAGAGCACTTAGGTGTAAAATTGGCATTTTAACTTGGGTGATCTAATCAAAGTTATTTGGACCATAAATTGTATTACCCCATTTAGGGATACCCTAGCTAGAATCAACATTTGAATATATCAATTTCAACTCATTTAATGTATTTTAGTGTTTTTAAGCCAAATTGTGCACTTTAGATGGAAATTGATCAAAAGCCTAGTTAGAGGTTATTGGTGGCTAGATTTAGGTGTCTATAGTTTGCCCCTATTTGGGAAGGCATTGCAAGATATAAGCATAGTAATGTCTTATAAAATAATGAAAAGGTCTTGTATGCTTACAAATACAATGATGATAAACTAACTTCATGATGCCCCTTCAAGGGAATGATTAGCACAAATAAGTCCAGAAATGGTCCCTCGAAAAGAAAGAATAAAAATGAGGGGACCAAAGAAAGGAAAGATGATGGGGTGAAAACATAATGATATTGAAAATTTAGTCAAAATCATTCAGAATACAAGTGGGATGGTGTATAATGGTTTTCCCAAAGGTGGTTATAAGCATTGTACCCCGATAGTGGTAACATGTTATGATAACATAATGATTTTCCCAAAGGTGGTTATCCTCATTAAGAATATGGAGCTACCACAGTTAGGATAGATAAACAAGATAATAGCATGACCCTATATGGGAAGAAAAAGGTAAGTGTTGATAATACAATTATTTTCCCAAAGGTGGTTATAATCATTAATAAATGTAGGTGGGATGATGTGCAATGATTTTCCCATAGGTGGTTATAATCATTAGACCCTGATTATGGTAAACATGATAAATTTGGTTAATTATGATAACTTAACATAGAAGGTAATGATGAATTAGAACAACCTACTAAGAGGGAGATGTTCATCTAAACCAATAAAGGTTAAAATTATTTCATGGTTAAATACTCTATTTGGGATATGATTGGGAGTGAATCAAGATGTTAGTACTAAAGAGATGCCACCATTCCTAAATAGACTTCTTGAAGCTAAGGTTTTTTATATCACATGTCGGTAGGCATCATGGTATAACATCATGAGGACTTGGCCAAAATATGCATAAGGACTAGCTCCCATAATTCAATACTCAATATAAACCAATGCACCAATGATAAAAACCATGATGACAATGTAAGCATATGGATATGGATAGATTCTAGTGTAAGTATGGGTAAGGAATCACCCAATGAACACACATAAACTAAATCAAGGCAACAGTGTTGAAAGCAAACAAACAAACACAAAAATAAAATAACAAAGAAATACTCAATAGAAACCTTATGAACATTTCCCCTATAAAATAGGGGAAAACTTAACAAATGAACAAAATGGGGGAAATAGAAGAAAATGAAGGGGGTGGTTGAGTTGTCTCCATATGCACTAGGCAAGTGGATGCTGCCTACATAGTTCTATGGATGTAATATCCAACAAAAACTTTAGGTTAAATATAGTTCTCCTAGGGAATGGGAATAAAAATTATAACTGTTGAAATCAAATAGAATGAATGTCATAGAAGAATATTAATAGTATTGAAAAATGGCAAGTGCATGAGAGAAAAGGCCAAAGAGGATGGGGAAACTAAGTAACAAGTGTTTGCTTGAAATTTAGTAAGGATTCTCAGAATCCTTAAGGTAAAGAAGTGGTCTATGTTTTTTGGTTCTTTTTGAGTAGTTTTATAAATGTTTTTGGAATTGTTTTGGAGTATTTCAACTCAATCAAGAATGATGATACACTAAATGTTTCAATCTCCTAAAATGGCAAGAGTGTTTAGACTTAGGTTACTCACAAAATGGTGAGAGCATTCAAACTTAGTTTGCTTGAAAAATGGTGAGAGTATTCAAACATAGGTTGCTCACAAAATATAAAGAGAGTGGCTTATATAGTCCCAAAGTATGACCTGATGTCACTATAGTTCTGCCCTACAACAAAAGAATTCCACTAGTGTAGCAGTCAATTCCATCAAAACAGACATAGTTTGTAAAAAAGCATAGTATGGCATAAGAAGTGGCAAGTTGGTACATCAAGACTTAAGAAACAAATGTTTCCCCTAGTTTTCCCATAGGTGGTTATAACTAGGACATAATGACATAGGTCAATGGTACTAATTTTTCCAAAGGTGGTTATAATTAGTAGCAAGACTAGTGATAAGAAAGGAATAACAAACGAAAGATGTAACTACCGAAACTGTTGTCATACTACTCCAAAATATAATCTCTATCTAAAGCACTTGAGACAACTAATGAAAATGATTAGAGTCCTCAATGCTGAAAATGCATAATGAATGGCAATAACCAAGGTCAAATGGACTAAGATTTAGAACACATTGGGTTGATAGGTCAAAAATGTAAAGTGGATATGGCTAAGAGGATGGATAAGAATGATATTTTTACAATGAAAAATAGTGATAAAATGGCATAAATTAAATGGTCCTTACAAATAATACACTTTAGAACTCAAGCATATTACCACTTAAGGTGAATAATATTCATTGGCTCAGGAAGTTCATCTCTAGCTAGTGTGGCAAGCCTGTATGCCCCTGATCCATAATCTATAGCTATGATGAAAGGCCCTATCTAGTTTGGTTTGAATTTAATTTTATACTTCTTCTTATTCATAGTATTCTTTTGGTTTTATTTAAGAACAAGATCACCAACTTCAAATTTTCTATACTTAATACACTAATTATAGTGGCCTTTGAGTCAATTTTAATATGCCTAAAGATTCTTGAGCAAGGTTGTACATTTCTCATCAAGTAGGTCTAGCTCTTGTAGGTGAGCTACTTGATAATTGTGATCATCCAAGACATGCTTGAAAGAGATGCATAGTGAAGGAAATTCAACCTCAATGAGAAGGATGGATTCAGTACCATAAACAAGTGAGTATGGAGTGGCTCCTATGGGGATATGATGATTGGTATGGTATGCCCAAAGGGCAAGAAATATCTAAAAGTGTTAATCATGACTGGCATCATTGACAATCTTTTTTATAATATTAATAATGGTTTTATTTGATGCTTTAGCTTAGCCATTACCTTGAGGGTAATATTTTATATAAAAGTGTTGTGTGATGTTTATATTCAGTATATTATTTGTCTACATCCTTGTTCTTGAATGATCATCCATTATCAAATATAATGTCAAAGGGGATACAATAGTGGCAAATGAGATGTTGAAGATGAATTTGGAAATTTGCTTTCCAGTCACGTAAGTGATGGGTAGAGCTTCAACCCACTTATTTAAATACTCAATAGAAGTAAGGACATATTTATGTCTATCAGATGAAGTGGGGTTGATCTTCCCAATGAGATCAAGTCCCCATGTAGTAAATGGCCATGGTGTCAACATTGGTTTCAAAGTTTGGGCTGGGGCATGAATCAAATTGGCATGTCATTGACATTTGTCACACTTATTTACATATACAGTTGCATCTGCATCCAACATGGGCCAATAATAAATAGTACACAAGAGCTTTTTAGATAAGACTACCCTATTAGAATGAGATCCACATACTCCTTCATGAACTTAACTTAATGCTACTGTAGAATCTACCAAATTTAAACAATGAAGTAGAGTTCCATCAAAACTATGGAAGTAAAGGGTGGATCTAAGTAGAGTATAATGAGTGGAATGATGAATAAAGGATTTGGTTTGTTTGTGAGATAGATTAGGTTGTAGAAATTGGTCATAAAGGTAGTTTTAAAGGTCTGAGTACTAGATAGAATTAGGACCAACAATATCATAAATCATTGCAATGGTTAAAGGTTCATGAGCTAGTGCTAACAAATTCTTGATGAGGAACTGATACTCTCTCACTTTATCTATTTTTCAAATTAGAGAGCCAATAGTAGCCATGACATTTGCATTTCTATTAATATCCCTTGGTATGTGCTCAAATTGGTGTCAACCATGGATTTATATGGAACCAACTTGTCATCTTTGGTTTGAAAGTGATCTATGACCTGATTAATGATTAACTGAGAATCACCATAAACTTAGAGATGAGATATGTTCCAATGCACTACCTATTGAAATGATATAACAAGTGCTTCATACTTGGCCATGTTGTTTATACAAGGAAAGCTAATTCTAAATGATTTATGGATTAGATCCCCCTATGGTGTGATAAATAAGAGGCCTACCCCTAATCTATGTGTAATAATTGAACTATCAAATATAGCTTCTAGTGTTACTCCTCAATAGGTGTATCATTGATGGTAGTTATGGATTCATCATGGAAATGAAATATTTGTGGATTTATGTCTAAATATTTACTTTAATAAGTTAATTTGTAAGAACTTGTCCCTTGATTACCTTCTGATTGACATACTCTATGTCAAAATTAATAAGAATCATGATCCATTTGGTCAATCTACCTTGTAAATATATTTTAGATAGTAGATACTTGAGCGGATATACTTTTGAAATGACCATGGTCTTAATATTCAACATGTAATGGTGTATTTCTAAGCTGTGAAGACCATGGCTAGATAATCTTTTTCAATAGGTACATCGTTATGTTCATATGCAACCAAGGTACAACTTAGTTAGTATATTGCATGCTCTTTTTCATTATTATCATGTTGAGCCAAAAATTCCCCCAAGGCATTATCAATAGCTAATAGATACAATAAGAATGGCCTTCCTAGCATAGGTGGTAACAAAACATGTGGATTAACTAGATAGTCCTTGAGTTGTTGAAGAGTTATCATCCCAATGAAATGTAACTCCCTTCTTCAGAAGATGTGTAAATATATGACACTTGTTTGCTAATTGAGAGATGAAGCATTAGATTCATTGGATCTTACCCTACAAACTATGGAGTTACTTCAAGTTGGTTAGTGGTGACATCTCAGTTATATCATGAACTTTAGTTGGATCAACTTCACTACATGTATGAGACATGTTGAAGCCAAGTAATTTTCTTGAGCTGACACTAAACACACATTTCTTTAGGTTGAGTCTGACTTTGTACTCTCATAATCTTAGAAATATCTTACATAGCACTACTGGATGGCCAACCTTGGTTTTGGATTTTCTTAATATGTCATCAACATAGTTTTCAAAAATATTATGCACCATATCATGGAATATGATAGTCATGGCCCTTTGATATGCAGCTCTAGAATTATTAAGACTAAATGGCATTACTTGATAACAAAATGTTCCCCACGGAGTGGTGAATTTTGTTTTATATTGGTCTTCTGGTGTTATTCTGATCTAGTTGTATCTTGAAAATACATCTATGAGTGAAATCATTTCACAACCTACCATGGAGTTAAAGATCATGTCAATATTAGGCAATAAAAAGTCATCCTTAGGAAACTCTTTGTTGATGTCTCAAAAATTATTACAAATTTTGATTCCTTCAAGATTTGTGTTAATAGGTACAACATTAGATATCCAATCTGAGTAGTCAATGGATCAGATACATCTTTATTCTAAGAGCTTTTACAACTCTTTATTTACCAACATAGCAATGCAAGAATGCATTTTACGTATCTTTTGTTTTATTGGTTTTACATCAAGATTGACCACAAGCTGGTGTAGAAGCAAGGTAGGGTCCAAACCTAGCATGTCATAAAAAGTCCATAAAAAGATATCTACAAATTATCTCAATAGAGCTCTAAAGACTTTGTGTTCTTCCTTAGTGATGGATGCACCTAATTTTATCCATTTGGGGTCCGATAGAGTCTTGATGTTTACCTTAGTTGTATCATTGACTAGAAAGGCCAAACTATCTTCTAGAATAGTGGGTAAAGACTTGAACTATTGAGCCATATCAAGTCCTCTAATAGAACTTACTCTTCAACTTCTCCTAGGCATGATGAATCTGAGTCTCATAATGTGAGATCTGGCCATGTGACAAAAATAGTTCCCCTTGGAAGAGGGGTTTGTAATGGTAAAGGTTGTTGTATTTGTTATGTGTGTGTTAGTTGTTGTGCTTACAGCATTAGTGGGAGAGGTTGTTGGATAGGAGTAAGATAAAAAGGTGGCACAAATGATGGTTGCACTCTTTGGACATGAAATGACTCAATTACTCCATTACCCACAACATTCTTATTATTGTTAATTTTCATTGGTCTTTCTTGGTTGTTAGTCTATGTTGGGTGCGATGCTTGCACTTGAATTGGATGTTGGTTTTGGCCACTTCCCTAATTGGTACCTTGATTCTAATTAGTCAATGTAATATTGATTATCACTTTATTAATAATATTTCACTCAATCATTAATATTTTTTTGATGATCTTCTTAAAAGTATGTGCACATTGTAGTTCTAGATGATAAGTTATCTCACTATGCAAATTTTTAGTAAACATAGTGGCTAATTATTTATTTGGTAAATTATGGGTAAAATGGCTTGCAAGGGCTCTCCATCACTGTAGATAACTTGAAAAACTCTCACCATATTTTTTTTTTGTTAAGTTAACCAATAATATCTCATGTTCAGGATTGTAAGAGAAGTGCTACACAAACTTATCAGAAAGATCATCAAAAGCTATTATTAAATTCTTGGGAAACTTTAAAAACCACTCTAAGTCTTGTCTATCCAAGCTCCTTGGAAACAAAAACAATATATATATATATATATATATATATATATATATATATATATATATATTTCTATATGTCACTACTTGACATGCAACAAAGAAATCAGTTAAATGGGCCTTACGGTCACTTTTCCTTTTGTATTTGTCAAATTTTGGTGGTTCTTATCTTGGAGGAAATGGTATATGCAAGTATTCCATGTTGAATGGATAAGAACACATGTCATCAAACTTAAAATTTTTAGTCTCTTTTCCAGCTTGAATGGAAGCAATTGCATCCTTCATCTATTGCAATTATTAGGATGGAAAATTAGAAGGAACATTGGTTTGAAGGAGAATATTGGCTTGGGTAGATGGTTGGAATGTTATAAGTGGGACACTTTGACCAGAGTATGATGGAGATACATATTGCGATATATTGGTTTGGTTGGGAAATAGACTAAGAATATGCATACGTAGATTAGGATGTACTTGGAATTATACATTTAGTTGTGAAATATTCTAGTTTGGGTTGGCGATAAAGGTTTGACATGGAGGATTTTTTGGTTGGGATGGAGGGATATAACTATATTGTGCCTACTATGGTTGAAAAGGGGCATGATACCAACTAATCGAACCTTATTTTTGAGTGGGAACTTGTGGACCAAGACCCTATCTTTGAACTTGTGGCATATTTTAAACCAATTATTGTCTAGTAGGTACTTGAGAAACATGGGAGCCTCCTTGTTGCATGAATCCCTATGGGGAAGTGAAACTAGGTTGAAGATTCAACATCTATCACTACCCAATATTTACATTTTGTTGATTAGTCATGATTTGGTTTTAGATTGGTATACTAGTTTGTGACTGAAGAGGTATGTTTGCCATTACCTAGTGAGGTGGAACATTAGTTACCCCTTGTTGAGATGGTAACACATTCAACCTTAACTACATTGGTACACTAGATTATGCCTGATGTTTTGGAATACTACTCATCACTTGTTGAGGAAGAGTAGGATTCATCACATTCTATTATTGAGGAATGACATTGGTTGTTGGTTGACTACCTAATCTTATAGGTTGCACACTTGATGAAGTAGCTAGTTGACGTTGGGAAATAAGTGGTGAAGATTGGGGTACAGAGGTTCATATTCCTTGGTATGATGATCCACTCATGGTACTAACTATAGGCACATGTTATTAACTAGTTGTTTGTGCATTAGTACCACTTTGATTTGGATTGGATGTTGCTTTCACATTGTCCACTATATTTAGCTCATTATTCTATGTAGAAGTAGAAGACACTCTTTAATAATGGGAATATACAAAAATTTATCTACCAAAGTGTTTTTCTTGAATGGGTTTGAACTCTAATTCTCTTGATCAGTTAACTTTATCAAAACTCCTATTGAAGGAACTAAGTCAATAAGAAGTTTTCTCACCATGTTTATCTTATTGAAATTATGTGCTAGATTCAGGTAGGTTTGATATGTTGTCTTCATTTGATTAAAGTGGTCTTCTATGATGTTTTTTCCTACATTAGTAAAATTAAAGTTTGGATATGTTTTTTGGACTAGAGCCAAAGGATTTATAGAAAAACCCTATTGATCATAAATGATATTGTGGGGCATTCTTACTAGGCTTGGTAAATTTTCACAAGGGATGTCTGCTAGAAACTTGGCCCTACCTCTATGGATCTAGCCAAAATCTCATCTTTTTCTATAATAAATGATGCTCAAACAAAAATGGATCATATATGGAAGGTGTATTAGTAGAGTATGATATTTGAAGAACTAGTTCATCAGTTATGGGTATTGTAGCTAGATATTGTGTGGTTTGTTCTTGGTCTTATTATGAATAAGGTGGTGTATTAACCAAATAGTTAGGTAATAGATATTGGATTTGTTCCCCTAATTGAATATTATAAGAGGGATAAGGATCCATCTCATAATAAATATTATCCATGTAGGTTTCTTACACCATTTCTTCCTAGGCAACCACATTACTAATCCCCCAATTGTATATGAGTCCACTACGAGTGTAGGAATACATGTTGGGATCCATAGTCAATGCTTGGTGATAGAAAGGGAAGAGAGTTATAAAAACACTAAAAATGACAATGTCTAAAATAGATGATGTTCAAACTTGGTCTAGATTCATCAAAAGGATCAAAAAGGTTTATGTAAAGATTTGTGAGAAAACAAGCTAACATTAAGTATCTAATGCCTCACTATTCACACAAAGATAAGCAAGTAAATAGACAAAAAATAGAAATGCAAAAATCTAAGGTTGAAGTGTTTCAAATTAGTCTAGTCTATGAAAAGAAAAATTTGCTAGGTCTTTTAGTCAAACGTAATGTCAAAATCTAGGCTCAAACAAGGCAAGTGCTAGGACTCTTGGCCAAATGGCATCAAAAGCTAGACTTTGAAATAAAGATGATTTTTAATCTAACAGATTTGAAACACTTCTTAAAAATACTAGGCATTTGAGTTTTAGATATAAACTTGACAAACTAAGTATAAGGTATGAAACAAAATAAACTTTAGAGATAGCTTTTTTTTCTCACAAATAATGGTATAAAACTTGGTTCTTTTGACAAATAAGCTAGACAAAAAGTGAATGATGTAACTATGCTAGAAAAAGGTTCATAAAAGTATAATTGGATTGGTTTGAAAATGTAGGAATAAATTTTAACTCTATGCAAGAGGGTATATGAAAAAATATCTAAAATGTTTTCGGTAGCATAATAGTGTTAGACTACTTACAAAATGTGACAAAATGCTTGTTTCAAAAACTCTCTAAGGCAAAGATAATTTCTCACAAATTTGATAGACTAAAAATACATTTCTTGACTCAAAATTTTGTGGTGCATTTAATCAAAGTGAAATTGTTTATCATGACATGACTTAAGTCTATCAAGTGGTGATAATGATCATGAGTCTTAAATGACCTTCAACCCAAATTGGAAATTGAACTTAAGTTCCCTCAAGTTTAGTGAAAATGGAAAATACACTCAACACATCAACCTTTTGAAATTATAAAGGTGTAATTTTGAATTTATATTATCAATGATGGACTTAAACAACTTTGGAAAAGGTATAGACTCAATTGGGCAACATAACTATGCCAAAGTGGATGATATGACTCCTAAGTTTTTATGAACTTTTAAACAAGGAGATTTGATGATTTCACCTGGGTAGCATAATGCCTCTTTATTCAAAGGAAAATGAGGACCATGTATTTTGGTTTGTGTCATTTTTTTACACTAATTTTTCACTTCAAACAAGAATTTAATCTATGACAAAACTGAACTGATTAATCGCTCTTAGACTCTAGACTTACAAGGTTTCTTGGTATTGTTGGAATCCATCAATATACATCATTTGAGAGTATTTTAAGTGTTCATCCAAAAGTAAATGTGCATTATATAGTAGGTTTTTTACACCTCCCTTCTCTCAAATAATAGTACTATGATATGGACCTTGAGGCACACCTTGCACCAATAATACTTCCATGGTAAGTGGGGATTTATCTAAGATCTAAAAGTTTCTAAATGTTCTAGGGGAATCAATTTCACAATGACTTTCAAGTCAAACAATGCAAAATAAAAGCATGGATTTTAGGTCTATATCATTTGGCTTGTTGTAAAAAGGTCTAGTCCTTTTTTCAACCACTACATCTTGTTGTTCACTTAGTGTAGTGCGATGTCCAAAATGTTACTACATCTTATGTGAAATTCCAATTAGGAACCACCAAATGAAGTCAATCTCAGGAGGTGAAACCCTAGGTCAAATCTTCCATAAAGAACTTATGAGAGGTGATGAAGTCCTCCTTGAAATCTAAGTTTTGCTTAAAATAAATAAATCATAAAATAGAAGACTTTAGGGTCATTTTCAAGGTCACCTAAACTTTGACAAGTTCTTGGGGAGTGTTTTAAATGACATTATTTCTATGCCTTGGACTAGGCAATTTGTAATAGGAATATCACTTTTGATTCTAAGGGCTCCCTAAAGGGGACAAATGGAAGAGCATACATGCAACACCTCTCTTTTTGCCAAACAAAATCTAATTTAAACAACTAAGTGAATACAAAAATATTGGAAAGGTGAGTTCATTTTTAAGCCCAAATGGAAAGGTGTGATGGTGTTCTTTTGACCCCTTGGTCTTAATTGCAAACTTTGAAAAAATTCACCATAAACATCTAAATTTTTCATTAAACACCAAAACAAAGTTCCTAATCCATTTTAAAGAATGAAAAAGGTGATCTGAAACTTGTTTTTAGCAAATTTCAAGCTTGGTCCTACATAAAAAATGTTAGTATGTCCTTTAGCCTTGAAGCTACTTTGAGTTTGAAACAATAAACTTGGAAAAAAGAGCTCTCAAACTTTTTACATAGTACAATCTCGCTATTACATAGAGCAATCCCACTACTTGTAGGACAATACCATGACTATAAGAGTTACTATATTGTAACTTAACCATAGGCAATTTAGTCACAATACCATGACTCAATTTTATAATACCACTAATAGTAAGACAATCCTATGAGTGAGTCAGTAGTGGTATTATCAACCCTACATGAAAACATAGTTAGTCCAAAAATCAAAATGGTTAATAACAATACCGCTAATCCAAATAAAAATCCTACTACATGCAAGACAATACCATGAGTAGGTCGAAACAAACTCATGACATCCAAAAACATGTTTTTTACTTAAAATTTTCACTTTTTTAAGCCTTCCACTCTAAGATTCTACAAGGAAAAGATTAGTGAGTTACTTAAGGGAGCTTATGACCATTTTCATGAGGCTAAGAGGGTCCCACCAAGCTTTCCATTATGTGAACTAGGAATTTGACTAAGAAGAGGAGATTAGTGTTATGTTAGTGATAAAATGAACAAAACAAATTGACCATAAAATACACTAAACTAACATCTTCATGCCTATTTACTAGGGTGAACTTGATGAAGAAAGACAAATGAACAAATAACAACTAAAATACAAGAAAACACACATTCCTTACCTTCCTTGATGCTCCAAAAGAATTCTTTAATTGGCTTGCTTGGTTTGTGCTCATGAAGTCCTCATCAATGGAAGGTTGGCTACCTCCATCTCTCCTTTGTACCTTTGGCTTTGGCTTGGCTTGGCTTGGAATCAATTTGGCATGGTAACACTAGTTTACATGAAGCTTTTAGAACCAATCTTGTATTATAAATTTGCACAAATTAAGCTTAAAAATGATGTGATAAGGCTTCTTATTTATAGATTTTTAAGATTAATTAGAATCAACTTAAACCATCCATCTCAGGATTGAGATGTATGGCTAAGGATTAATCCAATTTTGTAATTAAAATTGATAGATAGGCTCATCAATATTTAGGATAGAGGATCAATTAAGAGGCATGGAGGGCTTTGATGAGGCATGGGAGGCATGAATCCTAATATTTGTGGCATTTATGGCCTAGGGATGTTTTCCCAAGAAATGAGGTTACCTTATAATGCAGATATTCAATATTCATTTCTAAAAACAAGTTTTTAACAAGTTTCCATGGAATTATAAATTAGGCCTTGATTTGAATTAATTATTTCTTAATCATGTTTAAGCATTTTGTGCACAAATTACTCAAATTGATTAAAATGTCTTGTTATTGGTCTAAAATTTGACTAGATTGAAATTAGAAGGCAATGTCAAATGCATTAGATCTATTATCCCATTCAAGATATTATAAATATAAAACAACAAAGGCACATGTCTTGTGCAAGATATTTGATAGGAAAGAGCAATCCAGAGCACCTAGGTGTAAAATTAGCATTTTGAATCAAAATGATCTGATCAAAGTTAGTTGGCCCATAAATTGTATTACCTAATTTAGGGATACCCTGGCCAAAATCAGCACTTGAAAATATCAATTTCAACTTATTTAATGCATTTTAGTGTTTTTAGGCCAAATTGTGCACTTTAGGTAGAAATTGGTCAAAATCCTTATTGGAGGTTATTGGTGGCTAGATTTAGGTGTCTACATATCTAACTCACCATGATTTAAAGTATTGCAAACCCTGTAATATTTAGTTAGTGCTACATCACAAATATTAATCTTAAGATTGTTCTTACTCGATGTTGATTGATTATTATTATTTTTATTGCCATTATTACCATTGTGAAATTGGTTGTTAGGTATGTTGAACCTTTGATATGAATAATTATTATTAGAGCTTTCCCTAGTATTACCTACTTGCTTCTATAATTAAAGGAGGTCAGTACTTAGTTTTTGAACCATTTTGAGTATGGATTCATTCTCATTCTTTGGTGCCTCTGATTTGTGAACTTGATTACTATTACTAGTTGTTGGCATCAAATCTCTTTGGTTTTGTGGATGAAATCCATCAGTAGCATTATTTAAGAATCCTAAGTTTTGGCTAGGATGAACATGGATTAAGGGTAATTCGTTCAAGACTAATTTTTTTTAAAGCAAGCACATTTTGATTAACATTAGGAATGACATTCAGTGTAAATAAATTAGGGTTAGCATTGGGGATAGCATATGCAAGTTGACGTTGAGGTTACATTTGATCATTGATTGTTAAAACTTTATTATAGGCTAGGGCCAATGTGTTTATGACTCCAACATATCTTTTAAGAAACATATAAGTCATGGGTTCCAAATCATCCTTATATATTTACAAATCCAAGGGTTCCTTAGGTCTATAATGAACTATGGTTCTATTGAACATCTTCTAGAATATAGCATTAAATATATATAATGGTTTCATTAGAATCTCTTTTAGTAGTGGTGAATTTTTAATAACTAATGTAAGGACTAAATTTTTTACCAAATTCATCAATAAATATTCTGTTAAAATCATTCCAACTATTGATATAATTCTCTAGAAGGTTGACAACCCACTCATATGCAACATCTTTGAAAGTAAATGGAAAAAATATACATGTTACATCTTCATCAAACTACATTCAACAATATTAAAGATATTTTTAATATTTAATATGTTCATCAGCTATGACAACACCATTAAGATTGAAAGAGGGTAGATATTTATTAGGATTTTGGGGTAGTTCATGTACTTGACTAGGCAAGTTAATGGAAGATACACCTAACAAAGACATGACTTTATAAGGATTGAACATAGGAACACCATGAATAGGTGAAGTAGGCTAAGATTTAGAAACCCTTTGCGTAACTTTGTCTTCCCTTACTTTCCTATGAACTTATAATGAAAGGAGAGGTAATCTTGATTCAGAACATGACCTAGTCCTAACTCTTGGAAACTCTATCTTGTAGACCTTGAGTCTTATGAGTAGATTTTCATGTTTAAGACTCCTAATTTAATAAATATTTTTATAAATTTATGTAAATCTCTTCAAAGGATAACTATCCTCAACCAAAATAGCTCAAAGATACATCTAA
Source organism: Torreya grandis (assembly GCA_037957365.1). Taxonomy (NCBI): domain Eukaryota; kingdom Viridiplantae; phylum Streptophyta; class Pinopsida; order Cupressales; family Taxaceae; genus Torreya; species Torreya grandis. Next base: position 736,895 of record JARHVA010003615.1, on the reverse strand, counting down.
ACATGAGAATAATAATGATATTTACACATCTAAGTTCAAACAAACTTAAATTTTCAAAGAGTCAATCAATCATTGTAAAAAATTGTTGTCACTAATTTCAAATAAGGAAGATTCACTGAACTTAAGTTACCTTTGCAAATATTTACCATGAATCTTCAAAGATTGACAACCTTCAACTAAATGAGCCTAAAGATTGGTTTGAAATTATGAATATCAATGATCTTTTCATAATTATGCTAAAAGAAACACAAATATGTAAATAATTCACTAATCTTTGAACAACATTCACTAAAATTAGAAAAGATACTATGAATTTACAAAGATCAAATAAAGTCCCTCCTTCTAGAATTGGTGGAATGCATTCCCTATTGAGGAATGTAAGTTTATCATAGGTGGTTCTGAGTGTTTAAAAAACACTACTCATTTTTGAATTTAGAGAATCCAATGCATGAGTTCCAAGTTATGATAATCTTGTTATCTTTGGTGTAATAATGATAGAATAAGTTAACTATTTCACAAAATTTATAATGTTTGGTTGTTGGGAGCAACCATGGCCTAATAGCTAATATGTGAAAATGAATGTAATCTTGGCTAAGTGAAATGAATTTATTTTAAATAACTAAGTCTAAAGTCTACACTAATATGAATATTTAAAATGAAGACTAATGTAAAGTTAAATGGTCAAAAAATAAGCAAAAATAAAGGTAGGGCAAAGAAGGAACATAATAATGTTGTTAATCTTCATTCTAGACATAATGATAAAGTTCAAATATCATCCAAATATGCACTTAAAACCAATGTATATCATGAAATAGCATAAGCTCAAATCTCACCACACATCAGGAAAGCATCTAAGGAAGTGAAAGAATGAAAATAAGAACCAAAATAACTTAAATATTTACCCCTGCAAGTAACCAAAATTAACACATATACAAGAAGAGAAAATAAAATTAAATGAACCTAAGAACTTTCAATCAATCTAGCATTTGCACAAATTGATAGCTTTGCATTTAGAAGTGCACATCTAGAATTCATGAAACTCATTCAAATCTGAAATATAAACTAGATAAGTGAGAGACAAGCCATAATAACAATTCACAAAAATACATGAGATAATCATTTTAGAATTCTTTGCTTGCATTAATTGTTCCAAAATCAGTACAAAGTATTTTTTCTCAAAACTCCTTTTAGTTTTCCCATGTGAAGATAAAAGAGAACTAAGGGGTCTCAGGACACAAATAAAATAGGATAAATATTTTAGACTATTGTTTTAGTCATGTTAATAAGCATGACTATAACATTAGGATAACATGTAAACTAAGTCAAAATTGATAAATGTTCTCATGTAATTTGATCTCATGCAAATTTGAAGAAGGTGAACCCTTGTAAATTTAAATCTATTTCAAATAGACGTAGGCTAAAGTAAATTATATTAAGGTTTTACCATGATTTGAACATAGATTTAGATAGTAAACTATATACTAAAGGATAGTAAAATGATCAAACTAGAATTTAAAACATAAAACCCTGAGCATTGTCTATTATAATTGAGGTTCCATTAAACCTGCAACCTAGAAACATAAAGATCCAAAGTATTAAATTTTTAGACAAGACAAGGTAAAATAAGAATCATATGTAAATATGTTATTTTCACCATGGTGTGGATGATAATTATAATGTTCTAACATGATAATGGAAATTTTATCAAGTGAATTTTCAATTCAAGGCACAAATTTACAAAATTTGAAACAAGGGTCTGCATTTTTTAGAAATGGGGGTATGTTGACCTCAATAAAATGAGTTTAAATAACTCCTTTATCATATATCCCATGAAAAATGAAACACATATACATATAATAAATTACCTCATCAATATCCCCAACTACTTGTAATAACTTCACTTAGATAATAATGTCTCATGAACAACTCTATAATTTATTCACTCAAAATTGCCTGAACACTCAAAAACATGGTCATAAGGAATTAGACTTCAAACACCCAAGTAGAAACTTATATTATTTTTGTTTCATAAAAATTATCCTATGACATATTAAAATCATCCTAAAATAAAAAAATAATAAAGTCTAATGGAAAATATTAGTCTTATAGACCAATTCCTTGACTTACAGTTTTGTAGTCCAATCCTGAACAAATAACCCATTTTGTGAGCACATTTTCTTGTCTTACACTGACATCCACAAATTATAAATATAAATATCATTACTTAAATTTCATGAATAATAACTACATTTAATTTTTTCAATCTATATTACACTCAAATCTAATTTTTCATCACTTGTAACTTGCTTACACATAACTACCAAGGATGTCAAAAAAACATAGTCATGAAACATTTGACCTTCAACACCTATATGATAAATTTTAAAGAATTTAAATACATGAATTTTAATATATAAAATTTCCATACCATATTCAAATACAAAATAAATATGGTCTAACATCAAATATTGGTCTTGAAGACCAATCTTTTGACCTCTCCCCTTATAGTCACACCAAAACCAGATAAGCCATTTTGGCTTCAACTTTTCAACCAATTTCACTAACTATAAAATCTTATAAAAAGTTTTTATAGGACATTAAATTCCTATAAAAAAACACCATGAACTCCAATGCATTACTCCTTCATGAAATCACATCAAAAACTACCTTTTCACACGACCTAGGTTTTGCACTATTCTTTTTCAGTAGGCCTACTAGTGACTAGCCAAATTAGAACACCAAATGTACACAAATAAACCATGGAACATATCCATAAAATTTCATGGACATAAAATTCATGACTCAATCTTCATCCTCCATCCATTTTCATACTTTAAATTTTTCAACTATATATGCTACAATAAATCTCCAAGAAATTAACACTTTCCTTTAGGTTCTACTCACACACCTAAAAACTCAATCACACCTGGAGGGCCTAGGATATTTGAACACAACCTCAAAAAATTTATCTATCCATACCAATCCTTATTAAGAACATTTGAGAAACATCTTCAACATTCGGTCTTTATTAGAATTCTAAGAGGGTGTAAACCTATCTGTAGAGTTAACAATCATTCATAAAGCATATCCTCTCAATCCAATTTTTTATTTTTTTTTAAAATTTTGAGATAAGACCCTTCTCCGTATACTATTAATATATTAGGTTACCATGTAGAGGTTTGAAAATCTAATTAACACAAGAAAAATCTTCTTAGGGAGAGAACCCTTCATTCTATGCACTTGAGAGACCTTACAACACATTTTCATGCCTTATCCTTCAAAATTTGACCTCAGAATGCATGAATAAGAACAAAAAACTTGAATAAACTTTTTAAATTCTCACCTAATTACACTTTCCTTGAAATTTGATCCTGATACCTCATTAGGCTACACACACTCTTTCTCTAGACCATAGTCTTCATACCTTACTAGGCCTTAAACTAAGCTTCATTCATATTTCCATGATCTCAATACCTCACTATCATTCTCAACATCTCACTCTCATTCCATAAAACCTCTTTCATTCTTAAACACTACCATATATCCTTCACATGCCTTAATAATAGATCATGATATCTCATTAGGCCAAGTAGGGTCTAAGATTTGTCTAGTTGTAGACTTGGACTAAAGGTCTTACCTCTATAGGTTTGCCTTGAAACTTTATTTTATGCATCTACATCTTGATCATATTCCTTACATTACATTAAAATAATGGCATACCACTGCACATACATCTTCATGCTTACCATGGACATACCTTTTCATGACATGACTATGTTTATTTTGCATTATACCTTCCATGTTTGACCTATATCAATGATATGAGACATTATTTGTCTTCAAATTATCTCTTTCAATAGTAACCTAATCACATCACATACTATCAATATGTACTTGATCACCTTGTCACATTTCACACTACCAACAACACTTTTTTCTCTCAACAACACTTTTGTAGACCTACTTGTCATCATACCTTCACAAGAATCTTCTCATATCACACTGTAACACTCTCTCATGACCTTTTTAAACTATCACTAATCTCTCACAACTCTATTCTAATCAAATTTGATGCATCACACAACCAACTGACCTTGATTATCTATACACCATCCTCAAAATAACTACTTGACATCAACCTCATTCACCATGATTACACTCTCTCTCATAGCAACAACAATCACTATGCTATCATAAGAAATCACCATACACATAACTAAATTCTTACTTGACCATGCACCTTTAAAAGAAACTTTGACATCAATGAAAACATCAATGCAAAAATTTAACAATCAATGGCAATGCTCAACAATCTCCCCCTTTGTCATTAATGGAAAACACACTCAAAAAATTGTGGCAACCACTCTTGATGGAAAGATATGGATTTTACCTTTTATCACCTTTTTTGATCTTTTTCCCCCTTTTAACTTAATGAAAAAGGGTCACTTGTAACAACTAGAATCATAAATTTTCCCCTTGCAATAATACTACCTCTTAGAGATACTATATGGCACATAATCTTTAGAAACTATGACAACCACGTATGGAAACCACTCTCAAAAACTTTTCTCAATTAGGTCACTTCTACCTCATTCTAAACTATCTTCCCTTTTCAGATCATTCTCCTAGTTGGTCCATCAAAAACTCAATAAATAAAATTTATGAATCATATTAGACACATTTTCCCCTTAAATCCATGCATACTCTATTCTGATATCAAAATAAAAAATTAATTAAGAACTAAAGATCACATACCTTCCTTGGCATGACCAAAGAAGATCAAGCTCTTGATCACACACTAGGCTACTACACTCTTGACACCAAATTCATAATTAGGGACTCCCCCATTGTCTTCATAGCTTAATACATGATTCAATAGGACTCTTAAACCATCATCATCATCCTTCATTCATATTGACACCAATACCTCTTATTAACATAGATCAAGATCAATTACTCACATAAAAATATACCAAAATCTTACCTCTCATATGCTAACTAACTATAACCTCGTGCTTCTACAAATAGATGAATGTCTCCATGAAGCTTAATTGAGTCATCCTTAGGTCATTAAAACACCATAAACTCAAGAGATTCCTAAATCTCCAATCAACTCTTCTCTGCCATATTTTAATCATGTGACTGATAGTCCCTCTTTACAATCCATTTAAGCTTGACTGAATCATTTAACTCATCCTTCTTCTTTTCTTTAACTAACTTTTCAATATATGTAGATAACACATGTTCTTGAAATTACTTCACATCTAATCCTTGCTCTACCTTGGAAAATATTTCATTCTAACTAGTATAATGATCATGACTCACCTTGATTGTGTTTGGTTTCTATATAAATGTTTGACCCTTCTCATGCACTCTAGGAGATCCATATACCTTGTTATGTCTTCAGGGCCTTATAACTCTATTAGGACATAATCTTGCAATGTGTCCCACATTATTAAAATTATAGCAAACAATAGTACTATTATTACCTCTTGATTGATCACTCCTCCCATGGTCCCATTATAACCCATCCCTTGAAACCATTCTAAAATAACTTGATTTATGACCAAAGATATGACAAGCAAAATTAAAACCATTGAAATACCTCATTGCAATGGGATTCCTAATTGGACTCTTTATGTTTACTTTCATGTTGGTGCTCTTAACTTTTTTTATCTTCTTACACTCTTTCTCAAACTTTCCTCTATGAGCTACTCATGCTCAACCTTCAAGAAAACTAGATTTGTCTTCAAATTATCATACTCAACTTATTTTGATCTAAAATTTGTATTGACACCTAAATAATTCTTGAAATCTTTGATAATCTTCTCATCCTTTTTGGCTTATTTGATAGAGTCACTCTTTAAGGTACATATATGTTACTTAAGATCATTGATCATAGATCTCAACTCATGTTTCCTTTTATTTTTGTGCTTCAAATCATTTAGGGTGCTTATGATCTCAACTTCAAGATCTACTTCATCTTCTCCTTCTTTACTGTCATAGTAGAGTTCTTCATCATACACGTTATCTTCTTCCTTGGAGAAACTTTACACTTGTTAAATGGGATCATGACTAATATGGAGATCCACTAGACCCGATTATGGATCACTTGTATCACTATCATCTTAAAAAGTTTCCTTGTGACATTTGTACTTATCTCTTCCCCTCTCTCTCTCAAGTTCTATAAGAACTAGCTATTTTGGTCTTTGTAAACTATGTTGCACTTGAGTATGGTGAAGCCTTACTCATTTTCATATCATGGATCAATAAATACTAGTAATTTTTACCTATTCCATGACTATTAATAGTGTTTTCACTTGGATTATTGATTTTTATTAGTGATTACTTGTTGTTTCCTTAGCATTATTGTCTCATTATCTCACCTACTTGTAATTGGAAAGCCTCTTCTTATAGGGCATGTGAAGTGTTTTATGATGTATCAAGATTGAGTGAGCTAGTCTACTCAAATAGTAGACATTTTATAAGAATATAAATGGACTCTTTTAAAATCATGGTGTATTGAACCACTAAAATACCTTGAATACAACTCTAGGAATAAGATGAACAAGCCCATACATCTAACTGCAACTAAGGTTAGGCATGGAAATGACAATGGAGAATTACAAGATTACAAGCTACCTAAAATATGATATGGTGAAACTAAAACATGGAAGGAGGTATTCATATTAACTTGAGGTAAGTGGGACATTATTTTCAAGAACTCCATTTCCAACTTGATCAACACTATTATTACTTACCTTAGATGTCTTCTTCAACCTCTCTCTTATATACTTATATTGTGAACTAAAAATATCTTCATTGTTATCATGATAAATACTTTCATTATCACAAACCATACTTGTGCTTCTTTAGATAACCTTTAAGATGTTAGGACTACTCAAAATGACTTACTATAATACCAATTTTTGAAATCATAATGATTGAGTGGGTGAGGGTAAGGTGGTGAATCAACATTTAAAACATTTATTCAATTCCACTTAAGCATATATGAACCATTCATATAAACATGAACATCTAGCTAATCATATTCAACCATATAAGATCATGAAACAAGATAACACATTACATATGTGGGAAACCATAAAGGGGAAGAAAACCCATTGACCTCTACAAATTTAATGCATTCCTATAATACTAAACCAATCTTTAGTTAATCAGCCACTCTACATGGATCACCAACCCCAACTAGTCAAGCATTCACTCAACTAGGATTCAACAAGCACCAACTTGCAAGGAGACACCAACTCCCTAGATGATTAAGCAAAAAGTAAACCACATAATTTTTTTTATAATATTTATAAAACCTTATTTATCACAAAATAAATTATGATCACCTTCTTTATCTCTTCTCATTCTTCTATCCCTCTAAAAATTGTCTTCTAGGCTTCTTCACTCGTCTAGGTCTCTTCAAGATAGATTAGGTCATATGAATTTCATATTAATCTATAACACCCTTTTAATATATTCATGATAGTTTATATAAAACACTATTATGTTCTATAAGACCTCCTTCAGATCTTCAATGTGTTATTTCCTTTTCTTGCACTCTCCAAAAAATCTAACTACTAATTAGGCCTATTAGGCCTTGTTCTTATACAATCCTCTAGATCACACACCTCTTGTTTGGTCACACACACTTGAAAACTTTAATTTAATTTAAAATAGGTCTTATAAAACTTTTCATACATGAATTAATCATTATATTAGGACAACCATAACTCAATAGGCTACATTCCTTCTTTAAGACTCATGGAGACCTAGTTGTATTAGGTCTATCTCGTCATGTGTAGAACATGATCCCTTATAAAACCTTAAAATTATATAGATACCAATATTATTTAAAATAAAATTTAAATATATCCTATTGGGTGAATATTTTGTCAATCAGTGTACTGATGAGCAAAATAGGTCTGATCATCCACATCAAGGGAGATTGGTCATCCAAAGTTGCAAGTTTACCACATCCAAAGGGGACAAATCTCTCCTCTCATCAAGGGGAGGTTCCCTATAAAATATGAGGAGCTATATACTATAGATATATAAGCATAAAATAACACTTAGGGGTAGGATAACACCATCCATCTCTCTTTTTTTAGAGATGATGCTCACAAACAAAGGAGAAATCTTGGTGAAGACACTGAAGGCACTTCTTTTCTTTCATAAGTGATCTTATAGGAAACATCAAGAGTTCTTTTAGATAGGATAAGTGACTGGTAATAGGGTACAAACTAACCATTAGTCTAATATGTATCACAAAGTCTCCACCTTGACTGCCCAAGAGTGAAATACGAAAGACAATGAGGGCACAAAGTCATCTCAAGGTCTTCTACATAGAAATAGAAAAAGACAAACACACTAAAAGGCAACTGTGGGTAGCACAAAGTCTTCTTATAGCTGACTTCAGGATACCTTCTTGATTACTTCAACAAATCTTACTTATTAGGTTAAATAAACAAGAATGCTTCTAGGAAATAGACATAAGAACAATTTCCTAGGATAGCACAAGCTATAACAACACAAAGTCTACAAGTAACTTGTTTTCTCATTTAGTTAAAGTAATATGAACAATAATCTGAGCTCAAAGTCTCAGTATTTACCTTTCAATTGGGGTAGAGTTTTGCTTCTATAAAAAAAAGATCTTTCTTGTATCAAATCAAAGATTACATTATATAGCAGCCAAAAAAGGTCTGGCACTTTGTTCCATGGAATGGCACATGCTGCATTCAATGCCTTGAATGCATTTTTAGTTTTATCAAGGACCATACTAGAATTGGGTGGCTACCTTAACTATGGCATGTTGATTCATCTCAAATGTCTTCTCTTGGGCCTGAGTCATTTGGTGTCTACGCAGCTGTCCACCTCACCTTTACTCCAAGGGAGACAAATAGGCTATGTCCTTGATTTGGTGTGCTTAGATGACCACTTGATCCACTGTTTCACCTACTGGAAATAATTCCCTTGTAGATATTTTTGATATTTTGTATTTTTTTCTCTTCCCTGTAGTAATTTAGATTCTTGGGCTCTCTTTTCAACTGGTCACTTGGTTCATTTTTCAACTTTCAAACCATATTTAAATTTTAATGAATATTCCATCACCTTAAATTTGACGTCCACAAGGACGTTATTGGTCACTTGAACCATATTGAACCATTGAACTTTAAAGGCTCTATTTTTCCTAAGTCTTTTAAAGCTTCTTTATGTGTCTTTATCAAACCTTTAGAACATTTCAAATAGAAGGTGTCCTTTTAGGCTTTTCAAACAGTCCTTTTTTTGAGTGTCAAGTGCCCCCTGCAAGGGTACCTACCCTTTAGAATCTTCCAGGTGGCCCTTGGGCTTTAATTTCTTTGACAAGATATTGTTCCATTATTTCTTTTAGACAAAATGTCTGAAGGAATTCCTTCAGATAATTTGTCTAAAGGAAATCTTTCCTTGGCTCTGTGTCTTTGACATGTGGCACATTTCGCTTTATTTATAAACTTATGATACCTATAAAAAAAAGGGACCCACAACACTTCTTGTCTGAGTAGCTTCAAAAGGAGAATGGGGATAGGTGGCACTTTATATTGATATTCACTAGTGACATGTGGTGTCTTCCACTATGAAATAGGTGAGGACACTTGGAAACATTTGTTGAACTTTAGAAGCTTTAGGTACCTTTTCGAGAGTCATGCATAAGATGACACATGGCGGCTTTCACTGAGTTTTTAGAAATAGTATAGAAACCTTTGGGACTCATTTGGATTCACATGAATGATGACACTTGGCACTTTCCACTTACTTTATCAACTCACCCAGGGCCCACCATAGTCCTTACTTAATAACAATATAAAAGGAAGAAGCTGTGGACATTTGACACTTGGCAACTTCTACTGAGTTTTACCAGGGACATGTGGCAACTTTTGTAGCTTCTTAAAAACAAATTAAAACCTTCTTCTATTACCACTTGGTGCTTTCCATGGGATTCTATGAGAAGCTTATTGAAATAAGCTTTGAAACTTATAAGAAGCTTGAAACATAGACGTTGACACTTGTCACGCTCTGCTGAGTTACAATGGGACACGTGGTATGGTCTGCTTACTTTTAGCAGTCGCCCATGGGCCACCATGGTCCTTACTCGATAATGAAGCAAAAGGAAGAAACTGTAGATTTTGACACTTGGCAGCTTTTGCTAAGCTTTATAAGGGACACGTGGCACATTTTGTTTCTTTTTAGAAACAAACTATAAAGTGTCATGACAGATGACACTTGGTAGCTTTTGCTTGACTTTGAGACTTAGACAAAACCCATGCAAAATGAAAAACCCACATGTTGAACCTTGGAACTATCAAACCCATTGAATGAGCTAATTTCAAGCCTATAGAGTCAGTAAATTTAAACCTACAGAGTTCGTAGAAATCTGAAAAGGCTTGAATAATAAAGCATTTGAAGGCTTAGAATAATTTTTTGAGAAGGGGAGAGATAATTTTGGTCTTGCAAGACTAAAATGGTTCATATGTTGTCCCAAAAATGAGAAGTCTATTTTTGGGGACAACAGCTAGCTCCAGTTGGGGAACTTCCTTCAGATGAAAACTTGGAACACCTGAGGGGTGTAGAAACCAAAATCTCTAGCGCCTTGAAGTATACCATTGGGATATGGGGTCAGGTTACCCAAAAAAAAAGGCTCCAAAAAATGAAAATGAACAACACACAATAGAAACAAGGGATATACAAATATACATATGTACAAGTGAACTTATCTGATACTTCAAGAATTAAAGTGCTTCAGATGCAGCCCATTATGAGGTAGAGAAAAGGGTGTACCATCTTGATACTTCAATAAGAAGTTATTTTCACCATTGAGCTCATGGATAGTAAAAGGGCCTCTCCACAAGGAATCAAATTTTCCATGCATTCCCTTTGGTTCTCTCCTCTTATCCCATAGGAGGACTTGATCTCCAATTTGGAAATCATGGTCTTTTGTTTTCCAGTCGAAGAGTTTCTTCACCAAACTTTGATGGCCAGTAATTCAGTCCACCACCATAGTTTGCTACTCATCCAGCCCAGTCAAGCACATGATCCTCTTATTAATGGAGCTTTCATAAGTTTGATCCTCAATTGCCTTGGCTAATTTAAATACTAGCAATTCTAGGGTGATTGGTAGCTCAGCATTATGACCATAAAGGAGTTGGAAAGGAGACATATCAATTGCCCTTTTTGATGTAATTGTATCTACCCACAAAGCATCAACCAATGCTTTATGACATGTCCTTTGGTTGTCATCTACCAGCTTCTTGATGATAGTCACCAGGTTCTTATTGCTTGATTCAGCTTGTCCATTCCCTTATGGAAAGTAATCAAAAGAATGGGATAGAGTAACCCCATAGTAAAAATAGAATTGAGTGATCTCCTGGGAAGTGAAACAAGTTGAATTTTCAGTGACAATCTTGGTTTGGACCCCAAACATGGAAATGATGTTCTCTTTGATAAAATTACACACTACTTCTGAAGTAGCATGTTTGGTTGGCATAGCTTCCACCCACTTGGTGAAGTAATCTATGGCTGTGAAGACATAGTCATGTCCAACACTTGAAGATGGGTTTATAGCACTAATGAAATTGATGCCCCATTGCTGAAATGGCTCTTCTATGACCACTGGCTTGAGAGGCAAGGTAGCTAACTTGGGTCTTATAACAAATTGCTGACATTATTCACATTTCTTTACCCACTTGTATGCATCTTGAAAGAGAGTTGGTCAGTAATACCTAGCCCACATAATTTTGTGGGTAGTTATAGGAGAAAAAAATATCCTCTATAGGCCAAATTATGGAAGGACTTTATAATTTGATTTTGTTGCTCTTTATCCACGTAATAGAGGAACACTCCATCCAGGATCCTCTTATATACGCCATTATCCTAGAAGACAAACTGGTAGCTTTCAACTTGATCATCCTCCTTTCTTTATAAGATAGGTGAGCAGGATATTCACCATAAGTAAGGAAATGAGCAATACCTAAATACCACTCATTCGTATTAGAGACAAAGAGGACTATTGGCATGTCTTATTTTCTCTTGATTCTTCATGCTCTATTTCCTCTGGCTTGTTATTAGTAATTAATTGGCATAGGACCTTTCCATTCACCAAATTCATTAGTTTGATGACTAAATTAGACTCTTGAATTTTTGCAATCTAATTGCCTCTTTTCATCCCAAACTCCTACTGAGTTAGTATGGATTTAATTGTGGCATCAAGAACTAAGGCAGTAACATGTGAATTCAGGATCTAAAAGCGGAAATGGTTCACTACCTTTACCACTGCATAGGCATGCTTCTCCATGTTTGAGTATTTTAGCTCATGAGATTTGAGAATATATCTCATGAAAGAAATGGGAGATTCCACACCTTCTTGGTTCTGCTAAACTAGAATTGTTGAAAGTGTGTGTTCAGAAGCATAGCTATATATGGTGAATTCTTTGTTGTAGTTTGGACAAACTAGAATTGGGGTGTGGGCAATAGATATCTTAATATCCTAGAATGCAAATTTGCCTTCTTCAGTCTAGTTGAAGATTGCCTTTCCCTTCATCATGTTTATAATATGTCGAGTCTTCTCAACAAACTCGGGGATGAACCTTCTTAAGAAATTCACCTTTCCAAAGAAAGAGTGAACTGCAGTCTTACTTGTGAGCAAAGTAAGCTCTTTGATGGACTTGACTCTTTCTAAGTCAATCTTCATTCCTTCTCAGGAAACAATGTGTCTAAGAAGTTTCCCTTTTATTACCCCAAAAGTAGACTTCTTGGGATTTAAAGAAATGTCATTTTGGTGGTAGCATTCCAGCACTTGTTGCAAGTGATACACATGATCTGGGTGATGTTTGGAAAAGACAGTCAAGTCATCAAGATAAACTACATTGAACTTACCCATTTCATCTTTGAAATCAAGGTCCATCACTCTTTGGAAAGTGGTGCCAACATTAACATTGATAACACCTTAGAACCAGTCATTATATGAAGCACTTGATCCATGATGGGCAAAGGATAATTATCCTTTAGGGATGACTAATTTAGATTCTTGAAATCCACACAAAGGTGAATTTTACCATTCTTCTTCTTCATAGGTACTATGTTGGCAATCCATGTGGAATGATGGATTGGGAAAATGATCCTAGCATTTAGCATTTTTTGTATTTTAGATAGAATAGTACCTGATATCTTCAGATTGTACTACCTAGATTTTTGCTTGTAAGGCACTGAGTTAGCCTTGAGAGGAATGTCATGGCAGATTTCTTTAGGCCTAAGTGATTTAGATCATCATAGGAGTATGCTAGGACATCCATGTACTGGCAGAGTAGTGTAGTGAACTTGGATCTCTCCTCAGGAGTGTAGCACTTGTTAATGTTCACCATCTTGGGATCTCTCATGGTACCCAAAATTACTTGATCAAAATCTTGAGAGGAGCTTGAATCTATTTGTTGTGGTTTGATGAATCTGTCATGCTTGTCAAATAGCTTCTCAAGGGAAACCAGGCCTTTTGGGATTTTATTTCCTTTGAGTTGTATGAAATCTTCACTTGTATCTACACTTGATTTAGGGGCTGGTTCAAGCTTCTAAGGCTCATTACTTTCAAATGTAGCTATTCAAAGCTATTTTTTTACTCTAGGAAGGCAATGATTTGGTTGTCATGTTTAAATACTTGCCAATGACTGGCATTATTAGGTATACTTGGTCAAAATACCAGTTTAATAATGTAGCTATCTCATTTGAAGTCAGGGTGAGGAATTAAGAGAGTTGCTAAAACCGCTAGTGCATCAACTCTGTCATTGAATTCCTTGGGTATGGCAAAGATGCTGAAAGCATCAAAGTTTTGAATTTGATCCCAGACTAAATTAAGGTAGTGGAGCAATCTCTCATTCTTCGTTTGATACAGGTTTCTCACCTGACAAACCACTAGTTCAGCATCTCCTTTGGCATGAAGGAGTTTGATGCCTTTGTCTTCAATGACCTCCAATCTAAGTAGAAGAGATTGATACTCGACTGTATTATTGGTATTGCTAAACTGTAACTTGTATGATGAAGCAAAAATATTTCCTTAAGGAGATATTAGTACAATCCTAGCTTTAAAACTGGTAGAAGAGCAGTTGCCATCAAATTTAAGAATCCATACCTCATTAGACACTACTTTTTCTTTAGATTCTTCTTCTTTTGGAGGGAGAGATTCCTCAGCACTTGTACTACATTATACCAATCCTTTTGTTGTTTTAGTTGAAGATATTTCTAGGTTGACACCTTAAAGAGCTTTAACAGGTGCTTCATAAACTTCTTTTGTGGACAAAAATTAGTTACCCATGCCTTAAGACTTAAATAGAATTTGAGCTTTAGGTGCTAATGTCTGATTAACCACATATTTTGCTTCCTTCTTAGGGAGCATCCTCTTCATAATGCCTTTGATAGGGATTCTCACCTCAGATAAGTCCATGCTCAATTTGCCACCAACATCCTTGCAAAAATTTTAGTCAAGAAGGATGCCGTATGATGATGGGACGTCGGCCACCAAGACAGTCATCTTGATTCTTTTGTCTGGGAACAATGCAAATGCAAATTGAGCATCCTTGATTTGTCCCAGTAGTTGGAATTATTTTTTCTCCATGGAGAAACATCTCCCAAATGTCTTGGTCAATGTGAGGCCAAGAGATTTGGCCAATTTGGTAGGCATGACATTGTCTGAGGCTCCAAAATCAATGATGCAATTGCTTAACTTATGACCATTTATTAACAGGGAAACATAAAAAGGCTCTATTTTCCTAGGGGAAGTAGGAGGAGTAATGACAAGGTTATTTAGGATAGACATGTTCCTTGGGGGATCATGAGTTACCTTCTCAGCTTCTTCTCTTATAGGGATGGTTTGGTTCTTAACATATTGAACCAACTTGTCCAACTGCTCAAGATTGGACTGTACAAATTCAAATTTAGACATCTAAATTTTGGTTTTCTTTATATGATCAATAATGTCAAATGTTTGAAATGGACTAGGAATAGAGGATGGGAGCTCATCCTTTTGATTATTGGGAGGGAGAGGACTAAACTATGAGTTTTAAGTAGAGGGTGTAGGGACATTTGGTATACTTACCTTTCTTATAATCACCGGGTCCTTTGGCTGGAAAGGTAGAGTGGTTCCCCACTTAGCAATTGAAATTGCAGGTTGTGGGTGCTCTTTTATCTTTCCTTTATCAGCATGTTGGGTTGACTGGTTTTTGGACCATGTAAAAATAGTGTATGATCCTTCAACTACTTTACCTTCACTTCTGGGTTCATCCTAATAATTTAGGAAACCAATGTTAGAGTCACTAGCTAATTCTTCTTGGTCCTTCGTGAAGAGATCAACATCATTTTCTTGATCAAACTCATGTTGGAGAGAGGAATCATGTTCAGTTTCTAGATATCCAACTATTGAGTTGGTTGGAGGCACTTCAATGGCCAAGTTCCCCTGTGGGGGAGGAAGATGGTTTAGTTGCCCTTGATTCTTAGCAGCACGGCCTTGGTATGCCTGATTCTAAAATGATCTCCTTGGCATATCTCTATATGAAGGAGTAGATGACATCCCCTATGCCATTTTATTTCTAAGAGCTAGCAATTCATTTGCTAGCTTTTGCACCATTGGATCAGTGGTCGCTGAAGGTGAGTATTCTAAAGATGAAGAAAATTTACCTCTATTTGGATCTCTCCTTATCTTTCTAGCCAAGATAAGGTCATCTTCTACCTCAGTAGCCATGTTTTGAGTAGCAATAAGGTCTATGTGGCCAACTCGTCTTAGCAAAAAACTCACTTCAAGCAACTGTGAGTTGATGAAGAACACTTGAGATTCTCAGGGGTCAATTGGGCAATCATGGGAATCCTATTCCTCAGCTTGTTAAACTTGGCAATGAAGTCCCTCATAGGTTCATGAGGTTCCTTCTTCATCTGTGTGAGCTGGGCTAGCAAGGCATATGCATCTTCTATAGATTTGAACTTGGCTTCAAATTTAGCTTTAAGAGTGTCCCAATCAATCACTGATTGAGCTTGTAAATGGTATAACCAGTCTGTAGCAATGCCTTATAGTGTCTCTATGAATAACCTAACTACTATGTGTTCATACTCCACACCTATCATGCCACAAGTTGTGTTGAAAGCAACAATATGTTTATCAGGGTGAACTTTCCCATCACCAAAGAATTTGGGGACATTTTTTCTCGAGCTACGTGGAAGCTCATGAAGGGGTGGCTTAAAATTGAGTGGGCCAAAAGAGTTACCCCAGGGGCCTTAAACTTCCATGATTAGATTATGAAAAACTAGGATGACAAATCTGGGTGGAGTATCTATAGGTAAAGCTCTGCTAGCAGAGGAAAAAGAAGCTCTACCTTTTATTGGTGACCTGATATGGATGGGAGGAACACTCTTGGATCATTAAACTTGAGGTTGTGGAGGAATCAAATCGAAATTGCATTACTGCACCAATTCAAACACTGGGTCAACAACACCTTGGGTTTCTTGACTTCTGGTATAATGTGGAGTTGTCAGATTGTGAGATAAAAATGAGAAAGAACTGGTTCTAGTTTAGCTTGAATCTTGAGACTTCAAACTACTATTCTTCCTAAGTGGATTTGGTTTGTAGACCAGATTATATAATGGGAATGGTGAGGCTATAAATGGATAATGGGTAAGACCCAGATAAGAGAGTTGCCAGAGTATATAATGGATAAGGATATGAACTACTTCAATCTAAATCTTGAGGCTTTAGACTACACGTAACATCCCCAGTGGAGTCACCAATAAATTATTGGGTGAATATTTTGTCAATCAACATACTAATGAGAAAAATAGGTCTGATCATCCACAATAAGGGAGATTGGTCATCCAAAGTTGTAGGATTACCACATCAAAAGGGGACAAATCTCTCCTCTCATCAAGGGGAGGTTCCCTATAAAATATGAGGAGCTATATACTATAGATATATAAGCAAAAAATAACACTCAGGGGTAGGATAACACCATCCATCTCTCTTTTTTAAGAGATGATTCTCACAGACAAAGGATAAATCTTGGTGAAGACACTAAAGGTTCTTCTCTTCTTTCATAAGTGATCTTACAGGAAATAACAAGAGTTCTTTCAAATAGGATAAGTGACTGGTAACAGGGTACTAAGTAACCAATAGTCTAAGATGTAGCACAAAGTCTCCACCTTGACCGCCTAAGAGTGAAATAAAAAAGATAATGAGGGTACAAAGTCATCCCAAGGTATTTTACATAGAAATAGAGAAAGACAAACACACTAAAAGGCAACTGTAGGTAGCACAAAGTCTTCTTACAGCTGACTTCAGGACACCTTCCTGATTACTTCCACAAATCCTACTTGTTAGGTTAAATGAACAAGAATGCTTCTAGGAAATAGACATAAGAGCAATTTCCTAGGATAACACAAGCTATAATAGCACAAAGTTTTCAAGTAACTTATTTTCTCATTCAAATAAAGTAATATGAACAATAATCTAAGCTCAAAGTCTCAGTATTTGCCTTTCAATTGGGGCAAAGTTTTGCTTCTGTAAAAGAAAATATCTCCCTTGTATCAAATTAGAGATTACATTATATAGTAGCCAAGAAAGGTCTAGCGCTTTGATCCATGGAATGGCCCATGTTGCATTCAATGCTTTGAATGCATTTTTATTTTTATCAAGGAGGACCATACTAGAACTAGGTGGCTGCCTTAACTATGGCGTGTTAATTCATCTCAAATGTATACTCCTAGGCTTGAGTCATCTAGTGTCTGCGCAGTTGTCCACCTCACCTTTACTCCAAGGGAGACAAATAGGCCACGTCCTTGATTTGGTGTGCTCAGATGACCACTTGATCCACTGTTTCACCTACTGGAAATAACTCTCTTGTAGATATTTATGATCTTTTGTATTGTTTTCTCTTCCCTGCAACAATTTAGATTCACGGGCTCTCTTTTCAACTAGTCGCTTGGTTCATTTTTCAACTTTTGCACCATATTTAAATTTTAACAGATATTCCATCACCTTAAATTTGATGTATGTGGGGATGTTAATGGTCACTTGAACCATATTGAACCATTGAACTCTGAAGGCTCCTTTTCACCTAAGTCTTTCAAAGCTTCTTTCTATGTCTTTATCAAGCCTTTGGAACATTCCAAAGAGGTGTCCCTTTGGTCTTTTCGAATGGTCCTTTTTTTTAGTGTCAAGTGCCCCCCCCCCCACAAGGGTACCTACCCTTTGGGATCTTTGGAGCGGCCCTCAGGCTTTAATTTCTTCAGCGGGATATTGTTCCATTATTTATTTTGGACAAAATGTCTAAAGGAATTCCTTCAAACAATTTGTCTGAAGGAAATCTTTCCTTGGCTCTACATCTTTGACATGTGGCATGTTTCACTTTCTTTATAAACTTATGATACCTATAGAAAAATGGGACCCACAACACTTCTTGTTCAAGCAGCTATAAAAGGAGAATAGGGACAGGTGGCACTTTCCACTAATCTTCACCAGTGACACATGGCATCTTCCACTGTGAAATAGGCAAGGACACTTGGCAACATGTGCTAAACTTTAGAAGTTTTAGGTACCTTTTTGAGAGTCCTGTAGAAGATGACACATGGTGGCTTCTGTTGAGTTTTTAGAAACAATATAGAAACCTTTGGGACTCATTTGGATTCATGTAGATGGTGACACTTCACTCTTTCCACTTACTTTATTAACTCACCTAGGGCCCACCATAGTTCTTAATAACAAAACAAAAGGAAGAAGTTGTGGACGTTTGACACTTGGTGGCTTCCTTTGAGTTTTACCAGGGACACGTGGCAATTTCCATAGCTTCTTAGAAACAAATTAAAACCTTTTACTATTTCCACTTGGCACTTTCTATAGGATTTTGTGAGAAGCTTATTGAAAGAAGATTTGAAACTTATAAGAAGCTTGAAATGTAGATTCTTACACTTTCCATGCTCTGTTGAGTTACAATGGGACATGTAGTATAGTTTGCTTACTTTTAGCAATCACCCGGGGCCCACCACGGTCCTTACTCAATAATGAAGCAAAAGGAAGAAACTATAGATGTTGACACTTGGTAGCTTCCACTAAGATTTATAAGGGACACGTGGCACATTATGCTACGTTTTAGAAACAAACTATAAAGTGTCCCGATAGATGACACTTGGCAGCTTTTGCTCGACTTTGAGACTTAGACAAAACTTGCGCAAAATGAAAAACCCACATGTTGAACCTTGGAAATATTGAACCCATTGAACCAACTAATTCAAGCCTATAGAGTTAGTAGATTTGAATCTACAGAGTTTGTAGAAATATGGAAAGGCTTGAATAATAAAGCATTTTAAGGCTCAAAATAATTTTTTGAGAAGGGGAGAGATAATTTTGGTCCTGCAGGACCAAAATAGTTCATATGTTGTCCCAAAAATGAGAAGTCTATTTTTGGGGAAAACATATCCAAAATAACCTATTCTGAGCTGAACAACACATTATAGATTTAACTACTTGACGAAACACTCCTTGCAACTCACTGTCACATTAGGCCTGTGTGTACTCAAACACTATCTAATCTCTCTCATTCTTGATCACATATATGTATTGTAATCAAAACAATAAAAACATGTTAACAAAATTTATTTTACATTAATTTTAAATTCATTCACTAGGTATATTTTGACTCAATGATTAACATTGGTCTTACTCACCCTTTAAGTCTCATGGAGACCTATTTCATTAGGTCTGCTTTCTTGATGCTGAGACTTGATCTTATTGGATTTATATGGCCTTATCCAACCATTAAAAACTACTAATTTTTTTTTAAAATTAATTATTATGACCTATTACATTCTTGGTTAGATCTACATCCTTTTTTCATACCCTAAATCCCTCTTTAGGACAGACTGCCCTATTAGGCATGTACACCTTAAAAGCTATCATGCAAGAATGAAGTTCAATCACCACTTTATAATATCTCCCATGAAAAATTAAACATATAATATACATATAATACATGAAATCATTAACATACCCAACTACATGACTAAAAATTCATTAATAAAAACTCAATTTACTTTTTTTCATCAATATTACACTCAAATCCAACTTTCCATCACTCGTAACTTGTTTACACAAAACTACTAAGATTGTCAGAAAAACATAGTCATGAAATATTTGACCTTCAACACCTGTATGAAAACTTTTAAAGACTCTAAATATATGAGAATTATTCTATGAATTTCTATACCATTTTAAAATAAAAAATCAATATGGTTTGATTTCAAATATTGGCCTTGCAAACCAATCTTTTGACCTCTCTCGTCATAGTCACACTAGAACTAAATAAGCCATTTTGGCTTCAACTTTTTAACCAATTTCACTGAATATAAAATTTTATAAAAATAATGGATAGGAAATTAATGTCCCAATAAACATAACCATGTACTCCAATGAATCACTCATTCATGAAATCACATAAAAAACCACCTTTTCACACTACTTGGGTTTTACACTATTCTTCTTGATTAGGCTTACTAGTGACTAACCAACATGGAACACCAAATTTGAACACCTAAAACCTATAACCTATCCATAAACCTTCATAAACATAAAATACGTGTCTCAAGCTTCATCATCCATCCATTTGTATACTTTGAATTGATCAACCATGACTGTTACAACAAATCTCTGAGAAATTATCACTTTCCTATAGGGTCTACTCACACACCTAACAACTCAATCACACCTATAGGTACATGGGAGAGTTTAATACAACATAAAATAACTTATATATCCATACCAATCCATGTTAAGCACTTTTACAAAACATCTTCAACATCAAGTCTTTATTAGGGTTCTAGTAAGGTTTTAACCTATCTTCAATGTTAACAATCATTCATAAAGAATATCCCCTCAATCCAAAAAATAATGCCTTAAACTTTGAGATAAGACCCTTTCCCATATATTATTAATATATTAGTTTCCCATGTAGAGTTTTGATGAGATAATGAGCAAAATAAAAATCATATTGAGTAGAGAACCCTTCATTTTATGCATTTGAGAGACCTCAAAACACATTTTCATGCCTCATCCTTCAAAATTTGACTTCAAACTACATGAATAAGATTAAATCAACTTAAATCACATTTTTAATTCTCACCTACTAACACTTTACTTAAAAACTAAACCTAATAACCATTAGGATACACTATCTATCTACACCATAATTTTCATACCTTATTACATCTTGAACTAACCTTAATGCTTCTTTCCATGATCTCAACAACTCAATATCATTATTTACATCTCACTCTCATTACATAAAACCTCTCTCATGCTTAAAAATTTCAATACATCCTTCACATACCTTGATAATAAATCATGATATCTCATTAGGCTAGGTAGAATTTAGGACTAGTCTAGTTATAGACTTGGATTGAAGGTCTTACCCCTGTAGGCTCACCTTGAAACACTCCTTGATGCCTCTACACATTTTTCACATGCCTTACATGATCCTTAACAATGTCATACCTCTAAAAATACCTCTACATATACATCTTCATGCTCACCATGCACATGCCTTCTCATGACATGACTATGCTTCTATGCATTGTACCTTCCATGCTTAACCTATACCAATGATATGGGACATTAATTGTCTTCAAATTATCTATTTCAAGAATGACCTAATCACATCACATACTATTAATATATACTTGATCACCTTTTTCATATTTAACACTCTTAACAACACTCTTGTAGACCTACTTATCATCATACCTTCATAATAACCTTCTCATATCACATTGTAACACTCTCTCATGACCTTATTCAATTGTCACTAATCTCTCACAACTCTCTTCCAAGTAACTTTGACATATAACATAACCAAATTACCTTGATCATATAGACACTAGACTCAAAACTACTACTTTACAACAACCCCATTAACCATGATTACACTCTCTCTCATAATTACAACACTCACTATGATGGCATAAGAACTAATCATACACATACCTCAAAGCTTACTTGACCATGCACCTATTGACTATTTTTACCATAAGTCAAAATATGTCAACCCCCTATAGTATAAAAATTTTAGAGGGGCTTATTAGGGTGTAATAAGGTGTTTCATAGTCCTAAATAGGGTTCATTTAATATGTCATTACCTTGATTACATCCATTTTATCCCCTTATGTCATTTCTAGTCAGTTAAGGTCATGTTTGGGCCATTTAATGAGGTTTTTATGGTTTTACTAAGTGGAAAAGTGTATAAATATGCCTTTTGACATCTTATACATCATAATCCTATCATAGGTGGTAGTATTTAATTGAAAATGTGTAGTTTCCAAAGTTAGATCAATAAAATAGTTGAAAAAGGAGAATTTCGGTAGTTATATAGCTTATGAAAGTGTTTTGGAATGTGTGGAAAGTTTAAAAATGACTCTTCAACTTCCTTGAGTTCACTTATACATTTTATAAGCTTTGCAAGTCCCAAAATTGGTCAAAAACCATTTTTCTCCTCCATCGCTCTTCTTGGCATGCAAAATTAGTCAACAGGTTTTGTCATGGTATGGCTAGTAAGAGAGGAATTGGGTAAAATTCATTTGAGGTATGTTAATAAAATTGGTATTATTCACATTCATGGTATAATTTTGAATATTAGTTATTCATGATTTATGAACCATTGTTTAGAAGTTGACTACTCTTTTTCGCATGCTTATCCCCACACAGTATAGGTTTTCTCCTTATTTTGGTTGGTCTGTACAAACTAGGTAATGTATATGGTACCTAGGAGAATTAAAATCCTTATATAATTGTTTCTATCCATGTTAAAATTTGTGAATGTTAATTTATGATCCAAACATTTCAAGTTGTTAGTTGAGATCACCAATGGAATTTCAGGCATGTTTCATCAACTGTAAAGTTTTTCCTTTATTGTAGTGGTTTCAAGTAAAGGTTATATGTTATTGTTCATGGATATTATATTATAATTACCACCTCTCATTCCAATATTATTTTTAAAAGGTTTCACATGAAGATCATAGTCAAAGAGCATGTTAACATAGTCAGCTTTTTGCATGACTATCAAACACAATCAGGTGGTAGAGAACCTTGGAAAACCATGGTAATGTGATGAAAGGTTTTCAAGGTAATAATAAATATCCTAATGTGAGATGAAAATTATTAATCCATCTAAAATTGTTTTATATTTATTGAGGTAAACTAATTCTCCATACATACAATTATTCCTTGTATACCATTGATTTACACCTATAGACGTCCTAATAGAGGGGTGAAAAATTGATATGAGGTGTCTAAATTTTGTTTGAATCTTCATTAAGGTCTTAAAATATGGATGTCACAATATCATCAATGGTGGAGTCCTAAGATTATTTTAGAATTAACCTATCATGCATATAGTCACACATCTTGTTGTCACCTACAAGCCTTCTACATATGCACTTACAGGTCTCCATAAAGGTCCAATAATATTGGAGAGTAAGTGATTGAGATAGGTTTGAAATTTCCTTAAGGTATTTAAGTGTTGAACGTGCCATATTAACCATACAGGAGACATGATGTGACAAACAGACCCTTTATATCCCATAAAAGTTAAGAATATTGTTTCAAGGATTCATTACCTTAAAAACTCTAAAATAAGGAGCATGCCGTGTTGTTAATCCTTTCATGGTAATTTGTACTAAGATATACACAATCCTAAGTGCTTCATCATTAATTTATACCTATAAGTAAGGTCTTGACCAAAGAGAATGAGTGTTTGGTCCTAGTAAGTAGTGTAGATTAATCCTTCATCTTGAACATTATCTCACTATAGATGACAATGTTATCTATAGAATTTTGAGTCCAAATGAATTCATAGTGATATAAGATATAATAGAAATATAACCTACATACAACTGACTTATTTTTTAGGAAGATAGACTAGTGGCTCAAATAACACATTGAGAAGGGTTGAAGTATAGGGTTTTGACCTAGATTACCACCTACAAAGAACCCTTTTGGCCCAAGAAAGTACACCTATCAATTGACCAAATAAGGGTGACATATCAAAACCTAATAGTCAAGTGATATTTTCAAGATATCAACATGATATTAGTATGTTTTATCAATTTAATGAGACTAAACTATTCGAAGAAAGCGTAAACATGAGATGGACTATGCATAACATCCTATAGAGGTCCCCTTTGTCATCAAAAGGCCACCCACAGTTTGACTATAGTGTGACAATGTGCTAGCATATGGAAGTTTGGTCTTAACACAAGTATTTAAGCATGAAGTGAGTCTAAATAAGTTTTAAGTAACCTTGATTAATTCAAGATGGTCTTAAATCATGAGACACAAGGTCTAACATGTATGTTCACCTATAGGCATAATCCCCATTTTCTTAAAACAAACCTACAACTTGCCATAATACACAGTCTGCTAGCTGAAATTTGAAGAATGGGCAAAAGATTAAGGTGATATACATGTTTGAAATGACCCTCATAGTAGTGGTATACACTTCATGAGATTCTCAAGATAGGGAAATAGTGAATGAAAGGTGATCACCAAGTGAGAAGGTGATAACTCCAATTGGGAGGCCTTTTAACATTTGCCTAATAGATTTAGGGATAGGAAGACTCTTGATATGTGTCCTACCACCCCTTATATATTTGATTGGAAAAATTAATGTAAATTAAATGACAAGTGTGAGGAATGAGTGAAATAAGGATGATGGTGATTGCAGGCAGTGAGAACACTTGTCTAGAAGAAGATCAATAATTAGGGACACATTAAATGCATCTTGGATATTTTTATTGACTACTCCATGACAATGCACATGTGTCAATTACTCCTAGTCTAATTTGGAGTGCTCAAGAGAACCAAATGATGAAGGAAGTTTCCAAATAGGTAGTTAAAGAGTCCTATGCTAGATTTGAGGAATTTTCATGCTTGGAAAGACATTTATCCAAAGAGACCTTTCATGGTATATTTCATACTTCATTCCTCTATATATGTAACTCTCCCTCTAATCTTGACACTTGTTCTTGTGACTCTTGAGCTCCATTTCTCTCTCTCCTTTCTCACATTATATAAGTACTATACATTTTATCTCTTGTATACTAATTCCACACCATGTATGGATAATACTTATTGGTTTTATGTTGTACTTTGCCTTCAAATAATACATGGAAAATTCCTTTGAGCTCACAAACATTTTTCCTACATGTGTGAAGTGATGTATGGTGAGGTCTAGAGATAAGCTTCTATCCTTGCTTCTCCTTATCCTTTCATGTTTAGTGCAATAATTTTTCATTATAATAGATCATATGGAGTTTATATAGTGTTTTTGATTACCTTTAAGTGTATAATTTCACTTAGAGTATTTAATCTGACCTCTGGTCTTGAGTTATCTCATGCATATCACCTCCATAGTGAAATACTAAAGTTAGATTATTCTAGGATTTTGAAGTTAGTATCGTAAATCATGTCTCTTAGTGAAATAAGTATGATAATCTTGTGGAAATCCTTATGGTGTATCACCCCCTTAGAATAGTTTACTTTCATGCATATTTCTACCATGTTTTCCCATAAGTAATTAGTTAGTGTAGGTAATAAGCACTTAAAGGTCAATTTAGGGAGCTAGCCCTTAAACCTAGAGGTCTACCTCTACTATAGGTAACCCCCATGCCTATAGGTACTCTAGTGTTTCCCAAATATTAGAGTAAGCCTAAACAGCCTCCTCTAGGGTATTATATTTGGTACCAATAGTTTTGGCATGCTTTGTGGGACCAAAGTCTAAGAGAGTGGAAAGATTGTTATTGTGTCTTTCTTATAATCAAATTTTGGAATCAAGAAAGCTAACATCAGTGGAAACTTTGAATGAAATATTATATTTGTAATTATTCCAAGTATCTCTTATTGAATTTTTTGATTAGTTCTTGTATCTCATTTGACCCATGAGGTTGATATGAATAGCTATGATAAAAATCCCCATTATGCACCACCCTATAAACCTTGTTATGAACCATGTTATACCCCTCAATAGACCTATCAAAGTTTCTATCAATCCTATGAGCCATGGCATCCCCATGGTCATCTATTTCCTCCTCTATATGAACATCATGTTGTTAAAGAAGAATATAAGGAAGGATGTCAATAATCCTATCCATAAATGCCTTACTATCAACCCCAATATGATTCTTACTAGCCTTTCCATAATACATACCCACCTTAAGAGGATTCTTATCAGTCTTATTATGAGGAATCATATGATTACATGCAGTATGAATCAAGATATTACAAGGAAAGATATGAATTCTCATAATCTCAAATCCAACAAACCATAGCTAGCCTCAATCCCTGCCATTACCCTCCTCCTCCCCTATCGACCCCATCTCATATCATATCCTTATTGGCACTCATGCCAAGTCTGCTAGATAGTGAAGATAATATGGGAACATGGGATAATGAGTTTGATGTACTCCATAATCATCTCATGGAATCATTGATAATTTTTTTTCAAAGGTGGATGGATGTGTGGGAGGCATTTAAAGAGGAAACTCAATGGGATATCAAGGAGTGTCTATACTTGGCAAAGAAGTGTTCCTAATGCTCAATAGATAGGCTAAGGATGTGGGAATACAAATATATTACAAGTGATCCTAAATTTTTTGAATAGACTCAAGGAGGCTATGGGTAAGGTGAAACTTTTGTATAAGAAAGCATCTTCCCTATTGACCAACCTAACCTGTCATTCCCTTATAAGCTCACTGAAGAAGTCTTTTTTCCTAAATACATTCATAATCCCTCCACTATGCCTCATATACCATATCCAACCCATGATCCTATCCATCAACCTCCCACCTCATTCCTTATTTAAGGAGATCCCCTTTTGTGGGAATCAAGTAAAGAATAATAATCTCAAGTCATAGTTGACCAAGATGATGCTTCAACTGACTATGAAGAATAAATCACCATAGGGACTCTGCTTGGTGAACACAAGTGCAACTCTATATTCTTCAATGAGAAGAAATATGTTATAGGTCATGCTACAGTTTCCCATGAATAATTTGGCCAAATAATGAAGGAGAGGTGTTTGAGAAAGACTTCCTATTTATTGAGTTAGTTGATGTCCATGATGAAATAGCCCTTAAACATGACATTCATGAGAAAGTTGATCTATGTCAAAAGTTTAATGCCATAACTCAAGAGTTTGAGTAGCTAGGTAAGATTATTCCTCCTCATAAGAAGTGCATATCTAATCAAGAGTTTTTTTATGGTCCTATCAAGCATAGAGAAAAATGTATTGCTAAGAATGAAAATGAACATCATGTCACTATTCAATAAGCCATAGTCATGAAATAATCAAATGAGACCAAGGTAGAGGATGTTGTTCTTGAGGAGCATTCAACATATCAAACTAAGATTGAACCATTTACAAATACATTAGAGTAGAATGAGAATAATATTGATGATCTCATACACCAAAAACATCATAACCAAGAAGATAAAGTTGAAAAGGTAGTGGTTCTCAAGGATAAGGAGAGCAAGGATGATTGGAAGTAGGAAATGAAGATTTTACAAGAGCTTGAATAACTCTACCAAGTTGAGGGCCAAGTATATGATAATATAGAGAAAAAGGTCTCCATGGAAGACAATGACAAAGATTGGGTGGACTATGCAAAACTCCTTGATGAGCTTGAATAACTTGTAACTAAAAATAACCTTGACCTTATTGAGAACACCATATAACCCAAGAAGGTATTCCTTATTGAACCACCATTAGAGGTTGTATTTGAGTATTCTAATGAAAAAGTTTAGTCTATTAAAATTCAAGAGGAGTTTGCCTTCATAGGTGATCTACTTGTAGCTACCTTGATTCATTAAACATCGTGCCAATGAGGTTGGAAGGAATCATGAAGGAGTTGGAGATACAAGTACCAAGGCCTTAAAAATAACATGCCTCATTAACTCCTTCATTTCATAAAGAAATAAATGCTTCAAACTTCCCATTTGACCTAGGAGAAAGAGTTTATTTTAGGTTATTTTTTGTTTGAGTTAGTTTGTTTGGGTTGTGTGTGTGTGTTCCATAAGTGCTCATGATGCACAAGTGTGCGGTGTGTTATTTTATGTTTTTTTAAATTTTTTATTACTATATTTTGTGTTTTTTCAAAGTAAAAATTAGTTTCATATATATGTATATGTGGATCCATAGCCCAATGGATAAGAATAGGCTATCGATCTTTGGCATAGATAGCTTACCACCCTTTGGAAATCACCAAGAATGTTGAATTTTTTAACCACAAGTCAAAATAAGTTAACCCCACATAGTATGAAAAGTTTATATGGGAATATTATGGTATTATAGGGTGTGTCATAATCCTATATAGGGGTCATTTAATTTTTCATTACCTTGATTACATCCATTTTAGGCACTTATGTCCTTTATAGTCAATCAAGGTCATGTTTGGGCCATTTAATGAGGTTTGTGCAATTTTCCTAAGTGTAAAAGTGTATCAATATTCCTTTCAAAGTCTTATATGTAAAAAAACTATCATAGGTGGCAGTATCTAATTGAAAATGTGCAGGTTCCTAAGTCAGATCAAGAAAATAGTTGAAAAAGGGAGAATTTTGGTAGTTGTACGGCCTATGCAAGTGTTTTGGCATGTGTGGAAGGATTTTAAATGACTCTTAAGAATACCTAACTTCACTTATAAATTTTTTCATCTTTGTAAGTCCCATAATTGGCCTAAAACCATTTTGCTCCTACATCACTCTTCTTGGCATGCAAAATTAGACAACAGGTTTTCTCATGGTATGACCAATAGGAGAAGAATTGGGTAAAATTAATATAATGGATGTCAATACACTTTTTATACTTCATATTAATGGTATAATTTATAATATTAGTTTCTCATTATTTATGAACCATTGTTTGAAAGTTGACTGCTCTTTTTTACTTATTTATCTTGACACACTGTAGGTTTTATCCTTGTTTGGGTTGGTCCATAAAAATGAGGTATTATAAATGTTACTTAGGAGAATTATCATACTCTTCAAATGGTTTCCAACCCTATTCACACATTTAAATGTGAATTGATGAACCAAACATCTTAAGTTGCTTGTTGAGATCACTAATGGAGTTGTAGGCATGTTTCATCAACTGCAAAGGTTTTCCTTTTATGTAGTGTTTTCAAGAAAAGGTTATACATTATTTTTCATGCATATTATATAATAAATACCACATATAACTCCAAAATTATTTTCAAAAGGTTTCACATGAATATCATAGTTAAAGGGCATGTTAACACAGTTAACTTTTTGCATGGTTATCATACACAGTTAAGTGGTAGAGAACCTTACACAACATGGTAATGTGATGAAAGGTTTTCAAGGTAATAATAAATACCATAGGGTGATATTAACATGATAAATCCATATAAAATGGTTTGATAGTGGTTTAGGTCAACCAATTCTCCATACATATCATTTTTCCTTGTATACTACTATCATACACCTACAGGTATCCTAATAGAGGGGTGAACAATTGATATGAGGGGTCTAAATATTTTTTAAATATTAATTAAGGTATTAAAAGCTAGAGAGTTCCTTCACATCAATGTTGGAGTCCTAACATTGGTTTTAGAACCAATATATCATGCATATAGTCACACATCTTGTTGTCACCTATAGTCCTTCTACATATGCACCTACAGGTCTCTATAGAGGTCTAAGAAGATTAGATAGAAAGTGTTTGAGATATGTTTGAACCTTCCTTAAGGTATTGAAGTGTTTAAGGTGCCATATTAATCATGGAGGATCCATGAAGTGACAAATAAACCTTTTCTAGCCCACCACAAGTTAAGAAGATTGTTTCAAGGATTCATTACCTTAAAAACTCTAAAACAGGGAACATGCCTTGTTGTTGATCCTTACATGGTAAAATTTATTGATGTATACACAATTCTATGTATTTCATCATAAATTTTATACCTAAGGGTAAGGTTTTGACCAAATAGAATGAGTGTTTGGTCATACAAAGTAGTGTATATGAATCATTCATCTTGAACATTCTCTCATTGTAAATGATAGTGTTATCTAGAGAATTTGGATTCCAAATGATTTAACAGTGATATAAGACATAATGGAGATATATCCTACATACAATTGACTTTTTTTATATGAATATGTACTAGTGTCTCAAATAACACATTGAGAAGGTTCAAAGTATAAGGTTTTGACCTAGACTACCACATACATAGACCCCTATTTCCCCAAGAAAGTACACCTATAGGTTGACTAAAAAGGGGGGACATATTAGAACTTGATAGTTGAGTGCTAAATTTAGGATCTAGGCATGATATGAGTATGTTTCACCAGTTTAATGTTACCAAAATATTCAAAGAAAGCCTAAATAGGAGATGGAATGTGCATAACATCCTCTAAAGGTCCATTTTATCTTTAAAAGGCCACCTATAGTTTGATTGTAGTGTGATAGTGCACTAACATATGGTAGTTTCATATTTACATAAGTCTTTAAGCATGAAGTGAGTCTTAATGAGTTGTAAGTAACCTTGATGACTTCAAGGGTGTCTTAAATCATGACACACAAGGTCTAACATGTATGTTCACCTACATACATAATCCCCATTTTATTGAAACAAACCTACATCTTGTTACAATACATAATCTTCTAGTTAGGTCTAAGATTGGAGAAATTTTAATAGTTGGTAGAAGAGTAGGGTGTTAGACATAATGGAAATGACCCTCATAGTAGTGATATACACTTCATGAGATTCTCAAGATAGGGAAATAGTGAATAGAATGTGAAGACCAAGTGAGAAGTTGACAACTCCAATTGAGAGGCCTTTTATGGTATGCCTAATGGATTTAGGGACACGAGGACTCCTAATAGGTGTCCTACCACCCCTTATATGGATTGTCTTAGAAAATTGAAGGTCACTTGAATGACAAGTGTGAGGAATGAGTGAAAGAAGGATGATGGTGATTGTAGGTAGTGAGATCACTTATTTGAAATAAGATCAATGATTAAGGACACATACAATGCATGTTAGAGCTTGTTCTTAGCCCCTCCCCATCATAGTGCACATGTGTTAATTATTCTTAGTCTACTTTGGAGCACTCAAGAGAACCAAATGATAAAGGTAGTTTCCAAATAGGAAATTGAAGAGTCCTACACCACATTTGAGGAGTTTTCATGCTTAGAGAGACATTTGTCTATAAATAACTTTCATGGTATGTTTCATAATTCATTCCTCTACAAATGTAACTCTCCCTCTTATCTTGACACTTTTTATTTTGACCCTTGATCTCAACTTTTCTCTCTCTCCTTTCTCACATTCTATAAGTACTAGCCATTTTAGATCTTGTATACTAATTCCACACCATGTATGATGAAGCATTGTTGGTCTTATGTTAAAATCTGACTTAAAATAATACACACAATATTTCTTTGACTTCACAAAAAATTTGTCTAAGTGTGTGAAGTGATGTATGGTGAGGTTTAGTGATAAGATTCTATCCTTGCTTCTCCTTATCGTATCATGTTTAGTGCAAGAAGTTTTCATTCTTACAAGTCATATGGAGTGTAAATAGTGTGTTTGATTACCTTAAAGTGTATAAGTGCCCTTAAATTCTGCAATCTAACCTTTGGTCCACTTACCTTGAGTTGTCTCATGCATATCACCTCCATATTCAAATACAAATGTTAGAGTATTCTAGGACTTTGAAGTTAGTGTCATAGGTCATATATCTTAGTGAAAGAAGTATGATGATCTTGTGGAAATCCTTATAGTGTATCACTAACTTAGAATAGTTTAATTTCATGCGTATTTATACCCCTTTTTCCCATAATCAATTAGTTAGTGTAGGTTATTAGTGTTTAAATTTCAATTCAGGGAGCTAGCCCTTAAACCTAAAGGTCTACCTCTACTATAGGCAACCCATAAGCCTAGAGGTATTCTATTATTTTTCAAATATTGGAGTAAACCTGAACAACCTCAACTAGGGTGTGAGATTTGATTCCAACAACACCTTCATAATAACCTTTGACATCAATGTCAAAAATCAACAATCAATGACAATGCTCAATAACAAGTGATCAAGTGGGTCAAATTCTAAGTTTCACATTTTTTCATATTTCATATCATAGAATCTATCATCATCACTATCGTAATAAAATAAAATATTGACATCATTTTTCTTAGTATAGACTAATAAAAGTAGCTCAAATGTTGGGGGTTCTTGAATTTTTTCTGGCTCCTTTATTAATGGTTCTTTCTCCTTTTGCATATTCATGTACACCTTAGATTATAGTGCCTTATGTGTATCTAGAGATGAATGAGCTATTTTACTTGACTCACCTATTTCATATGTATGTATATGTTCAATAAGAATGAATTTATTATATGATATTATTGTATGGATACCTTTAGTTTTAGAATGTATCATTTAAAAAAACATGAAACACTCATCTTCAACAAGAATGGACAATAAGGTCCCCTCATGTATGAATTTGACACATCAATGAAGTGTAGAGGAGATAAATTCAATTAAATGTATCTAAGGTCTACCCAAAATTAAATTATAATGTAAATATTGAGACATAACCTAAAAAGTAGTTGAAATTATTTTTGGTCCTAAGGTCACATCTAGTGCAATTTGTCCAGTTGGAGGACTATGTGAATTTTCAAACCCTTTTATATGGATAAGAGTTGTGTTAATACCCATGGTTTTTAATAATTTCATAATATAAATATCTAGGCCTAATCAATTATCAATGAGCACTCTTTTGATACGTTTATTTTGTATTGCTAGATGTATGAACAAAGACAAATTTTGGTCAACATCTTCTTTGGATGGTAAATTTTTTGGTTCAAAGGTGATGAGATTATCATTATTCTTAAGATATGTCATAATATCCACAAAATAAGTCAGCTCAATATTATTTGGGGCTTGTGTTTCATGTAATATTTCATACAATATATCTTTATAAACATTAGATTGCTTTAGAATCTCAAGGATTAAAATCTTATCATGGGTATCATTTAATTGGTTAATAATGTCATATCCCTTGGAATCCTAATTTTAGGTGGCACATTTTATGTATTAATAGGTGGTAGGATGGGTTGGGCAACCTTACCTCTTCATGTAAAAACAACATGGATCATAGAATCTAATATAAGTTATGGGTGAATATGGGTGTGAAACATAAGTGTTAGATGGTAGAACTTGATCTTATTTTAATTCCCAATTCCTAATAGGAGGGTATGGGGGGGAAACACCCGCCGCCCCAACGCCCACCCGCCCCCCCGCCCCCCCCACTATGGTTGCCATGGGGGTCTAGGGGAGTGGTGACCTATTTTGGAGCCCCATCTAGTGGGGTTTTGGGGGTAGTGCCCCTGAAGCCAATTTTTTTGAAAGATGCATTATAAAATATTGTAATTTTGTAGTTAATTTGGAATGTTTGCTAATAGGTTTTAGATCTAACGGTAAAAATTAAGTTAATGAATTTTTTTGCTAATTTATAACCCTCCTTTGATATGAGGGCATTTTAATCAGGTGGAATGGTGTGAGAGTGGAGGATATTTTAGTGGATGTATTTCAGGTTTTCCCCTTCATTGGTTGGACTGAATAATAAGGACTCACAATTTCTATGTGGATGTAGCCCATATTGGGTGAGCCACATTAAATCTATGTCTTTATTCTATTGTGTTTTTTGAAGTTTAATTCTGTCTTTATTTCATTATTATTGCTCTACATTCTATATTCTTAACAATAATTTGTCATTAAAACAAGATATAAGTAGGATAAAAGGTCGAGAGCATGCTTCTTGGAATTTAGATATTAGCTCTATAACATTTCAAAATGAATTTTGAAAATAGATTGATCATTGTGTTTGCTTTAAAACCTCCTCATGAAGGGTGTATTTTTCCTTATAAGATTTGACAAGGCAAGTAATGTATCAAACTAAAAGAACTATGACATATTGGAATCCAAAATGGATAATGGGTACATCAATTTTGCACATATTTTATGATAATTAGGGGTCAATGAAATAGAAAAATAAAAAGAATCCTAAGTGACCAGTTTTATGTTTAGATTTTAGGTTCACTAAATGTTTTACCTTAAAATTAAATGATGTGGGTATGTATTTCACTTTATGCTTAGGGTTAAGAATATAGAAATAAAATGGCACAAGGGTGATAATCATATCTATAGCAAGACAATTAAATGATAAATTTTGATATAATCATACACTAAATTTATTATACTGAGATATTCTAAATATAAAAAGTATAATTAAGCTAGATATAAAAATTATAAAGAAGAGAAGTATATAGCTTGTTTTAATGTTAATTCAATTTTATATCTAGAACATACTAAATGTAAGCTAAAAGAAAATTTTAGAACATTTGATAGATTTTGGATCTAGTGTCTCTAGCTATTTAGACAGTTGCATCATCCCTAGACAGTTGCATTGATACTACTATCTAAGTCCAATGATGGTGTCATGTATAGAATATCTAGTGAAAATGTATGTGACCACCTTGATGATTTTGGGTTTAGCTTTTCCTTCATTCTAGTGCATTCAAATTTATGTCATGGACAGTCCCTCCTTGTGAAATGGAAAAACCCTAGCTTTCCATCTTCAATGTGACATGGGTAAAAATGGGTTAGTGGGTTCATGGGGTCAAGTTGATCCCAATGACCCCACTATCAAAGGACATTACTTACATAGACAATACTCTGGACATGGCCTCATATTATTATAGTTATCCCCAATGTGTTGGCTTGTTTGTGAATCATGTAATGTATGTAAAGCAAGTAGAATAGTGACCTAGAATATAACCTATCAAATTAGGATCTTGGGTTTCTCTTTTAGTACTTCAAACCTGTAGATGTGTATTCTCTATAACTGGTTTGGAAATAAGAATAAACAGGGAAGCTTTAATCAACAAAATTCTTGATAAAGTGATTTTTTTTATGAGTGCCTTCGTCTCTTTGTTATTTTCTATGTGAGGAATGAATGAAGGTTGATGTTGTATTTATATCAATCCCTTTGGAGTAATAACTTGCATTAAAACATACAAGTTAATGATTAGGATATATTTCATTTGTAAATTGGATGACTTTAGGGCACTTGACACTTATGTCAAGGAAGGATAGTAACATCGACTTTACTATCTATCCTAGATGTTAGTGTCTATGGAGTATCAAAGTAGGTATACGATCAAAACATGCAGATGTGTAAGATAAATATATTTTAAGCATTTTGGATAATATAGAATGTCTAAGTCATTAATAAAGGACTGGTCAGACTAAGAAATAGGGCAAGGGCCAGAAGATAAAGTAGACATGAGGCTTGTAGAATAAAGTAGAGTGTAGAACTAATAAAAACAACCAAGGTATAAATTTTCCAAGTGTACAAGACTAAAGTGATACATAATCACAAAATATTGTCTTCAATATCAACATGGTGAAAGTGTATATGGTTGAGGAGGCACACCAATATGCCTTGAGTGTGGAGGATAATTTGACATGTAGGAAGATCACTATAATATAAAAATGAAATCTTAGTGTTGGTCATGAACAACCGTTGCATGAGTATGGGTGAGGAAGGCATGAGTTCTACATAAGTGAAGCAAGCCAAATTAAGAGTGTATTCCATGAGAGGGATACATAATTTTAACAGATGAAGAGGAGGAAGGTTTAGATGAACATGTATCAAATATGGAGAAGATGGACACTATGGATATGAGTTCCCTCATTCACAAATATGTGATGGTAAAGGGAAGGGGGAAAATGGTAGTGCAAAATTCCAAAAAGTGAACATAGAGTCCATGGAATTGATTGGGAATGTATAAAATCCTTAGCAGGGAGTGATTTTTATTTTAGCGTGGAAAGTATTTAAGGTCACATGAAAAAATATGGGAAGTGAGTTATAGGTGAAATATTTCCTACACCAATTACAAAATGAGTAAATTTTGTAAAGTTATAGAGAATAATAGAAACATAGACAATCTCGTGCACACAAAAATGGTTCACAAGGGCTAAGATAAAATTGTACAAGAGTAGTATGAGTTGGATATGAATATTTTCCTATACATGGATAAGGTTCTATGTGATTTCTTATTGAGGTATGCATGCCTTTTTTTTAGGTTGGGACTCTATGGCAGTATGATCGTGATATTTTGTTTGATGGAAGATAAATTATTGTATGTGTAAAGAAGGTTATATAATTTATATTGTGAATCTATTAAAGGATAAGGAAGGAGGTATTATTCACCAAATTCACTTGGTTATTCACATAATCAAGGATTACTTGCTTTGTGAATAAAATACAGTATATGTAAAGGTGAAAATGGAAATCATGTAGAGAAAAAGAAGAAAGGATGTGAACCACAAGAATCCTAGAGTGATCTCAGTGAGTAGTGTCAGATCGATTAGGAAGAGTTGATTTTTAAGCATAGATAAAGGAGGTAGACCCAAAGAGAGTGAGTTTGGAACAATAGAAAATTAAGTAGGACTTTGTGCATGAGGATGCCTTATAACCTAGTTCAAATTCTTGGACTAAAATGTGGGAACCATCTCGCATAGAATATTGGTGTGCCAATACCTATCACACATATTAGAGATGGTGGTTTTACCACCTAAGTTGAGTGTGTGAGCACCTTTCTAAAAAAACATCTTATCTAAGGTGTATGATGCAAGAGCATTTTGATTCATAATTGATCTTACAACTCTTAGTTTTTTCACAATCCTTTTATATTTTTTTGTGTATATATGTGCATGTTTTTTCTTCCACATAGCCTATTTGATGTGAATATCCAAAAACATGAAGCCATTATTAATGTTAATCAAAAGTATGCATCTTTTAATTTAATTGGAGGTCTTTATTTCATCACAAATACGTGAATTCTTGCGATGCTGAAGTATTAGTGCACAAATTTGATTTGTGAAGCTTGTGATGTCTTATAGATGATTGGTACTTTATGGGGTGTCTTATAGGATCTTGTCCAAACCATAAGAACATAATCTATTTGTGAACAATTATGACTTAAATTTGTGATATCTAGGAAACGGTGCATGTGCATGAGTGTTTCAAATTGATCCAACCATTGGATAAAAGAGTTAGTGTAGTTTTTAACCATTTCCATATTCAATGCCTAGGATCTTGGATGGTTGTCAAAAAACATTTGATCTTTTATTTTGACATATTAAAGTCATGATGTACTATGTGCCTTTGAGATTGTATTCTATATTTAACTATCATAGTTTGTTATTGTAAGCATTAATGTAAGTAAATGGATTTTATGCCTATATAAAAACATCTCTAAACTTATGAAAAACACACAAGAAAGTCAAGAGGAAATAGTTTAGGATGTAATCATTAGAGCTTGCTGAAAGCAAAGATCAATGTGCAGATCTTCAAAAGGGATTATATGGTTAAATCACATCCATGAATGGAAAAGGGGGAACACTACAAATGTTTTTACCCATATTTGGTTGAGTGCATGCCAGGATGTGTATGTAAATTTTTTATTCTATAAAATAAAAAAATATTATCATTATTTTCTAATGCATACAATTATGTATTCTCCATTATTATATAAATTATATAATATAAAATTGTTCATTATATTTTCTAATTATAATTGCATTACTATAACTCATAATTATTACCAAAATCAACCCCTAAACTTACCGTAATTCATATTTTGAAAATATTTTTAACCAAACATATTATTTGTAAATTAATTAAACTTCACTCAATTCCCTTATAAATTTTTTTAATCACTAATTTTAAAATTTAAATGAACCAAACAACTTTGTGTTAATTAAAAATTGATCCTTCTTTTCTCTTTTATTTTTATTTTTTTAAATCATTATCTCGTTAAAATAAATTCATATGGGGAAAAAAAATTAACTACCCTTTTAAACATATAACCAACACACATTCTAAAACCAAGTCTGTTTTTTTGAGTTTTGGGTAATGTGAAATCTTTCAAAATCACCTTTCAGTTTTAAGTTGCAAGGATGATATTACGTCCCTCTCTCTTCAGGTTGTAATTATCTTCAAAATGTAATGGTATTTTTTCAGTGCTTGCTATTAAATTAGAAAAGGTTGATTTATTCACTACACCGATATTAACAAATGTAAAATTATTTTGAAAGATTCGAATGTTTCTCTTTATATAATTTGATTTTTAAATTAAAAGATATATATTATGATTTTTATATTAATATATCATAAAATATATATGAATAAAAGTGATAGTATAATAAAATAAAAAATTTATTTACAACAAAAATTTTAAAATATTTTGTTGTTTCAATTAATTAATTTATTAAAATCATACAATATATTATATAGATTAAAATATAGTGCATGTCCAATCATAATTAAATATATTTAATTGTTTTTTCTTAGAATTGTTCAAAGAAAAAATTGATATTATATTAGTTAGAAATCTTAAATCAGTTAGAAACCCTAAGTCAATATATAAATTTTAGAGACTATATTTTTATATAAATAAATGTTTTCATAATGGAAGTGGCCTCAACAAATATGTTTACTTACTCGACAATGCTTCATCTCTTGTATAATTTAATAATAAATTGAAAACCATCTTCTAAAATCAAAATTCTAAATATATTTTATTATGAATTAAAATCTTTTGTATAAATAAACATTATTTTGTTTTGATGAAATAGAGATTATATTAATAATACAAAAGGATCAAAATTACAAGACTATTCATAAAAAGATAGGTAGTAGAGAACATGTCAAAATGTCATACTAGGACAAGCCTAGGAACACGAAGCAACCAACAAAGGTTACAAAACAACACACCTTTGCTAGCTGGGAAGCACCAAGAAAAAAACAAAGAAAGAAAACAAAAATCAATCCTAGATATACATCAGGTTACCAAAAGCCATATCTATAGAACAACCTTTTTGTCCTTTTTTTATGAACCTCTATGTAGCGTGATCGAATATCACCAATCCCCACTAGACAAGCAACAACCATGGAAAGCACAAACTGAAACTGAAAAACATATAAGGTTCGCTCCTCATTAGATTTAGAAGATTTAGACTCATGTGATTTTTTGATTCCTTCACCTATGTCCTTATTTGCAGCTATCGCTTTGGGAGAGGAACATGCTTCAATCATTTCTCCAATTGCCTTTGTTATCTCATTCTTCCCTATACCATCTTTGGAATCCTTGACCTCATTTGAAAGAGGATGCTCAAACAGTTGCCAACCTTTAGAATTACTACCTTGATTTTGGTTCTTTTTCAGTTTGCTTTCATGAGGATATATCCCATAGAGATGCCCAGTTTGATGGAAAAAACAATATCTAAAAGGAATATTTTCATAATCCAAGGTTTGGACTGAATGAAAGTTATCATGCTTCAACTGTATTCTATCACGGATCCCTTTGCTAAAGTCCACCTCCATATATACATGAGCATAGATGAAAATCCATTGTTATACCGTTCACTATCTATCTTCATGAATCTTCTGAACGTGTTTCAAACCCTGATATTTATTTTTATGAGTTTTTAAACATTGATAACATCCCTCTCTTTACAAATTATTATTATTTTTAAAAGATAATAAGTACTTTTTAGTGCTTGATATTAAGTCAAAAAAAGTTAATTTATTCATGATAATAAGAAATACAAAATTATTTCAAAGATTTAAAAAATTTCCTCTTCAATCAAAATTTAGCGTATATATATATATATATATATATATATATATATATATATATATATATATATATATATATATATATATATATATATAATACAACATAATCTTTATATTAATAAATTATCTTTTACCAATCTACTATGATTCCTATATTTCATGTTAATAAAGACGATGTTATAATAAAAGTAGTTCTATTAATAATTTATTGGATGTAAATAAAATATTTGTTTGGTATGTATTTTTTTCTCTTCTATAAATTACTAATTACGAATATGGCATATACTCTATCAAAATTAAATAAACCATGTTTTTATATAAATAAGATGACATTAAATATGTTTACTTATTCAATAACCCTTTTCCTCTTATATTACTTTAAAAAATAAAAAAGAAGAAAACATTTTTTAAAATATTTTATTATAGAATAAAATCTTTTGTTGCTAATATCTTTTGTTATAAACAATAATAATATTTAAATGATAGTATAGTTTACATTAGGAAAAAAAAAAAAAATTATATATATATATATATATATATATATATATATATATATATATATATTATTTTTTTTTAAATTTTTGATAATTTATTTAAAAATTTACTTTTAAATCTAATACAATTTATCCAAAAAAAATTGATTATATTTTACAATTAAAAATACAAATACTATCAAAATCAAACTACCATCAACTCACAATTACCCACCAAAAAAATTGATTACAACTAAAAATACAAATACTATCGAGATCAAACAACTATCAAATTTAATTTTGGGACTCACAAGTACCCCCGTCCAGTAAGCTATCCATATTCCCCGCTCCGTCTCTATATAAATAGAAATAAATGGCGGTGCCTCCACTGAACTTTTGATCATCTTTATTTGGCTACGGTGGGTCACCAAAAAAAAATAGAATGAGAAAGTAACGTCCCAACCAACTATTCATTCATTCAGACAGCATAGAAAGTAAGACGACATGGGGAATAGAATCCTCATAAAACTTGCAGGCTGCAGCTGCGGATTCCAGAGTCCCAATCATAAAACTAAAGTACATTGGATTGACAAATTAATCCAAATTTGTAAAGATCTGCTTTGGAATACTGTCTCAGTCACTGTCACAGTCCATTGCCTACTTCTCTGCTTTTCATGGCTTTGTCTGAATCGGAAAATGGCAGCCACGTTGGTTTGTCTTGTGATATATATATTATATATACTTTGGCCTACCTTTCCAACATGTAAAGCGAGTAGAGAATTATTGTTCATGTATGCTTTCATATTTTATATATGTAAATTTATTTATTTTATTGGGAGGGTATGGTAGAACTTTTGATGTAGTTTTCAGATCATTTCATTTGATTTATTATTAAAAAGAAATACTCTATATATGTTATATATTCATTCTTTTAAATTAATATAAATAAAATATATTATAAACAAAAATATAAATTAAAAATAATTCTTATACTTTTTTAATATATATATGAGGTAGGGGTCTTCATTTATATAGTGATAGATTTGAACATAAAAAGTTGGTGGTGTTTAAGAGAGAATACAAGAATAATCAATCAGAAGTAAAATCTAAAGGGTTGCAACCAAAAGAACCGAGGAGTAAACTTCGAGAAAACACTAAAACTAGAGCAAGATAAAAGAAGCAAATAATCACAAGACAAAAGATAGAGACTACAGAATTCAATTTTTAGAGCGAGTACACTTGAGGGCAGAGAGTTCTTCATCCTCAATCCTGTTGCACTTTGAAGGAGTAAAAGTGCCAACCAAACCAAGAATGTCCACCATTCTTTGTAAGCAACATTGCATATACCAAGTAATTATACACCTAGATCCACCACGATCCGAGATTATAGTAGTTTCATTTTCCATAGCTGCCACCACGCCTAGACTGCGATAGAAGTCCACAAAGAACTACACAACTGAAATCATATTCAAAAAGTTTTAACGAGAAATAAACCAGGGCAAAGAAAGTAAAGGTTCCAACTATGTATCCACAAACAAGCCGGGGGTATGACACTCGATCGATCTTCCACCATAACGATTAAGAACTCATACAATTTAACAAAAAGGACTTCCAATTTATAAAAAACAGATGAAACAACCAACCCCATACATTGAGAGTTAGCAAAAGGCAACGTATAGCCTACCATCTCCGAAAAACACTAAACCCAGCCAACCAACCAAGCCACCCTACAATTCCTTACACACCACAGTCTTAACCAACTCAAAAATTAATTGCAAAGATGGAGGCCACGTCAGAATTGGTTTTATTCCTCCACACCACATGCAAATAGTCATCACCACTGATGGTGCGGATAACCTTAAAAACTTCCACAGACGGAAACCAAAAGATCAACTTCAGTCAATGAACAAAGACACTATCGCATAATGCCATTTCTCATTTCTCCAATATGAAGAAACAAAATAGGCTCAAAGAGGGCAATGTTGATTGTTGTCGAATGCATTACCATAGCCTTGCACGACACTTGAAACATGGGGGAGTTGAGAATGAAGTGCCACGTTCCAGCTTGGCATTATCACCTAGCTTAACACATGCCATTCCGTCGAATCTGACCACCATCCACCGTAGGAAATGAAAGCATAATTAATATGGCCATCCACTCAAACCGCTAGAAATCTTCGACAAAATTTCAAAATATGTGAAGGTGGTCATTTAAACTTGGTCCAACAAGTCTAAGATCAACCGCCATCCATATTCATTGTCTGTCACATACTCTTCTAGTTGGTCAGTTCCCAATTAGCAAGAAAATTCACCTACTTATTTGCTTCCCTAAAATAATGTGAAATCGACTATGACACCATCTCATTTAGATGAGGCCAAGAAAAATTAAGAATATTGCTCAACTATCAAATTTTGATTTGATGGTTACAAATGGTTTCTATTATGATTTTAGAGTTACCTTCAATCATTAAGTATTTAATTTTACATTGAT
The DNA here is from genome assembly GCA_037957365.1 of Torreya grandis. Classification (NCBI taxonomy): domain Eukaryota; kingdom Viridiplantae; phylum Streptophyta; class Pinopsida; order Cupressales; family Taxaceae; genus Torreya; species Torreya grandis. The sequence continues at coordinate 694,158 of JARHVA010003615.1, read as the reverse complement.
GAACAAATTGAATACTTAACATGATCAATTGGGCCTCAACTTCATTGTTTGTATCATGTTGAATGTTAAAAGATAAGAGTTTTAATGAGAGAACTTGTGTAGTCCCTAATACTACATTCAACAACAGAGGCTCTTAGGTTCTCACAAATTGTACCATCAAAAATTAATTTAAAAAATAATGTAAAAAAGATCAAGAAGCAGCGATGCGAATTTGAAAGTTAACCTGACCACTCCTGTCTCATTAACGAGAAGTTCCCTTACACACACACATACATATGTTATAATATGTATTTATGATTGTTGTTACTTTAAATTTTTATATTTATAAATGTGTACAAAATTAAAAAAATGTTAATAAAAAAAACTTAAAAAATAAGAAAATACAAATACACACGCGCGCGCGCACACACACACACACAAATACATATGTATGTATGTTATAATATATATTTGTGGTTTTTATATACATATATATGTCTTTATGTGTGTGTGTGTGTGTGTGTGTGTGTGTGTGTATTTTATTATTTTTAAAAAAAATTTATGTACACATTTAATTTTGGTTAGGGGTATTTATTAATTATAAAATTGTATTTTCTTAGGGTACTTGTGTGTTTATTGAGTATTGGCCCAATTTAGGTTTTTAATGGTGTGTTTTATTTGGGTTATGGTTATTTCTTCTCATGTTCTCCATATGTTTTTCTTTTATCCTCTCTTCTCTCATGTTTTCCTAGATTCCTCTAGAAATGTACAATGTACAAATTTGATGTTGGGTCCCTTTGATGTTTTTTTTGTGTCCCATGAATTGTGGGTTTCCCTTATTATTTTTCCTATCAATTGAGTGTAAACTTGTGTGCCAATTGGGTCTTAATTTGAATTCAAAAAATTATAAATACTTAATTATCATGACTCAACTTATCATGACTTTTAAAACTATAGTTTATTACTTATAGCATTAATGTTATTTAATATTTTTATGTTGTTCTAATTATATTATTAGTGCATGATCCGGGCAACAATTCAGGCAACAATTTAGGTGACGGGTCTGCCCCAATTAATAACGGAACTTCTAGGAGCTATACCTTTTGCACCGTAGCTCCAATTGACTCATCGTTTGAACCATTGGAAAGCTAAGAACAAGGAGAATGTAGTGAGATGGCATAGAGATTTGTTCAATTAAGTTTGACCCCTAAAAACATAATGTAAGTTCCCCAAATTTCAATTTTAGTAGTGCAATCTAAAAATAGAAAGTTTCTAAAAATAGTAATTTCTCAAATTCTGTATTGTTGTAAATCATGGAAGTCGAACCACTTAATCTCCCTTGAGATTGGTGACCTTCCACATCCTCCTCATACCTTCAAAACATGTATAAATGAAGATGTAATCCGAAATGAAAATCAGACATCTCTTCTCAGAGATAGGCATATGTTTGTGTTTGCAAATTTGATCAATAAAATATCTCTTCTCAGAGATAACAGTATTTGAATTGTGTTGTTCTTATTTCTTGAATTATCTTTCAACCAAATATTTTTGAGTTTTGGATTAATGCATGGATATGATTTGATACTTGTTTATGCAGTGTTGTATTCTAAAATAACTATGTATCAATACCACATCCTATTGCATATATTCAATAATTATATTTCATTTTTATAATCAATTATAACATTATATTCAATTGTTATTCAATTTATTATCCAAGTATGTTGATAATATTTGGATTGAATGGACACTACTGATGTCATCTTCTATGACTACATGAATTATTATTGAACTACATTTGATCATGGAGTTAGGTTGATAAGTTTAGACATGTGGCAGTCGATTTTAAATCTAACAATTAAAACTAAGACATGTATTTTTTGAAGAACCCCATTGTGTTGTTTATTTGACTTCATTTTGTTTTACTGAGTCACGTTCATGATTTGTGTGTTCAATCTCTTTATGTTTACTTTCAGTGTGATTGTTCATTTAGTCACTTTTGACTAATTTTATATTTTTGAATTAGTCATATTGTAGATGGGTTGTCTATGTTGGATCGGGCATAACTTACCTTGTATGTTAAATCAAATGGAAAGAAGGGATGGATATACTGGTGTCATTAGATCGATTCATAATCTATAAAATGAATTATTTGTTTTTGGCAAACTTATATGTTTCCAATGTCAATTCTTGTCACTGTGAAAACTTGTGAGGTCTTGCTCTTTTGTTTTGAGATTGTTTTGTTTATTTCTTGGCCTTATTATTATAATCTTGGAGAGCTAGCTTGGGGTTCATTAATTTTTTTGTATATTGATAAATGGTTTTGAAGGGACCATACCCTATTACAAAAAGGCTCAAAAGTTGGATATAGTAAATATTATCGGTGGTTGGAAAGAGGGGTCCACTCCCCAATGCAAAAGATCAAGATAGACTTGGAAGCCAAACAATAGAAAAACCAACTGCTAAGAGTAAGACACCAAAACAATAAAACAATAGAATCTACACAACAAAAATATAGCAACAACCTAACAAAAAGATAGCAGTAATCCAATGACTATGAGAAAATAGTCCCAAAAAAATTATTCACTTGATTAACTTGTTGTAATTCTTGTGAAGGTTTTTGAAAGCATTGAATAGACCCAAATCCATGGTCTATGATAGATCAGACATGTCAATGGTGTTGATAGCATGTGTCTTAGCGGAAGCACTACTCCAAATGCCTTTGTGAACATTACCCAAGGTGCAGATCTGTCGAACTTGGAATTATAGGAATTCCATAAAGGCTTTGAGCATGGGTAAGAAGTCAATTTGCCTATTTTGATATGATCAAAGCTTCCTTCTAGAGTTCTCAGCTTATTGAAAACTTCTTCCATTTTGGCTTCATCAAGTGAAGGGGTATCCCCCATCTTTCTCTTGTCAATGCTTTTATTCAGATGCTTAACCTCCTTATTGAGAGCACTAACCTTGCCTTCTAGATTGGCCAATTTATCCTTGAAATAAGGAGAAGGATCAGTGCCCCTATCCATGTTACTAATAGCCATTATACTCTCAGCAACAATAATTGATTTTCCCACCAATGTAATGGGCTCCTTCTGTTTACTGCTTCTAAGAACCCTTTTTAGGGAGGGAGGATTGGGAAGCAGGAAATTGGGGTTCTTAGAGCGAATATTGTGCTTGAAAGAGGATTCAGGAGGACCTTGGGGTCATTATTGTCTAGGTGTTATTATGATAAGTATGGGTCATTTAGATTGACCCTCAAAACATTGGGTTACCTTTGGTAATCAATGGCATTGGTAAAATAACATTTTTAATGGAAATGATTTTAAGTTTCAAGTATGTTTCAATTTTTATTTGGTTTTAGTCAATTATTTGATTGGTTTTGGTTTTTCATGGATGTTTCATGAAGCTTTGTGACTAACAGTAACCTTAATTGTCACCACAATGCTTATGAAGATTAGTCTGCCAATTCTTAAACCATGACACTTGACGGCTCAACTAGGGAATGTTTTTGGTATTAAAATATCATTATGCTACCATTTTTCTCTAGGAAAAGTGGAGGTATGGAGGAACATAGAGTTATTGTCTCCATTATGTTTCTTCATGCCTCAAGCTATTCTAGTGGGAAGTGGTAGACTATTGGAGGGTTTTTTGAGTCATTTTTGTACAAGAGGGAGGACTAAATACCTACACAAGGTATGTTATAAAATAGAGGAAAAACTTATATAGTGTACTCTATTTTGGAAGGATGAGGTAAAAACCCACCATTATTTATGAATAAAGTAAAATGATTTATTTTATGTGCATGGGTCAAGGAACGAGTTTCAAAGTTGTTGCATTATGTTTATTTTTTTATTTTGAAGTAATGTTCTTATTTTGGGTATTGGGTTGAAGTGAGTTTCTCCAATGGATTTTTATCTTTTCTAGGTTATATGTTTTATCCAAACCCTAATTTTTAAAAAATAAACACTAAGTTTCATGGTAGACTTATAACCTTCAGTGGTATTAACCACTTGAAGATTAACCTTAAGGTTTGACCTTGTGGATTAATTATGAAATTTGTTTGGGACTCTAACATAATTTAATTCATAACCTAAAATTATCTTATTAATAGAACTATTTGGGTTTCACTCATATTTTTTCAGTTATATTATTTTTTCACCATAATGGCCACTTTGTCCTTGAAGACACTTGAGTTGTGACATGTTAAAAAAGTTGATAATGTTTGCCAAATGTTTGATTTATGCTTATTTTTGTGAAATTATTCTTTATTTAAATTATGTAGTGTAAGAATGCCACCATTTAAGGGCATTAAGACTTTTTTTGTTCTATTTAATATAGTTTTTAAATTATGAATTTCATGTTAGTTGATGTATAATGTTATACTGGTGTTAAATGAAGTTGGAAACTGGTCAATAAGTGAATTGGTTATTTTGGATTCCATGATTTTAAAACCAAAGATGTATGAAAAATATCATCTCACATTTGAGGAGAGTCCTTGTTTTATATTTTAATATTTTGAATTATTTCTAATTCTTTAACTAGAATATGATTGCTTGGGATTCAAACAAGAGGCTAGTTCTTAGAGGAGTAACTATGATGGTGCCCTAAATATAATTCATTCAAAAGAGTTAAATTCTAAGGTGTATGAATATAGTAACTTATTTATAATATATTTATGAGATAGAGTATTGTATGTTCAAGATGTTAGGGAAAGATGATATGACCCTAATGTCATATGCAGTTGATTCAATTAGGTAGCATCATGTAGAAATTTTTGTTATTATTTTTTATCATGAATTGTTTGGATTGTTATGCCAATGGTATTTTTTTTGAACTACATTGGTAGTATGTATTATGTACACAAGTGATCAAGTGATAATCTCTTTATTTATGGGTTATGTCACTTAACTTATGTAGATATGATGAATTGTGATATTGAAAGTAGGTTTATATTAAAGTCAAGTTTTATTGAAAATTTTGAATGAAAACATATCTAATTATCTTTTATTATTTAAATATATACATGACTACATTCATACCATTTTAGTTATTGGGTTCAAATTAATCATGCTATTAATTTAGACGGAATCTAGTAGAATCAATAGTGTCCTAAAATCCTAAAACCATCTATAAAATACTTTTCCATGAAATAATAAATATTGATGAGTTATTTTTGTTTAGTCTATCTTATGAGAAATATGACTTTCACATGTTTATTTAGGTCAAAACTTATAACTACACTTTAGTACACTTATACATCCCAAACTTAATATATCGTCAGGGATTCAACCCTTTCTTATAAGGTCTACTCAAGAAGACCTATTCATCAAGTATTTGAATATTCATGAACCTCTTTCTGATATTAGTTGAGGATAATTATGAATATTATTACAAAATAGTTAATTCTTCAAGCCCTTGTAGTTGTTTTAACCAATCTATCATTATATTTAAAAATATTGGGTTCACTCTAATAGTTAAATTTAAGACATATATTGAATGAAATAAGAAAAATAAATTTAAATAATTAGATCAAACAATAAATAATCTAATTAAATATGAAGCATTTATTTACTACATCAAGCATTTATTATGATTCCAAAAGTCATATAGATTAGACAATGCATCACACTAGACTATTTGGTTTAATTGTGTTATACTTGGTTGTTTTTTTTTGATATTGATAAGTTGAACTCATACAAAAATATGCATAAAATGGTAAGATTACAATATAAACTTTGTTTATTTTTAAAAATGGGTTACATGGTGTAGATTTTAAATTTCCAATAGCAAGTTATAAAACTTGTTACCACATATGATATAACCACCTGAATCTCACTAACTTTTAATAACCACTTACATATTAAATTAACTCATTAGGTAATTAATGTTATACATGAACTAATTTCTACTCTAATGTTATGTAAAACAAGAAATGGGGCATATGATAAAGAGATTCATGCCCTATATAATTAAGCAACTTATAAACTAAACATGATATTGGATCAAATGAGCCAACAAAACCCCTTAATCCAAAGGGGTATAAAAGATGATCCAGAGCATATATTTTTGAAGTCATCCGCTAGTCTTTTCCACACCTATGAATTATAACCCCATACATCATGTTACTAATCAACGAATGATAATTGACATAGATGTATACTACCACATAAGTTATGACATGAATGATGAGCATCTTAAAGGAAATTATCATCCCCTCTTACCATTTTCTACCTTTAATGTAATATAATCACAATCATTATTTTCTCAACTACATTAATCCACAGAAGGATTCACATAGAATTATACTCAATGGTTATTTAGTACTATGTATGGCACATCTATCTTGATGCCAAATAATGTTGACCTCACTTTTATCAACACTACTGGTGATAGCAACCCCATATCAACTCATACGGACACTAAAAACTAATTAAATTCCATTAAAATATCCTCCATTATCAAGCGAGATGTTAGAAGTCCTTGCAGTGAAAAAAAAACAAAAAACTTGGTATGATGCTCATAAAAAATATAACACAAAAAATTAACATAAAATAAAAAACAATATTTTTTTTTTACTATAGCAAAACCTTATCATTGAGTTAGTAATTCACTCAATATGGGTTAATATTTATGCACTTAGAATATGCATTTAGGTCTATCTGGACCATATGCCTCAACCATGTAAGATGCTTCTTAGTCAAATGACGTGATAGAATAACCAAAATAACTAAATCAACAAGAATAATCTCAACTAGAGTGAGAAATGTAATGTGATTTTGCCTTATTTCTATGTCTAAAGAGTTTATTTTTAAAATGGTACATGTCAACACAATGTCATATACCACCATAGTTATTGCATTCTTTCTTATTTATACTAGAATTATAAGATTAGGAAGAGTTAAATGAGTGACCATGAGACTGAGAAGAATGTGTATGTTTATGTCGATGTTTATGTTTAGAGTAATTTAGAGAATGATTTCAAAAATGCTTTATTTTATCATGCTTCTTCCCTAGTCTATGTTTCCTTGCCTTTATAAAGTAAACATATTTATTACATTTAATTTTATTATTTAAGAATTTTCTGTCACATTGAATAATCAATTCACATATGGAATCAAATATTGTGTTATTGAGCTTATCATTGAGTTACAATAGTTCTATAAAAAACTTATATGTTGAACTAAGTTCATTCAAAATTATGGAGATGAGCATATCATCATAAATTTCCCCCTATAATATTGTATACATGTTTAAAAATTTTCATCCTAGTTATGTATTTAGATGCATCCTCATCATCATAAGTCTTAGTTTTTAACAAATGTATTGTAAGATCAATTTTATTATACATTGGTTTTTTGTCATATGAATCTCTGAGTGTTTTCCATGATTCCAAAGCATCAATTATAATAAATTCAATGTGAATGATTAATTGTGCAAAACATGAATATTTTAACAATACAAGTGCATGTTTATTACATTTTTTAAATTCAATTAATTTACCATCTTCAATAAGAAGTGTATTTTATTCTTCAATTAATTCCCAAATATCATTAAAAACTAGTGTATTTTTCATATTCATGTTTTTTTCCTTATATTTTTTGGGAGTTAGTCTTCTTGATTCATAGATGAGGCTTACAAGTTTATCCATGATGACACACACAAAAAAAATACCACAAAAAAATAGAAATTATAATGTGGATTTTCCTTTACCCTCTATTAGATTTGTAATATAAAGTTTTTTGCACTAAAACGGATAAATGTAAAATGAAAACTTAATGACCATATTTAGGTTTGATCCTAATACATATAGGATTTTACATGCTTGACCATTTTACTCAAAATACATGTTACTTTAAAAGAAAAGAAATTTAAAGGGTTCTCCTACAAAGAAAAATAAGTTTTTAGCAAAAGTATGCACCTGAGTGGATTTAAAAAATGAACCTCTCACTTGCCAAGTGACTCACAAAATTATATCAACCACTTGCTTTACTAGCATTTACGAGATCTATAGTGCATATTACTTAATTAGTTTATTTGGATTTAATAATTAAATTTAATAAATAGAAAACTATCAAAATATGAGTTAGGTTATAAAATATAAATAACCTAAATATACAATGTAGTAATTTATAGCATTTAACAGTAAATTGAGATATGTAAACCTAGTTCAAACTAAAATTATATAGACTCTGCATGTTGATTGTTGATGAAAATTGAATATAATGATCCCTACTATGTTTCAAATGAAATTGAATTTTAAAATGTATGGGATAAATCCACACTAAGAGAACATGGTAAAACTATGTTCATGTCTTGGTTGACTATGTGATTAATTTCTCCATATGAGTACCTACACCTATCTATGATGGTTTAGTGATTACATACATGTGTTGAATTGATATGTGAAATACCTATAAAAATAAATCCCTAGTTACTTTAAAATAAACCAAATAGATATCAAATAATAATGGGGGGTTCAAGCAAGGGGAATATCTGAGCTATCCTAAGAAAATCCATTGTAATATGATTGCTTCCTACATAGCCAAAAATGGCCTTCAGAAAGTGTAGATCTCTCACCTAAGTGTATGTGAAAATGTGAATTCAATACTATATAATATTTCACCTATGATTACCCTTAACACAAGCATATAAAATATGTATTCAACCTTATAACCTATAAAAATTCAATAATTCAAAAGATGTAAACTTTTTATAACCTAAATGTAATAATTATAAATTAATCCATATCCTTTAACATGACCCTTACTTATATGTAATTATTGATTTCAAATTTGGGAGATTATTGGTGCATTATGAGGCTGAATTAAAAACACTAATGTTAATAAAAGATACCATTATGGACATATAAACATGAAAAACATTTACAAGTTATGCTACGACAAGTTTGCATTCCTTGGACAAGGTTGTAGTGTAGCCTTGTTTCTAAAGTGTGACCTTGTCCAGATCCATAAGATAAAATGGTACAAGCATATAATGAGATTAGGGATCCCAAAGGTATATTTTAAAATGTGAAATATAAATAAAAAAGACACTAGAATTCAAATCAATAGAAACATGCTTAAGAGTTAATGCATAGTACATCAACAAGTCATTTTTTTATCATCGATAGTTCTAATAAGCAAGGTGGTGAAAAATGCATGTTTTGGAGAAGATTATGTCAAATTTGGGTGTCTACATTTAAACACATTTATTATAGTGATGAATTGAACATAAATTAATAGAGTAAAGGATAAATAAAAACTTCAGTGTGAAGGCACACTTTGTACTATTGATGTCAAATTCGACAGTGTAAGATGCCTTAATAAAAAACCTACAACAATGCCACTATAAGTAGTCATTGTTAAAATAAAAAAATAAAAAATATGATACTTAAAAAATTTTAATTTGATAAAGAGAGTAAGAGAGAATACACCTGAAAGATATGAAATTTAATTTCCCTTTAACCTACAAGTGGAGATATGACACTTTCCACATTTCTTGTTTCCTATACAGAGAACAACTAATTTTAAAAATGGTACTAAAATGAGTGGTAAGTCATTGGGTGCCACTATACCATAACCATACCAAATCATAGTTGTGGTGAAATTAAAATTGATCAAGTCTCAATGAGTGAAGATTTTGAACTAGACATGTATATGCTTTCACTTGTGAAAATCACTGTGGGGAATAGTAAAATCCTAATGGTCAAGTGTCACTAAACTGTAATGGAAAATATAAATATATAAGGGTTGGAACCACATATTAGGTTCATAAAATTTTAGTTTTATATGTTGAGTGTCACTAGACATGACATGGATCACTTGTCATATTATGAAATAGACTGCTACTGATAAATTTAGATTTGATTTGAAATTTTGTACCTTTCAAACTTTTGAACAAATCAAAAGAGTGAAATTTTAAATTTTAATTGTAGTAACATGAACATGAATGCATATCATTCTCTCTAAATCTATATGTCAATTGAACTTGTAATTTGTTTTGAAACTTGGAATTACTTAGTAAATATCGAAGGAATATTATTTTGAAATTTGAAACAAATTAAAGGGGAAAATCAAACCAGTGTCATGCCCAATATATTTTGTATATATCTTGATAGAATATTGAGACATTTGAAAAAATCAAGAGTGAGAGCATAGAAGCATTATATCACCTCATTCTTCGTAATATAATTTTTATTTTTGAATTTTAAATTTAAATCATTTGTTAAGAAGCATATTTAAAATGTATTACCCAAGAAAATATTGGAAATATTAGAGGATATATTCATTTATGTTCCCCCACCCACCCTTTTGAGTTGAAGGATGAAGGCAATGGATCATTTGCATACAAAGGAAAGAAGTGATGTAATGTGCATTTAACAAGTACATTCTAAAATATTGATAGTTATGAGAATATTATGATAATAACCTTAAGTAATATCATATACAAGATGATATCATCATGATTTCAATGAATATGTTGAGAATATATTTAGATAAATATTATTTGAGATACTATTATTTCTAATTTTCATAAAATAATTGGAATGAATGAAACGTGAGCATAGTTTTGACCTTATGAAAAGATAAATAATATAAATAGTATGGTTAAATAATTTTTAACAATTCATTTATATTTTAATTTAAAAAATAAATTTAAAAAAATAAAAAATAAAAAGAGAGAGAGAAACAAATGCCTCGAAAGAGACCACTTGTGATGAGTCCATTATATGGCTCATTATATCCAAGTAATAACCATGTTCTCCTTTATTAATCTATATTATTTAAATGGATATGATATACATTTATGACTTATTTCTAGTCTAAAGTATAGAATGGGTAATTATATCTTGGTTAACATATGTGAATCAAAGTTACTTCTTTCTACCACTATATTCTAACTCTTTACATGATTAGCCTTCAATTTTACATGTATAGGTTGTACAAGTGAAACATGATCAAATTATGTGGTTTTTTTATAAGTAACAAGACCCTTGAGGGCAAGCTTCACATAATTTGGAATCATCCACTAAATTTTTAGAGTCTAACATTCAAGCTTTGGAGTCTATCATGCAAGCTTCAGAATGCAATAAGCAAGTTCCATAGCATAGCATGTGAGTTACAGAATCACTCCAATCATATAAAAATATTGTGGAAGGAATTTTGATGATCATATGATGTTGTACACATCCTACATATAATGGTCATGGCCTTTCCAAAATAGTCATGGGTCATAGAGACACATACCTTATATAGCATTCTATTTTTAGACATGATACTTATAGTAATGTTTTGTAAAGATAAAATTTTATCATTCAAAATGTAAACTCATGTGTGAATGGATCCCATATTTGGTTGCACGTGGAACTTCTATGCCTAGTTTCTTAAGCCCATGTGTTGGATAGTGATTTAGTATCTTGTTGTAACAATGGGATCATCCCCTAAGGTGTGAGACTCTTGTACTCCTTGGTTTGAACCTCCAAAACTCAGTTGGCTTCCTTCTATTCTAGATGCATCTAGTTTAGGACTAATGCTCAGACTTATAAAGAGTAGAATGAAAAATATAGCTAGCGCTAAACCTAGACTTGATGAGGGAAATATGGATGGAAAAGGTAAGATATTATTGGAATAAAAAATGTGATTCACCATGAATAGATTGATCACCTCACCTATTTAATGACATAGTAAAAATAATATACTAAATACCTAAACTTCAAACTAGATGCAATGCATAAGTGTTTTGTATGGAGATAAGGTAACATAGCGCAACACTAAGATGGATGACAAATGGTCCACATAATGCGTATGCAAACACATATATACATATAATATGACCTAAAATGACTTTGAATCTATGTAGAGGTGAAAATTGAGAAAAAAATGAGAGGGATGAACATCCACATACAAAGATCAACAACTAATAGTGTACACAAAATTTAGAGAATGAAGAAAGTAAAATAATTTTTATTAATCCTAAGGTCTGAGTAAGTATTATAAACTTGATAAGGTAGATATTTTTTTTTACTAAGAGAGGGATCTTAGAGGAAAAATTTTGGTAGCATTATAGTGCTCAAAATGTATTGACCCTTTTACAATGTAAAACTTGAGATTTTATAAGTAGTGAGAAGCCCATGGATCATTAATTAGAATCTCACCAACTATCAAGGAAATTACAATATTTAATGATGATATGGAGAGGTAGTTATGATATTTTTTATAATATATCACGTGCCCATGTTATAAAAACTTGACAACCTCCCTAAATATAATTTTATTCTGATTTAGTTCCCTTGATATCTAATCGAGTTTAACCACTATTCACATTTGTGGTGGTCACCTGCCAATCCAGTTAGACTAGCTTGTTGATGTGTGGTTGTATTGACATATCCTCATGTTCTACCTCATCATCCTATATAGTTAGTGGATTTATTGTGACAAATTCCATTTTTTGCAAAGTCTCGTGTGTAACTATGCATAGATAGCTAAATACATTCTACACAAAGAGTTAGTTACATAGTGTGGTTGAGATCTTGTGAAGGGAATTGAGAGGGATATTTTATGGGAATTCATAATGGCCAAAAATCCTTCTACACCTAATTTATTATTATGTTATTCATAGACCAATATTTCACCGTAAACATGTTATATTCTACGAAGAGAATGTTGCACAATCAAGATCATAATTTATGCTTTACAAGGGCATGGATGTGAAAATATTCAATTTGGCATGAGACTTCACCATTTGGGTGTGAGTAAGTCTTTGAATAAGATCATGAAATAATATTTGAAGATATTGAGTGTGCTCTTCATGATTTAGAACTTCTCTATGTACACTTATTTTTTTTGTTGCTCAAAGTCAAGGAGACCAACACACTCTAACTCACATGCCATGCAAAAGTGATGAAGGATATTTTCATGGGGCATGCATAAAGAACTACTTATAGGCATGGATTAACACTTTGTTGATGTGTGAACACAAGATGATTATTGAGTGATAGTGTAGATAGGAAGGGTTTATGCATAGAATTATTTATTAGGGAACTTGACACTATACAAGCACATGATTATTTTTTTAGTATTTATGATTTCAATTCCTATTAAAGGGGTGACTTAGAAATTCAACACTTTTGGTGACCTCTATGGGATTATTTAATTCTAAGTAAGAATCCAATGGCCTTAAAGCAATCCATTGGGTACAGGGTCACCTATAATTCCTTGATATTCTTTCTCCTAGTTAAGATTAGGTGGAAGAATCCCACCTGACCTTAGAAGGAACTGAGGCACCTTCCTTAATGAAAAATAAGGAAAATAGTTGCACCAAACAACAATTAGAGGAAAGATAAAACCAAGTGAATAGAATTATTCACAAGCACTTGAAAAAAAGAAATTATTATAAACAATAACATGTGTGCACTACACTTAGGTAAATTAAAACATTTAAACTACTATTTACAAGGGTTATCATGATCATTAGATATAGTGATTTAGGTGAATACCATTGACTGGAATGGGAAACACTTCTCCATTTGGATTTGTAAACTAGTATGCATTGGCTTTGCTTACAACTAACTATGGTATTTGGACCACTTCATATAGCATTAAACTTTGTAAGCTTTATGGATTTTGTTTTATCCGTGTTCCATTTGAGTACCAAGTCTCTTTGATTGAGGCTTTTATCAACAATCTTTTATTTGAAAGTTATTTTGGTTTAATCTTGTTAAAACTTCATAGCATGCATGACATGAAATTTGAGTTCTTCAAGATAAATTAGCTCATCTAACCTTACTATCATGGTGTTACTTTCATGCACTTATAATTGATCATATATCTCTAGTGAGAGTAATTCAATATATATAGGCAACCTCAATTCCGTTCCATAGACTAACATGAAGGATGAATTACCTAGTACTCTTTTTAGTGTTATTCAATTCTACCTAGAGGCTATCTTGAGCTAGGTATGTTAGGATCAATGATTATCTTTCATGGTTCACTTTATGATGCAAACCAAGTTCTTATTAGTTGATTTGGAAAAACTATTACCTTGGTGGTAATAGTTTGAGGAAATGCTCAGATGGATGCTATGTCTAACTACCCATTCATTAATCTTGGATCTGATAAAAACCAATGTTATCTAAGATGATAGTGGTCAAGACACCAAACCTTACAAGAATTATTTTGTATAAGTCTAGAGTGGAGATTTCATTAGCTTCCTTGAGTGTTATTACCTATGTCTATCTTGTGAATTAGTCATTTACCTTGAGGGTCCATTTATGTCCAATGCTTGATGGTAGTTTTATCATGCTAATGGATTCTAGGGCCCACTATGCAAACATTTGATCAACTTGTATCAGGTTCAAGAGTAGGGATTATAATTTATTATTGCTTATAATGAAGTCACAGTTATTTTATCCTCACACACATCCATGTGCATCCTTGAATAGAGTTGGCTAATAATATCTAACTCACATGATTTAAATCATAGTGGTCTTCAATGAATAATGACCTCTTGAGGATCCATCATAGAAATCTTCTAGGATCTTGTTCACTTAATTTAACTCTATGCATTACAAGATGATTCAAGTAATGTCTCTTATAAAAATTTCATCACTAAAAAACACATAAGTAACGGCTTATAATCTAAAGTGTCTGCACTTGGATTTATTCAAGCCCTATGGATATGCTTAAGTCTAAAGGAAGATCCTCAAGCTCTTATTCTATATTTTTGGAGTGCCTTAGTCTTATTTTTAGTTCTTTTTTAGTGCAAGAACTACATAGTCTTCATTCTTCACATCTTTTTTAAGTTAATCGTAGAGTCCTTTGCCTCACACCAGCTTGGTGATTTTTATGTCTATGTCATATTCCATCACCTTTATGACCCAACCAACTCTCTTCTCACTAATTTCCTTGCTAAGTGAGAACTCCTTTATACTTAAGTGTGATACCATGAGTTGGATCTTATTAATAGAGCATATGTTCTTTAATTTATTGAGCACTCTTATTAGCATGAGGGCATGTTTCTCTACAAATTTATAGTATAGATAATAATATTTGAGTACCTGGATAAAGAAATCAATAGACTAATCTAGTTGATCATTTTTTATTATGAAAAAATAACCAAGATAGATTTATCTCCACCAAATGTATAAAGGATGAAATATTTATAGTAATCTAGGTTTATCAAAGAAGGAACCTTTTTGGTGGTATGCTTTATGGCCTCAAAACTACTTCAACCTTCTTGGATTTAGATAAATGAAATGCTCTTCTTGAGCATTACTATGAGGGACTTGACTAGATTCATGAAAATTGGCATAAACCTTCTGACAAAGATTATTTTTCCTAAGAAGCTTTGTAAACCCTTCTTATACTTGGGAAAGGGAGTGTTAGAATGTCATCGACTCACTCAATGTAAATTAAAATTCCCTCTTTGGAGATGATGTGTCCTAAAAGTTTGCCTTCATGCACTACAAATACACACTTTCTTGGGTTGAAATAGATCCTGAACTCTTATCAGTTATTAAAGACTTGCTCTAGGTGACCCAAATGATCCAATATGTACTTTGAGAAAATAGTTATGTCATCAAGGTAAAACAAGATGTTATTGTTGAGGATTATATTGAAATAAATATTATGGCCCTCTAGAAGGTAGATCCTACATTTGATAAACTAAAAGGAATCCTTTGGTATGTGAAACTTCCCCACTTAGTGGTGAATGTTGTTTTATATTGATCACATTCCTACACAAGCACATGGTTATAGCCTAAATAACCATCTAGTAATGAAAACCTTTTTGTGCCTATGATTGTTTGTCGAATTTGATCCATTGGTGGGAGAGGGTAGTGGTATTTAATGGTTGATTTATTTAATTCATGGAGTTATACACACAAATGGATATCTCTATTCTTATTATGCACTAGGACTAGATTAACCACCCATGAAGAATGTTTGATTGGAAATATTATTTTGGCCTCAATGATCTTTAAGATATCCTTCCTCATTAAGGGCTCTAGCTTTTAATTAACTCACATCTACTTCTACCTAATTGGTGTGGTATTGGTGTCAAGATCAATCATATGTTGGGTCAAGCCTAGATCAAAACGTATAAGATATTTATAACTCCATGTGAATATGTCACCATACCTTCTGCTTAGCTCAATTAATTCTTTGATTTTAGATGGGAAACATACTTTAACATCCTTCAAAAGTTTTCCATCAGAGATGGACACCATCTTGAATATTTCCTCCTTTTCTACCATTCTTCTCCTCTCTCTTTTTAGTTGGTCATCAGAATTGAAAATGATTTCAAGCATGACTAGACCCCTAGGTAGCTTGTTTCCCTTTAGTTAAATGATCTTCTCTTCATAATGAGCTTGGAGTCAAGGTTGATTATTAGCAAAAACTCAAATTCATCTTATATAAAGTTGATAATTTATTCATTATTCTCAAACACTTGTCGATTGCTTGTGTTGTCTAGGAAGGTTAGTCTGAATACAAGTCTTACAATATTTTTGGAATCATCCTTATATTATGTGGTAGGTCATATTGCACACCCAAAATTACAATAATGATAGTTTAATCAGTTTTACACCCTTACTATGAAATGGATATTGAAAGCATCAAAAAAATTAATCATGTCCCATGCTCTATGTTTGTAATATCTTAGAAAATTATTTTTAGACATGTTTCACACTTTGACCTAGTTTATCACTAGATCTCTATATTTAAAAGATTGAAACACTTTTATTACTTTAATATGCACCAATTGAAGACCCTAGATTAGTGCTTTGTACTTAATAACATTGTTTTTGCATCTAAACTTCAACCTGAACGCATGGAAATTCTTCTACTTTTGAGAAGAGACCATTTAAATACCAAATCCTATGGAATTTTTGCTTTGGGATCCATAGAAGTATAACTAACATACACCTTGAAGGTTTTCTTGTGATTTTATAAGGTTAGGAAGCAAAGCATCCTCTTCAAGAATATAGTATATTCCTAGTCTTATTTCCTTTACATTATTGAATGGGTCACACGCATAATGATCGCATGCCCATTCATCAAGTAAGTCATTTGGGACCTCTTCAAGGGGTGTGGTGATCTCATGAAGAATTGATATTTCTTCTTCACCAAACAAGGTGAAAATTGCATCAATCAGGTTAGGAGTGTATGGTTATATGTTTTATCCTTGAGATTCACCTTGGTATCATATCTAGTTCTGAGTAGAATGTACAACCAATCCAAAGATATATATTTGCTTACCTTCATAGTTAAATATCAATAAAATAATATAGAAATGTAATGGGAGAGTCAATGATTATGATGTCCTACATAATAAAAAGGCTTAGACATGCATGTAGAGTGAGACTTAAATCTTTGATAATTCTTATAGTTTTGACTGCTATCCTATCCAAGTGGATGACTCCTTTCGAGATGGGAGAATACATAATGCCTAGTATATCTACAATTTTATCTAGCATGACTAAGTTGATTGCACATTAATTTATCATACAATTATATATGATATGTTTACAATGATCAGAGAGATGTAGAATGGGGGTATCTTACTATTTTTATGCACTTCTTACTTAGGTTAGCACAGACTTGTGTAAAAAATAGGAACAATATTCAATGGCTCATGAGGTTGGAAGATTATTAGGGCATACTATAACAAATTTATTTAGGAAGGAATAACAAGAGCATCCCATATGGAAACATTCAGCTCATTCTTCTTCATATATTTGACTATGTTAAAAGGGATTTGAGTCCTTTTAATCTATGCCTTTTGAATTTAGTCTCTTTTCACACTTGTGTGCTAGTCTAAGGTTAGATATATTTATAAAAAACTTGTTATATGTGCACTAAAGGTTGTATAAATGCTTTGAATTGGGAATTTATGCACTAAAATTGGGGTACAAAAGTTGAAGGTGATGAAGAAGGTTCCTCCACCATTTATCTCTTTTTGAACCTTGTGTTAAAAGTAACTAGTTGCTTCTTGCACTTGTTACTTAATTCTAATTCACATAATCGAATTCACACTCATACCAATTTAATAACATGGATTTTCCCTAGTCTTGTGCTTGTGCCTATGGTCCAACTCTTAATTTATATGAAATAGTTGAAGGCTCTTGAGGAGGTGGTGTATTCTACATCAAAGGTGCCTCATTTCTCATTCCATTCATGCACATGACTTGATAACGTGGCTGATAGATTGAATAACACCATTAATAGTATTGTACCATATTTTTTGCATAAGTACAAGAGCTATAGAATTATTTGTAGTGTTATTATTTGGCACATAATATGGCCTATTGTATGTGAGCTAATTTTGAGTTCATACAACATGCCGGTGGGGCGTCTTAATTTATTGATATTACTAGTTAAAGAGTTGATAAGGCCTAGAATTTTGTAATTGATACATTTTGAGTCCCATTATCTCATTCCAAAATCTCTTTAATAAGGACTTCACCTCATGAATCTCATTTAAGGGTCAATAAGTTTATAGAATTGGTGGGCTAATAGTAACAATAATGGGTACCAGATTCAAAATAAGAGGTAGGGTAACTAAACTTGTATGTGGGGGCTCAGGATATAAGGTCATATGGGGTATAGGAATGATTTTTATTACTTTAATAAAATATTTATTTGTGTTCATGGTGAATTAATATGCATTTGGTAATATTATGCCACCCATAGATTAAATCATTATGGTCACGTCACTATTCAATGCTCCTAAGAAGTATAATAATACAATGTTAGGAATAGGCCTTACTAGGAATAGAACTCAATCCAAAGTTATCTATAATTTGAAGTGAAATTTAATGATCTACTCATGTGGATCCCTTTTTATGTTTATGAGTTGTTTCTTTAGTGACCAATGGTCACCCTTTTCTTCAAACTACCTACATAGTGTCATGACCAACTCATTGTGATTGTGAATAAAATTTAGTTACCAAATTATGATACCATTGGAGTGTTCTACATTTCAAGAAGATGTAAATAGTAACACCATAATGTTGTCTTATATCACATTTTGGATTAAATAAATATTTGATGTCTTTTTTGTGCCCTACAAGTGAATTTTAATTTTCTCTAGTGAAGAAGGGGATGCTATTGAGAGTGGATATAGGAATATCATGATAGTAGGGAATGATCAATGGGAAAACTAAATTAAAAATAATAAAGGGTTTATTTTATTATGTAACCATGAAGGTAATAGTAAATAATATTCCTTTTTGCATAGGGAATCAACAAAATGGAGGTGTAGACTGAGCTTTGAGAGAAGGTTGTCTTACATCGCTTTCCCTCCTAAAAGGGGAAAATAATAATCTAACTCCATATTTTATAGTAAATATAGGTAGATCAATTAAATAAAAATTATTTACTGTTTAATATGATCTCACCTATCTTGGCATATGAATGAAAGGTTGATCTTTACAAACTAGTAATGCTTGGAGTCACCATGTTCTCAATTAAGTGTCTTCAACACTTAAATCATTGTGAGTAGCACCAATCAATAAACCAAATTTTAATCTTAGTCCCACCAATCATGCCAAAAAATATTATCACTTGAAACATACATCTACATGCAAATGACTCCCATATTTTGTTACACATGACTCTTCTACACCTAGCATTTTGGACCTATGCACTAAAGAGTGATTCAATATCTCATTGAAATAATGGGATCATACCCCAAGGTGTGGTACTCTTGATTTAATTTGGATATTAATTTAGACTAGGATGACTTAATTCTATTCTATATGCACATTGTTTAGGACTAGCATGTAGACCTACAAAGAGAAGAATGAAAACTATAGCTAGCACTAAACCTAGACTTGACAAGGGGAAAGAGAGGGAAAAGGTAAGAGATTGATGAAAGTTAAATGGTGATGCCCAAAGAATAGAGTGATACCTAACCTATTAAATTCCACAATAAAACTAATATAATGAATACATAAACTTAAAACTAGACACAACACATAAGTGTTTTATATGGAGGTAAGGGAGCACAATGCAACACTAATAAGGATGACAAATAGTCCATACACAATACATATGAAAACCTATATATAAAAAAAATACAACCTAAAAGGACTTATGATTATATGTAGAGGTGATAATAGAGGACAAAAATGATAAGGATAGACACCCGCATATAGAGATCCACAACCAATATTGTACACATAATGTAGAGAGTAAAGAAAGTAAATCAGTTCTTCTTAATCCCAAGGTCTAAGGAAATATTTATAAATTGAATAGGTAGATATTTTTTATAATAATAGAGGTATATTGGAGGATAAATTTTGGTATCATTATATTTCTTAAAATATGTCAACCCTTTTACAATGTAGACCTAGGTTTTTATAGGCAGTGAGAATCCCATGGGTCATTAATTAGAATATCACCCACTATCAAGGTAGTTACAATATTTAATGATGATATGAAGAGGTAGTTTGGATATGTTTTTATAAAATATCACATAATCCTATTCTAAAAATTTGATATCCACCCTACATTTAATTATGTTTTAATTCAATTCCCTTGATATCCAATCAAATTTAACCACTATTCATATTTATGGTAGTCACCTTCCAATCCACCTAGACTATTATGCTAATGTGTGTTCATATTGATGTATCATAGGGTCATGACTCATCATCTTATTTAATTAATATTTTTTTTCATACTTCTATTCTTTTCAAAGTCTCATACATGGTTGTACACAAATAGCTAAATATATTCTATGTAGAGAATTGGTTGTGCAGTGTGCCTACAAACTTGTGAAGGGTACTGAGAGAGATATTATATAGGAATTAATAATATCCAAACCTCCTTATTTAAATAGTTTATTATTATTATATTCATATTATACACCTTCACCTAAACCCTATGTTATTCTATGAAGATAATGTTGCATAGTTGATATCGTAATCTACACTTTACAAGGATGCAGACATGAAAATCTTTGATTTGGCATGAGACTTGACCATTTATTTTTTAGTAAGTATTTTAATAATATTTATCAATAATATTTTAATAACTTTAGTGTTATCTTCATGATTTGGAACTATTGCCTATACACTTCTCTCATTTCTCAAAGTCAAGGAGACACACATGATCTAACTTGAGCACCATGTTGAAGTGATGAGGGTTATTTACATTGGGTGACCATTAAGAACTCCTTATAGGATTGGACCACAACTTATTTGATGTATGAACCTGATTTTTTTGTTAAGAAAGGGTGAGTATGGGAAGCATCTATGTGCATACTTTGTTTTAGGGAATTTGACATTGAGAAAACATGTGACTATTTATGTGGTCCTTATGAGTTTAGTTCCCATTAAAGGGGTTACTTGTAAAGTCAATAGAACAAATATATGTATTGTTTTACTTTGGGTTACTATATCATAACATTTTCTAGTCACAAGGATATTGTAATTGGTTCAAACCATGCATGTAATTACACCATCTCTTACACTGTTTCACCTTAAAATATGGAAGAGGTTGTAACTCCTTTTATATTTTGTAAATAAGTTAGATTTTCATTTTAATATTTTTAGTTATTTTGTTTGTTTTGTACAATAATTATAGGAATATTTTATTAAAACAATATATTCTTATTTTTTAAATAGTAAGTTAGAGAAGGAAAATGTTAGGAGTAGAAAATGAGATAAACCAGTGAAGATAGTTTTTATTCCAGGATTGTAATATTTATTTCTATAATTAATAAAGTTTTAAATGTTCCCAAATTAATATGTGATTTATATCTTATTCTAAGGGATATCAAGGGCCCACTCACCCAATGAGGAAACATTATTTTGTGGTATTTCTCTATGCATATATTGATTTTCATTTAATTCTTTTAAGAGTGTTTATATTAGAAGTGTGGATTGTTTAACCTATGAGTCTCTCTCTTTGTGTATGTTCATTTAAAACTAATAGTTACATATTTTTTTCCAACATTTACATTTTTCTAAAAAATATTTCATTTGAAAGAAGTTCAATTCAACAAATATATTAAAGATTGTTTCCATTGATAAGTAGAGTGTGTTTGTTTAGTAAAGCAATTTTTTTGACATCAAATTATGTTTTTTTATAAGAAAAAGTGTTTAATTTTAAGTGTTATAATTTTTCAAAGTGTTTTCATTTCAAATAAAATAGATACATTTAAATTTGGGTTGATTAGATTAATAATTTAGAGTTAGTTGAACCAAAAACTACCACCCCCAAAATCATAACTGTTCGCAGTAAATTGCACACCTTATTTCATATAACCATTAAACACTGGCCCTAGTTGTAATAAAATTAACCAAATTAATTGATTAAATAAATGTTTTGATATCACCAGTCATTTTTGGCACCATTTCTATGGAAAATTTTAGGTGTTACTAAGGTATAGATCAAAAGCTAATAGAGAAACAACTTATCTAAATTCAACAAAGATATATGAGTAGTCATAGAGACTCGTAAGGAATATTCATTAAAATAACCTTCAACAAGATACCACAATTTATTGAATAAAATTACACTTAAAGGAAGTGGAAAAAATTTATGAAGATATCAAAGGTTTTTTTGGAACTATTTAAATAGAATTTTCCCCACCTAAACCTTGGGATTAGTCTATAAAGGTAGATGCATCATTAAAAAGAGGATTGAGGCTAAATAAATTTCTTACAAAAGTATTGAGTCCCAATCAAGTAGCCTCCTAGACACTTATGACAACTCATCACTTCCTAGGAACACCCTTTATAATATTGAATGGGAAGAAATGGGAGAGAACATATGACATGTACTAAATGTTGGTGGAAATACACAAAATAGGGCTAATCCACCTAAAATTACCTTCACCTACCCCATTATCCTTTATGAGGATGATAATTTGACAATGAGAAAATATCCCCATCTATATTTCCAAACTTTAGGGGATTGTCTACATAATATCTTGATCAATTTATGTTTGAGTTCAAGGTCTTGTGTCAAACTTATGACTATAAAATTAATAATTACAAATTGAAATTGTTCCCTTATAAACTCAAGGATTTATCCAAAAAATGGTTTATGAGTTTAAAACTAAATTCCATTAACTCATGGTATGGGATGTAAAATATATTCTTGGTTAATTGTTATAATTAATTTAGGGTAAGGGATATAAAAGAAGAACTCTTCCACACAAAACAAAAGAAGATGAGAATTTAGAGTATTATCTAGACCACTTCCTTTTCGTACATAAAAGATGTGGGTATAAGTTAGAGGGATATTTAAGAAAAATAATATTTTTTAAAGATTGGATGATGATGTTAAGGAATCTCTAAACCTAATGGGAAAATGAGACAAAATTAAACTTGCTCTTAATGACATAACTGAACTATGTAGTAATTACTCAAGAACTAGAGGAAGTGTTAAAAAGCTAAAAATAGGGAAGAGCGGTACTAATGTGGGAAAAATAATGGAATAATTATCCAACCTCAAGACATATTTTAGTGTAATTTAACCCTAAACTAGATGGTATATAATCCAAATCCATTTCTACCATTGATAGATTAGCCATTTATTTCCCTAAATAAAGGCTGAAGCATGCTCTCCAAGACTGATATTTGGATATAAATGAGATGTGTGGGATATGTGATGTAGAATATCATGATATCAATAGTTATTCCCTCCTACCTATATTATAAAATAAATTATCCAACCTCAAGACATATTTTAGTGTAATTGAACACTACACTAGATGGTCTATAATCCAAACTAGTTCTACCATTAATCGATTAGCCATGTATTTGCCTAATTACAGGTTGAAGCATGCTATCCAAGACTGATATTTGGATATAAATGATATGTGTGGGATATTCTATGTAAAATATCATGATATAAATAGCTATTCCCTCTTACCTATAGTATAAAGGAAATTAAAATAGGAAACCTAACTAATATAAGAGATCAAATTCATAAAAAAATAGGGAAACTAGTTTCCCCATAATAAAAATTAGAACCATTTTGGTCTTAGAGATATTTCTAACCCATGGATGATGTCATAGACTAGAGAAGAAACTCTACAGCATGTGTACCTACACCATGGGTAACTCAAGAAGATACAAAACAACCATGGATTCCCTATACTCAAAAACAACCTTGGATGCCCCAGGCTAACCTTCAACCATGGGAAAACCATCAATGGGTTCCCTATGAAAAATTTAATTAGTAGAGGAGTTTCTCACAAAAACCAGTATCGATGCCTCCCCCTAACACTCAAACATGACAAATAGAACAAGTGACTTAGCCACAATTACCTACTCAACCAGTAGCAAGCCCAAAGAATACACAGCAGCTCATATCTATGGGACTAAATAATAATAAACCATAGGGGTTGGTGTTATTGATTATTAGAATGTATAGTTAAGATTAGATAAGGAATTTAAAAACCCTCAAATTATAATATCTAAAGTCATGAATAAAAAAACATACCCCTATATTGAACCAACCAAGGAGAAACCTAATAAGGAAAAAGAAAGGGTTCAAGAAACCATTACAATTCTTCTATCCATTCTTTTTTTAGAATAGCTTTAGAAAGATAGAAATAAGAGTGAATCTAAATTGGTTCAAGAGTTGAGAGAGTTAAACATTGAAATTCCATTGATACAATCTATAAGTGATATTATATATCTCAATAGAGTCATTAACGGTTTGTGCATAAAAAATTTAAGTAGGAAATTATCCCAAAACTATATAGGTGGAGGACAAACTTGTTGATTTATTGGCATGAAAACTCCTTCTAACCATGTATGGGGCTCTTGGAAGCCCTATTATTATTGTAACCATAGGAAGGAATGAGATAACCAATGTACTTATGGACCTAGGATTTTCTATTAATGTGATGAAGATATACATTATATTACCCTTATCCTTCCTAGGAGTGTAACCTACTTTTATAGTCTTAAAAATGGTAGACAGGTCTATTACAAAACTAGAAGAAACCTAGAAGATGTCTCTATGACAATGTAATCTTTGAAATATACCATATACTTCATGATAATACATCCTAGGAGTTAAAAACTTGGGTATCCATTAATCTTAAGGAGAACTTGGTTAGCCATAATTGTGGCATTAATAAACTACATGTTAGGAGATATAACCATTTCAAATGGAATAAAAGAAAAATATATTTATTTGTATCTGCCTATAAAACCTTATGTAAATCATTTAGATCACCTATGGGTTGATGAATCTAATAAAAATAGAAATAGACTCTCCTCATTATCCATGGTAGAAAAAAAAATGTGTGAATGAGTTAGAATAAAAACTAATGAGTAATTTTAAAGAGTCTAATCTAGATCTGAGGTCTAATAGTCTAGCTCCAGAGATTAACAATCTAGCTCTAGAGTCTATCAGACTATCTTTGGAGTCTATCAGTCCATTTCTAGAGTCTATTAAAATAGATATAGAGTCTATCAGTCTAGATCTAGATTATATCAGTCTAACCCTCGAATCTATCAATATATATCCAGATTCTACTAGACTAATTCTATAGTATAATATGACCTCTGCTTTAGAATAAACAACTATATTAGCCACTTCTAATGACACATGTGATCATACACCCATTAAACAAAGTATTTTTAGGTGGGGAAAAAATAGTCAAGATACATTTTTAATAAATTTATATTGTCCATTGGAAAATGTAATTTTATAAGGGGAGACATTATTTAAATATATCACCACTTTACATATTATGTAACCACATCCTTTCCCTATAAATTGTATTATGATTGAATTTAGGAAGTTCAATTCCATCTACCTATAAAATAAGAAAATAACTTTCCAAATTATAAAAATGTTTAACATAAATAGTTGGTTTGATGATGAATATAAAACTAAAATTTTTGATAGCTTAAATAACCATACAAAAGCCTTTGTATGGAATTACAGTGAAGCAAAGGGTATCCAACCAAGTTTTTTCACTCATCATATATATACTAAAAACACCAAACAAGTTAGATAGCCTCAAAAAATAATCAACCCAACATTAAGAGACATAGCTAAAGAAGAGATAGAAAAGCTAGTATAAGTGGGATTCATTGAACCCATATCAAATAGTCAGTGGGTCTTACCAATCATAATAGTGCCCAAAAATAATGAATAATATAGAATATGTATATACTATTTATAAATTAAAAAAGACACCATGAGAGACTACTTTCCCCAACCTTTCATATATTAGGTGTTAGATAAACTTGCTAAGAAGAAGTATTTATCCTTCTTAGATAGGTTTAGTGGTTATAATAAAATAAGGGTATCCCTAGAATACCAGGACAAGATACAATTTACATAAACTTGGGGAACATTTTCCTATAGAGTGTTACCCTTTGTCCTATGTAATTTACCTGCCACCTTTCAAAGGTAAATCTTTGCAATCGTTGTTTATCTTACCAATGAGTGTGTAGAACTATGTATGGATGACTTGTTGACTACTTTTTTCCCTTGAGCCTAGAAAGGAGTCAACCTAAGTCTTGAATACTATATTCCACCTACGACTTCACCCTTCTCATACCTCTTGATGAACCAAGGTAGTTCAAAGGAAGTCATTGATTATCATGTCAAGGACAACATGTTTAATGTTCTTTTCATGTCATGAAACACATAGTGGTTTCATTTACCACCTATTTATACTTATGTCAAGTGTCCTTATGTTTAAACATGTGTGAAGATCCATGATAGGCATTGGGGTGGTCTTAATGGTCTATTTTTTCTCATGATGAAGATAACCTAATGTTTGTAGCTTATGAATCATCATGAATCTATCCAGTGTGTTGAAGATATATAGGGTATGGATTGCTCATAAATATTAAAGATGTTTTGAAGGTATATGATAACCTAATTAAATATTTTATCATGTTCTAAGGTATTTAATTGGTATTGAATTGATATCCATTTAAAACCTTTACTTGAAGCCATATATATTGTCTTAAAAGGGGGTATTTGACCTTAAGTGATGTTTTTTGACCTCAAAATGCCACTAAAACTACCATTTATGTCCTAATAAGCCTTGATAAATCCCATTATTCCATGATAAAATTGTTTTATATGTTAAAGGTGTCTCCTCCATGCCAAAGGCCTTTGATTTTTATTAAATGGACCCCACACATGTGAAAACATGTCCCTTCATCTTCCCAAACCATACCATGTGATTTGAAATATTTTTTGACCCCTATTTCCTCTCCTCCCACCTTCTAATTATGATTCATGGTCTTAAAACATGAGAAAATAAAATAAATCTATAGGTTGCAGGAGTTCATAGATAAATACAGATTCATATGGTACATATTTGGTTAGATGGAGTCAGGGGTCTACAGAAGGAGTTTAACATAAGCATCAGATGAATAAATCTAGGTGTTTAAGATCTAAAAAGGCCAAAATCTAGTATACTTCTTCCATCAAGCTCTTTGGCAGCCATGGATAACACTTTAGATTTGTGATCAATCTATACAAGAGAGAGAAGATGAGGGTCCAAGATATTGGCCAAAGGAAGGAAGCCTAATGTCCTTCCAATCATGGGAATTAGTTTTAGTATTAGTCCTCTATGATATATGGAAAAAACTAATAAGTTAAGAAATATTTTTACCTTCCTCATTTGCATAGGGCCAAAAAAGGGGGATGATTTCAATGCATTATTGGTTTATATGATGAAACTAGTGATTGTTCATGTCTTATCTAGTCTTATAAGTTCCTTATATGGAATC
The DNA here is from genome assembly GCA_037957365.1 of Torreya grandis. Classification (NCBI taxonomy): domain Eukaryota; kingdom Viridiplantae; phylum Streptophyta; class Pinopsida; order Cupressales; family Taxaceae; genus Torreya; species Torreya grandis. Next base: position 666,449 of record JARHVA010003615.1, on the reverse strand, counting down.
CTCCACCTCTTGATCACATGTGTGAGCCTATAGGAATAAGAAACATCTAATAAGCCACTATCTATAGAATGCAAGTAGGGTTCCATTGGTAGAAAAGGATATTCAATACATATGTTTGAGATGAGTAGTGTTTTGAATTTTATTTATGGTGTCTTTAAGTTGTTTATATCTCTTTAGTTCAAGTTGAATGGTCAAATGGACCTCAAAAACTACAATATATCACCCATAAATGAGATACTACCCACATGTCTTACTTTCATTACAAGGAAGGATAATGTGCTTAATGAGGATGGTTATTTAATATCAACAAGATATCATAAAGTCAAAAAGGGAGTACCCTATTAATATGAAAATATCCTTATTTTTAGATGATCAAACCTCATTATAGACTTCACATACTAATAAGCTACCAACTATCCATCCAATACCTTCACAGTCTTGTTTAACATAAGTTAAGGTTGTTTAGCAAAACTTGAGGTCTATGGAGAGGCATAGGTTTCCATTTCTCACTACATATGCCTAATTGATGACTTATAAGTGTTGTGATTTGTTAAATATACGAGTAGAGATTATTAGGGTCTTTATAGATAATCTTGGGTATGAGTCAATAGTCCAATTCAAGCCCTTAAGGAAACTCTATCATTTTGTGGTCTCATCATGATCAACATACCTCATTATAGGCCTTGAGTTCTAGGTTTCAAGATCCATGTGACCTTACTATCATCACCCATAGGTTTGAAGTATCTACCCATTCTCAAGTCATATAAATAAGTTATATATAACCCATAAGGATATCAAGTTCCATTGACACTATGAGAAAAGGACATATGCGTGTATAAGCCTTTTTGAAAGAGCATAATCATCACCTATAACAGACAACTCAAATCCACCCTTCAAAATATCTCAAAGACATTATATGTAGATGAGTTTAAAATGTAAGGAAGGGTCATGACTAAGCATGTGTCTATCTTAAGGAGATGGATTTGAATATAAGGAAGATAATTGGGGTCTCATGTATAATAATGGAAAATTTCTTCTAACTCATGGGACTATTCAATAGTCTTCTTGATAGTCAACACACATGAATCAATACCTACAAAACTATTCAAAGTCTATGTCCTACCTTGAATATGAGACATAGTATACTATGGAGAAGAAAAACTTAAACTAAGATGGTGGCCATAATATGGAGATAATGGTTCCAAATATAAGAGGTTTGAAGGGATGATCAAGAGAATGACTCAAGCATATACAATGAGTTATGCTCACTTAATTAGTTTAGATTGCATAAATAAAGTGAATGAAAATGCCAAAAACATGAAAAAGGGAATCTAAAAGTGATGAGGAAATATATATCCCACAGATTCTCACATAATGGTGTGGTCAAGCAAGGTAGTTGGCTAGTTTGAGTTAGATACCTAAAGCATACAAACCTTAGTATGTGATTATGCATACATGTGTTGTTACGAAAGTTGGCAAGGACAAGCCTCAAAGGATATAGTAAAAACTTAGAAACATGTCACTTGAGCTGTAAATCCATCATTCTAAGGGTAGAAAAGAGGATACATGGAGTTTTATCACTGATGTTTCTAAGCATTTGTATAGGATAGTGATGGTCAAAGTAGGCTTAAGAGAGAAAAGGGTTGGCATGATGATCTGATAAAATAATAACAAGTGTAGAAGATGGATGATGTTATGGTAATAATGAGGTTATATATGTATCTATAGGTGGATTTAAATTCCAAATCCCAATCTAAACCTATAAGGTCTAAACCCACCCTGAACCCTCAAGACCCCATATTCACTTCATGGGTAGATCTAAACCTCAAGGAAAACTCAAGACATTATGGAAGTGTATAAAAATATTTTAGATATTTAATGAGGTATTTTAATTAGAATATTACAAAAGAGTGATCTAATTTAGTCTTAACACCTTCTTGAGCTCCATTTCCTTAACCAGACATGTTAAGTTGTCACTTTCAACACTCATATATTTCATCATAGAGAGACCAAAACCCATGGCTCTTAGGGTAATTTGGGCACCCCTATGGAAACAAGGTCCATGAAGGAGATATTAGGATTTAAGTGACCAAATCTATAAATAAACATTAACACTATAACCTGCACAAACTGCTTAGAAAGGATATTTAAGTGCACCATCTTTTGTGCATATTTTAGACACCTAAAAGTGGCCACCAATAACCTCCAATCAGGATTTTGGCCAATTTCCACCCAAAATGCATAATTTGGACTAAAAAAAAAAACATGCTAAATTATGTGAAACTGACATATTTAAGTGTCGATTTTGGCGAGGGTGTCCCTAAATGGGTCAATGGAATTTATGGACTAGCTAACTGTGATCAGATTATTCTGAGTCAAAATGCTAATTTTACGCCTAGGTGCTCTAGATTGCTCTTTCCTATCAAATCTCTTACACAAGATGTATGCCTTTGTTATTTTTTTTAGTATTATCCTAAATGGGAATATAGATCTAATGCATCTAACATCACCTTCTAATTCCAATCCAATCAAATTTTGGACCAATAACAAGGCATTCTGATCAAATCAAGTAATTTTTGAATAAAGTGCTTAATCAAGCTTAAGAGATAATTAACCTAAATCAAAGCCTAATAAAAAATTCCATGGAAACTTGTTGAATACTTAATTTTGGAAATGAATATTGAATAGCTACATCATCAAGTGACCTCATTTCTTGAGAAGACATCCATAGGCCATAAATGCCACAAATATCAAGATTCATGCCCTCCATGCCTCATCAATGCCTTCCTTGATGCCCTCTATGCCTCTTAATTACCCCTTATTCTAATTTCATGAGGATAATTACAAAATTAATTCAGAAAATTGAATTAATCCTCAACCACACATCTCAATCTTGAGATGGACAATTCATGTTTATTCTGATCAATCTCAAAAATCTATAAATAGGAGGCCTTACCACATCATTTTTAGGTCTTTATTATGCAAATTTATAATGCAAAAATGGTTCTAAAAGCTTCAAGCAACTAGTGATTTGAAGCCAAGTCAAGCCACAATCCAAAGGAGCCAAGGAGAGATGGAGGTAGACAAGCTTCCATTGCCAAGGACTTCATGAGCATAAGTCAATCAAGCTGCCACTACAAAGGAATTTGGAGCATCCAAGGAAGGTGAAGGATTATTGTGTTTTCATTACTTGATTTTAAGTTGTGTTTGTCATTTGTTTTTGTTAACTAAGCTCTGCTTAGTGTCTAGGCCTCGAGATGTTATGATATTAGTGTGTTTATTTCATTTTATTTTCATTTTGGAACTAACACCATACTAACCATCCTCTCTTGAGTCAAATTCCTAGATCACAAAATGGCACACCTCGTGGTACTAGATGCATCTCACACCTGAAGAAGATTATTTTACAACTCTAAAATATTTATTTGGACCTTTAAAACTCTTGTAAATTGATTTTCTAACTTTATTTTTCTATTTTTGGTTGCCATAATTTTACACAGTAATTGACATCAACAAGTAAGACTGACATCAGTTACATGGCTTAACTGACATTAGTTAGCAAAACTGACATTGGTTAGATTTCAGTTAGCCAAGGTAACTATCGTTGGTTGTAATAACTGATGTCAATCACTATTTTTTCTAAAAACATAGACCTGAGATTTATTTTTCCAAAGTTTATTGTTTCAAGATAAAAAGAGCTTCAAAGCTAAAAGACATGCTAACATTTTTTTTGTAGGACTAATCTTGATATTTTTTCAAAACATGTTTAAATCACCTTTGCATGCTTAAAAATTCAATTAGGAACCTTGTTTTGGTTTTAACAAAGGACTTAGATGGTTTGGTGAATGTTTTCAAATTTTACAACTAAGACCAATGGGTCAAATGAACACCACCAAATATTTAATTTTAGGTTTAAAATTGAACACATTTGTCAATTATTATTTGGAATAGTCATTTAATCAATTTTTTGTTTTGAAAAAAGAGAAATGTTGCATGTATGCTCTTCCATTTATCCCTTATAGGGAACCCTTGGAATCAAAAGTGCCATTCCTATTGCAAATATCCTATTCCAATTCTTGGAAAGAAATTCATCTAAAGCACTCCCCAAAAACTCATCAAATTTTGGGTGACCTTGGAAATGACCCTAAAGTCTTTCTACTTTCATGCTTTCTTTATTTTTTATGCATATTGGCTTGTGAGGGGGACGTCATCACCTCCCAAAAGTTATTTAGGGAAGATTTGACTTGGGATTTCATCTATTGGCATTGACTTCATTTGGATCCTTTTGAGTTACACACAAGATGTAGTGGCACTTTAGACATCACACTACATTGAGTGAACAATAAAATGTAGTGATTGCAAAAAGGACTAGACTTTTTTGTAACAAGCCAAATGATATAGACCCAAAATCCATGCTTTTATTTTGTATTGTTTGGCATGAAATTCATTGTTCAATTTATTCCCCTAGATCATTTAAAAACTTTTTAGATCTTAGATAAATCCACACTTTCCATGGAAGTATTATTGGTACTAGGTGTGCCTCATGGTCCATATCACAGTACTATCATTTGTGAGAAGGGGGGTGTAAAAACCCTACTATATAATGCACATTTATTTTTGGATGAACACTTAAAATATTCTCAAATGACGTATATTGATGGATTCCAACAATACCAAGAAACATTATTAGTTTAGGATCTAAGAACAATTAATTATTTGGTCTTATCCTAGTTTAAAGTCTTGTTTGGAGTCAAAACTTGGAGTAAACAAATAATTCAAACAAAACACATTGTCTATTTTCCTTTGAACAAAGACACATTATGCCGCTCACATTATTCAAAAGTTCATCAAATGCTTGAGAGTCATATCATCCATTTTGGAATAGCTATGCTACCCAATTGAGTCTAGACCTTTACCAAAGTTGTTTAAGTCCTTCACTTATAATCTAAATTTAGAATTACACCTTTACAAGTTCATAAAGTTGATGTATTAAGTGGGTTCACCATTTTCACTATACTTGAGGGAACTTAGGTTTAATTTCCAATTTAGGTTGAAGGCAATTTAAAGACTCATAATCATTATAATAACTTGATAGAATTAAGCCATTTTGTGCTAAACACTTGCACTTTGAGTCTATGCACCACAACATTTTTGAGTCAAGAAAAGTAGTGTTATACTGTCAAAATTATAGGAAAACATCTTTGACTTAGATATTTTTTGGAAACAACCTTTTCATCATACCTTTTGGGTAGTATGGCATCATTATGCTACCCAAAGCATTTCAAAATTATTTCATAGACCCTCTTGAATAGAGTTCCAAATTTGTTTCTACATTTTTAGATCAATCCATGTGTACTTTTGTGATATTTTGTCTAAAATGGTTATATTGTTCACATTTATCTAGATTTTTTGTCAAAATAACCCATTTTTATACTAGTTTCTATAAGAAAATAAACTATTACTAAAGTGCCTTTTGTTTCATACCTTATACCTAGTTGATCAAGTTCACGTCCAAGAATCAAATGCCTAGTGTTTTTTAGAAGTGTTTCAAATCCATTAGATTAAAACTTTAATCTATTTTAAAAGTCTATCTTTTGACACCATTTGGCCAAGAGTCCTATCACATGCCTTGTTTGAGCTTATCTTTTGATGCCACATTTGGCTAAAAGACCTAGTAACTTCTAAATTCCTAGATTAGATAGATTTGAAACACTTTGACCTTAGAGCTTGAAAATTTGACTTTTAGGACCATTTACTTCCTTATCTTTGTGTAAATATTGAAACATTAGCTATTTCACAATAACTTGTTTCCTCATAAAACTTTGCATAAACATTTTGATCCTTTTGACAAATATAGACCAAATTGGGACATCATTTGTTTTAGACATTGTCCTTTTTATATTTTTTAGAACTCTTTGAAATTTTATCATAAAAGCATTGACTATGGATCCTAACATGTATTCCTAAAATTGTATTAGACCCATGTACAATCCCGAGATTAGTAATGTGGTTGCATAGGAAGAAATGGTGTAAGACCCCTATGTGGATAATATTGCTTATGAGATGGATTCTTATCCCTCTCATAATACTCAATCAGGGGCACAAAGAAAAGATCAATTAGCTAATTATTTAATTAATAAACCACCTTATTAATAACAATACCAAAATCAAACCATGCAATACCTAGCTATAATACTTGCAGTGGATGAGCTAGTACTTCAACAATCATATTCTACTAATACATCTTCCATGTATGATTCATTTTTATTTGAGTGACAATTGTTGAGAACAAAGATGAGATTTGGGTTAGAGATATAGAGGTAGGGGAAAGTTTCCAACATACTTCCCCCATGAAAATTTACCAAGTCTAGTAAGAGTGCCCCATAATATCATTTGAGATCAATAGGCTTCTTCTAGAAATCCTATGGCTCTAGTTCAAACAACGTACCAAGATCCTAATATATTTTATCGAGGCAAAAACATCATCAAAGAGAACTTTAACCAAATACAGAGAACATATCAAATATATCTAAATCTAGAATGTGATTTCAATCAGATGAACATGGTAAGTAAGCCTCTCATTGACCTAGTTCCTTCAATAAGAGTGTTGATAGAGTTAACTAGACAAAAGAATCTAAATTCTAACCCATTCATACAAACTATTTCAATAAATAATTTGATGCATATGCCTATTATTAAATAAGTGTCTTTAGCCTCTACAATGAATAGTGAGCCAAACATAGTAGATAATGTGCAAATAATATCCAATCTCAATCAAAGTGGTAATAACTTGCAAATAATTATCCCACAACATGTGCCTATAGTTAATCCTATGAATAGGTCATCATACTAAGGAGTGGGATTTTCTACACCCCAACCTCAATTGGCTACTTCCTCAAGCATAAAACCTATGGGCTTAGGTAATCAAATAATCGCTAATGTCATGCCTCAATGATAGAATGTGATAAACCCTACTCATTCTCAACAAGTAACGAGTAGTGTTCCACAAAAATAGGCACAATCTAGTGTATCAACACAATAGAGAATAAATAAATTACCACCTCAATTTGGGGAAACTAATGTTCCACCTCACCAAGTAATGATGAACACACCTATTAAATCATAGACTAACATGTTGATCCAAAACCAAGCAATGACTAGTCAACAACATGCAAATGTGGGTCAATAATAGATGTTAAATCTACAACTTACTTTCACATGCTCACAGGGATTCATGAAATAAGGAGGTATCCATTTTTTTAGGTACCTACTAGATAACCGTTGATTTAAAGTGTGCCACAAATCTAGAGACAGGGTCTTGGTCCATAAATTCCTACTCAATAGTAAGGTTTGATTAGTTGACAACATGTCCCTTTTCAACCATAGTAGGCACAATATAGTTATATCTCTCTATCCCAATAAAAATATCCTCCAAGTCAAACCTTTATCGCCAACCTAAACTAGAATATTGCATAATAAAATGTGCAATTTCAAATACATCCTAATCCACGTATGTGTATTTGTGGTCCATTCCCCAACCAAACAAATATAACTTAATAGGTATCTCCATCCTACCCTAGTCAAAGTGTCCCACTTGTGACCTCTCAACCATATACCCAAATAATCCCTCAAACCAATATTCCTTCCAATTTCCTATCCCAAGAATTACAACAGATGAAGGATACAATTGTTTCCATTCAAGCTTGTAAATAAACTAAATTTTTTAAATTGGATGGCATATGTTCCTATCCATTTAACATGGATTATTTGTAGATACCATTTCCTCCAGGATATGAACCACTAAAATTCAATAAATACAAATGGAAAGGTGACCCTAAGGCTCATTTGACCAGATTCTTTGTCACATGTCAACCAATGGCATATAGTGACATATACCTTTTGCTGTTGTTTTTAAGGAGCTTGGTTGGGAATGCCTTAGAGTGGTTTTTGAAATTGTCCAAAAATTTAGTAACAGATTTTGATGATCTTTCTAATAAGTTTGTGTAACACTTTTCCTATAATCTTGAGCATGAGATTTTATTAGTGGACTTAAACACAAGAAAAAAAAATTGGTGAGAGTTTTACAAGTTACTTATAGTGATGGAGGGCCCTTGCAAGCCATTTCACCCATATTTTACTAGATAAATAATTAGCCACTGTGTTTACCAAAAATTTGCATAGTGAGATAGCTTACCATCTAGAACTATAATGTGTGCATACTTTCAAGGAGATCATTGATAAAGGTTTTTATAGTGAGAGGGATCTCACCAATAAAGGATTCATCATGCTTAATTCAACTAATCAAAATCAAGTTACCAATCAGGGAAATGGCCAACACCCTATTCAAGCACCACCATCGTAATCAACCTAGGCCAATAACCATGAAAGACTGAAGCAATTCAACTGTAATAAGTATGTTGTGGAAAATGGAGTAATTGAGTCTCATCATATTCAAATGGTGAAAACATCATCTACACCACCTTTTTAGCTTACTCTTACTCAACTAGTGTTCCAAGTATAACAACCAAAACCTACACAACAAATACAATAGTTGTTACCATTACAAACCCCTCCTCCTAGAAGAACCATGACTCCACATCATATCTTTAGTGACCTAGGAGAACCTATTGAATCTATATTTCATAAGATTGTTATTATTAATTTGATTAGTTGGCCTATACCAAATCATTATCTGCAAGGCATTCCTTATCCTTATTGGTACCGTGATAATAAATTGTGTGGCTATCATCAGGTCAATGGGAATAATCTATGAAGATGTGTCCAAATCAAGCATTTAATTGAGAATATGATAGAGAATTGGGAGATAACATTGAATAATGGTGCTTTCACTTATAATCAAACTCTTGGTATTTATCAAAACCCCTTTCCCTGACATAACAATCAACAATAGCAAAATAATTAGCAACAACAACAATAACGACCAGAGCAGTAACAAAATCAACAGTATCAAAATCAAAGGCTGAACAAAAAAAATCAACAAAATTAATATTAAAACCCATAATGATATAATAATGGACAAAACAAAGGTTAAAATGGTAAGAACTCACAAAATTATGATGTAGTTGCACATGACTACAATAGGGTTGTAGGTCATATTGCAGAGGGTAGCGTTAATACCATCTCCATTAATCCTAGACCAAGCACTAATTAGCTTAGACCATTGATAAACAATAATATTTAGCTAAATTACGTGGATAATCCTTCTTTGACCTAGAAGTGTAGACAATCAAACCATAAAACTAGGACTTCCCCTTTTGGACCTTATATTGATAACTTGTCCTTGCCATGTGACCACATGCAAGTGCATTCACAATCGAGACTTATCCTATTTGGTCCCACACCATTCCCAACATTAGTTAAAAATAATGGTCTTGTATTTAATCTATATTATGAAATCATAACTCAAAGGTCAAAGATTATTATCCCAATCCCATAACCATCTACCACTTTACCTGTCATCCAACCAGCTGTTTAGTCTCATAATAAACCATTCACTACTGACCAAGATAAGAAGTTTGATATTGTGGAACAATTTCAAAAAACACCAACACAAATTTCTATTTTAGATTTACTACAAATTTCAATAATCCACAAAAACATCTTGAATGAGTTTTTAACCCAATCCACTGTTACTAGTGACATATCTCCTGATAACTTTCAAGCTTTGGTTGGACACCTAGCTCCAGCCTAACAAATGACATTTAACCAAAGTGATATGTCTTCTCTTGGCCACTCCATAATATTCCATTAGATATATAAGTTTATATAAAGTTACATAAAGTGAAACATGTCCTTATAGACAATGTATCCAGCCTCATCATAGTGTCTCTAAAGCTCAGCAAGCTTCTCAAGTATATAATGGCAAATCTCTAGCTAGAAATAATAACTATCACAACCTATGATAATCAAGAAAGAGAATCAAAAGGAACCATTGTTTTTCCAATTATCATTGGTTCTTAAACTCATGATACACTTTTCCATGTGATTGATCTTGATGTATCATAAAATATGCTCCTAGGAAGGCCCTGGTTACATGAACTTCATGTAGTCTTGTCAATGCTGCACTAACATATCATGTTTTCCCACTTATGGATGAAAGTGAATATTCAAGGAGATTTACACCCATATGAACACTGTAATCATATTGAGGCCAAATTTCAAATCTATAATTATTAGTATGGTATGAATCCAAGTTCCAAATAGGATAAAGGAAAGGCTATACTTATCAATCCTTCACTAGATAATTGCATATATCCTAATACCTTGGATTCCCTTTCCCACATGTTGCCTCTTAAAGCTTCTAATCATTTAACCAATTTAGATAATGGACTAGGAGAGTATGTAACCAATGATACATTTCATATTTCCAATCTTCCTTAGAATCTAAAAATCTTTAGGTGACCTAAATTCATCCCACATATGCATTGTCAAAAAAAACAAAGATAAGGGAACTATCACATTTTTACCAGCATCTGGCTTAGGACCTAACCCTCTTGAAGGGGATGAATAATGGTTATACAATGATGACCAATCTGATTTTTATAAAAATGCAAAGTATCATATTCTTAATAGGATCATGGAGCATCGCAATTATGAAGGAAAAGGCCTTAGACTGAATCAACAGGGAACCATCGAACCAATTTCCGTGACTAAGTATGAAAGACCTTATGGACTTATATTTAAACCACTTGGGGGTTACCCCACATATCTTATTAAAACTCCCTTACTATTTAATAGTGATGATGATGCTAATAGTGAAGTAGAGTCTAATCATAGTCTCACCTTTGATGACCTAGTTGAAACCAACCTATTTGATAACAATGTCATTTGTACCCTTTCTTTGGCCATTCAGTATATCCATTTTCCATTATATTATCCCAAAATGATAGATTGGGACAAAAAAGAATATATTCTACTAATTGATAAATTCTAGAATGATGAGGCATTCTATGAATATTTAGGCCTTAAAGACAATGTTCCGTTGAGAGATCACAAATCAAGGTTCTCAATCACATTAGATCCTGTAGCCTATTTTGGAGAGCGAGTGAACACGCTTAGCCAAAAAAATAAGTACAAATTTGAGGTCCTAAAGTGAAAACATCTTTGAGGCACTTTTTAAACAAGTAAAAAGTAAAGATAAAAGCCAATCTAGTGTTAAAAAACCTAGTTTTGGGCACCATTAGATGGGGGTGTTCATTCTTCTTCAAATTTAGATCAGGAAACCACCAATGATGAACTTTCCCATGGATCTGAGTTTAGATTTGAGTAAAAACAATTATTTGATCAAATTATTCAAGGATTTATAACTATTTTTGTCACATGGCTAAATCTCCCATTAGGGGACTCAAATTCATCATGCTTAGGAGAATTTGAAGAGCAAGCCCTAATAGAGGACTCTGACATAATTTAATAGTTCAAGTCATTGCCTAGTATCCTACAAGATAGTTTGACCCTTCTAGTTGAAGATACAATAGAGGAAAATATCAAGACTTCATTAGACCTAAAATGGATAAAATTACACGTCCTTCACTAAGGAGGAATGTGACAACTTTACAACTCTGTTGAGAGAATTTGTAGATATCTTTACATGGGCCTATTCTGACATGCTAGGTTTAGACCTCACCTTGGTGCTACACCACCTTATGGTTAATCCTGATGCCAAATTGGTAAAATAAAAGATACATTAGATGCAACCTCACATTTTTATATTGGTAAAGAATGAGTTGGAAAAAATCCTAGAAGTAGGATGTATCAGATTTAGTGACTACTCAAAATGGATCTCTAATGTGGCACCTGTTAGTAAAAAGCTTGAAGGGATATAAGTTTGTACTAATTTTTGAGACATCAACAAATATTTTCCTAAAGATGATTTCCCTTTCCTAATATCCACATGATCATTGAATCCATGATAGGTTATGAAATTCTTTCACTCATGGATGGCTTTTCAAGATACAACCAGATCAGAATAGCACCAAAAGACCAACATAAAACAATATTCACCACTCCATGGTAAACATTTTGTTATCATGTAATGTCATTTTTCCTTTATAATTCTATAACTACATATTAAACAGACATGATTATCATATTTCATGATATGGTGCATGATATTGTTGAAGACTATGTCGATGACATATTAGGAAAATCCAAAACCAGAGTTAACCATCTAATAGTGCTCTATAAGATATTTGAAATATTATGGGATTAAAAAGTTAGAATCAATCCAAAGAAATTTGTGTTTGGTGTAACTTTGGGAAAATTAATTGGCTTCATCATGTCTTGTAGAGGTATTGAAGTCAATCCAACTAAAGTCCATGCTATAACTGAGATGCCGCCACTAACCAATTTAAAGTATCTCTATAGTTTTCAAGGTAAGATCTAATCCATTTGATACTTCATCTCTTAGTTAGAAGATAAGTGCCATCCATTTACACACATTTTGAAGAAGGGAGTTGCATTCCAACAACTCAGACTATCTAATTAATCTACCTATTTTATTACCTCTTATGCCAGGAAAGCCATTCTTATTATACCTATCAACTATCAACCACGCTCTAGGGGAAATCTTGTCTCAACATGATGACAATGGAAAGGAGCACGCCATATACTACTTAAACCATACTTTGGTTACATATGAACATAACTATGCACTTGTTAAAAAAGCTTATCTAGCCATGGTTTTTGTAGCTTAAAAACTATGCCATTACATCTTAAATATTAAAACCATGGTCATTTCAAAAGTAGATCCGTTCAAGTATCTACTATCTAAATTAGCTTTGAAAGGTAGAATGGCTAAATGGATTATGCTTCTCACTGAGTTTGACATAGAGTATGTCAATCAAAAGGCAATCAAGGGACAAGTTTTTATGGATCAACTTGCTAAAGCACCTCTCATAAACACACAACCACTCACATTTCAATTTCTTGATGAATCTATAATGACCATCATTAACACACCCCTTGAGGAGAAACCTTATAAGCTATATTTTGATGGTTCATTTATTGTACATGGATTAGGGGCATGCCTATTGTATATTACACCATAGGGGGATCTAATCCCTAAATCATTTAGAATTAGCTTTTTTTGTATGAACAACATGGTCGAGTATGAAGAACTTGTTGCAAGACATTGACAAGCAGTGCATTGGAATATATCTCATCTTCAAGTTTATGGTGATTCTTAGTTAATCATCAATCAGGTTATAGATCATTTTTAGACCAAAGATGACAAGTTGGTTCCAAATAAAGTCATGGTCGATACTCTTAAGTGAAAAATTACCAATATTCATTTTGAGCACATACCAAGGACTAGTAATAAAACTATAAATGCCATGTCTATTATTAGTTCTCTGATCTAACAAATAGATAAATCTAGAGAATATTAGTTCCTCATTGGGAATTTGTCAACACTAGATCATGAACCTTTAGTTGTTGCCATGATTTATGATATTTTTAGTCCTAATTCTATCTAGTACTCAGACCTTTATAACTACCTTCATGACCAAGTTCTACCACCTAACCTATCTTGAAAACAAACCAAAGCCTTCATTCATCACTCCACTCATTATACTTTACTTGGATCCACCTTTTACCACTACAATTTTGATGGACCTCTACTTCATTCTTTAACTTTGACAGAGTCTATGATAGCATTAAGAGAAGTTCATGAAGGAGTATGTGGAGCTCATTCTATTAGGGTAATCCTATCCAAAAAACTTTTGTGTATTGGTTATCATTGGCCCACAATGAACATAGATGTTACTGCATATGTAAAAAAGTGTGATAAATGTCAACAACATGCTAATCTAATTCATGCCCTAGTAAAAACTTTGAAACTGATATTGATGCCATAGCCATTTTCTATATGGGGACTTGTCCTCATTGGGTAGACTAATCCCACTTCATCTGATGCCCATAAACATATCCTTGTCACCACTTAATAATTCACTAAGTGGGTTGAAGCTATACCCCTCATTTACGTGACTAGAAAGCAAATTTCCAAATTCATTTTCAACCACCTCATTTTCCACTATGGTATCCCCTCTAACATTATATCTGATAATAGAAGATCATTCAAGAATAAGGATTTAGACTAGCTCTATACTAAATATAGCATCAAAAAATATTTTTTATAGTATATTAGCCTTAGGGTAATGGCTAAGTTGAGGCATCCAACAAAACTATTGTCAATATTCTCAAAAATATTGTCAATGATGTTGGTCAAGATTGGCACCTCCATATATTCCCTACCCTTTGGGCATATCTTACCAATCATCGTACTCCGATAGGATCAACTCCATACTCACTTGTTTATGGTACTAAAGCCATCCTTCCCATTGAGGTCAAACTGCCTTCACTATGCATCTCTTTCAAGCATGTCTTAGATGATCATGACTATCGAGTATCTCTCCTACATGAACTAGACCTACTTGATGAGAAATACACAACCACACTCAATAATATTTAAGCATATCAAAACCAACTCAAAGGACACTATAATCAACATGTTAAGTATAGAACATTTGAACTTGGTGATGTTGTTCTTAAAGAAAACCAAAATAATACCACAGCTGATAAAAAGCATAAAAGGAAATTCAAACAAAACTATATAAGGCCTTTCATCATCACTACAGATTATGGATCAAGAGCATATAGGCTTTCCACACCAAATGGTGATGAACTTCTGAAGCCAATGAATATTATTTATCTCAAGCAATACTATGTTTGAGTAATAAGGTGTATTATTTGTAAGGGAAGTTTCAATTATGTTATTTTAACACTATTCTTCTTTGTATAAATACCATCCCTGTATATCCTCTTTTCCATATCCACTTTCTGCTTCCAACATATCAACCTAGTGTGTTCTAAAGCCTAGCCCATTTAACCTTGGTTTTTTGCAATTGATTACACATTTTCAACATCAATGCATCTAATCAATTTCATCAATTAGTTCAAGTACTTCAGATAGATATCTTATTTTGAGACAGTGTGATAGAAGTTTTAGCAGTTACATCTTTCATTTGTTATTCCTTTCTTACCATTAATATTGATACTAATTATAACCACCTTTGGGTAAATTAATAACATTGATATATGTCATTGTCCACTAATTATAAAAACCTATGGGAAAACTAGGGACAACACTAAGCTTTGATGTACCAACTCATCACTTCCTATGTTGTACTGTGCCTTTTTACCAATTGTGCCTATTTTGTTTGAATTGACTAATACACTAGTTGAATTCCTCTATTGTAAGGGTAGAACTATAATGACTTGAGGTCCTATTTTAGGACTATGTAGATAGTGATCAGTACTTGTTGAGGTTAGATTAGTCACCCTAAGCTATGCTCTTCCCATTTTGTGAGCACCCTAAACCATGCTCTCACTATTTTTCAAGCAACCTAAGCCATGCTCTCACCATTTTGTGATCACCCTAAGCCACACTCTCACCATTTTATGAGCAACCTAAGCCATGCTCTCACCATTTTGTGAGAAACTTAAGCCACACTCTCACCATTTTGAAAGCAACCTAAGCCACACTCTCACTGTTTTATGAGCTTAAACCATTTAGTGTCTCATCATTCTTGATTCAGTTGAGATAATCTAAAACAATTCCAAAAACATTTTAAAATTGTTAGAAAAGAACAAAACCATTGACCACTTCTTTGCCTTAAGTATTCTGGGAACCCTTACTAAGTTACAAGAAAATCACTTGTCATTTAGTTTCCCCATCCCTTTTGGAGTTTTTTCTCATGCACTTGCCATTTTGCAAGACCATTCCTCTTCTTATATCACATCCATTCTATTTGTTTTCATCAGTTAACACATTTTTCCCATTCCTTGGGAGAACTACATTTGGCCTAAAGATTTTTATTGGATATTACATATATGGAACTATGTAGGTATCATCCACTTGCCTAGTGTATATGGTGACAACTCAACCACCCCCTTCCTTTTCTTTTATTCCCCCATTTTATTTATTTGTTAAGTTGTCACCTATTTTCTAGGGATAATGTTCATAGGGTTTCTATTGCTTTATTTGTTTGTTTGTTTATGCTTTTTTTAATTTGTTTATCTACCTATTTGTTTGTTTTCAGAACTGTTGCCTTGATTCAATTTATGTGTGTTTATTGGGTGATTCCTTGCCCACACTTACACATGAATTCATCCATATTCATATGTTTCCATTGTCATCATGGTTTTTATCATTGGTTTATTTTTTATATTGAGTATTGGATTTTAGGAGTCAATCTTTATGTATATTTCATCCAAGTCCTCATGATGTTATACCATAATGGCTATTGACATGTGCTACAACAAACCTTAGCTTTAATAAGTCTATTTATTAATGGAATCATCTCTTCGTCACTGACATCTTGATTCCATCGTAATCATATCCTAAATAGTGTAATTAAATAATAAATAATTTCAATCTTTATTAGTTTGAATGAGCATCTCCCTATTAGTAAGTTGTTCTAATTCATCATTACCCTATGTGTTAAGTTATCATCATCCTCAACCAATTTTATTATGTTTTCCATAATTGAGGTCCAATGATTATAACTACCTATGGGAAAATTATTGCACACCATCTCACATAAATTTGTTAATGATTATAACCACCTTTGGGTAAATCATTGTGTTGTCACCACTTTACTTTTTCTACCTATATAGGGGCATGTTATTATCTTGTTTTTCTATCTTAACTGGGGTAGCTCCATCTTCTCAATGATTATAATTGGCTTTGGACAAATCATTATGTTATCATACCATATTGCCACTATCAAGGTATAATGCTTATAACTACCTTTGGTCAAACCATTCTACATCATCCCACTTACATTATTAATTATTTTAACTACTTTTTCACTATCATTATTTTTTCACCCCATCATCTTTCTTTTCATTGGGCCTCTCATTTCACTTCTTATTTAGGGACCGTTTGTTGACCTACTTGTGCCAACCATTCCCTCAAGGGGGCATCATACAGTTAGTTTATCATCATTGTAATTATAAGCATGCAAGACCTTTTCATTATTTGAGAAGATGTTACTATTAATATAGTTTTTAATGCCTTACCAAATAGGGGCAAAACTATAGACACCTAAAACTGGCCACTGATAACCTCCAATCAAGCTTTTGGCCAATTTTCACCCAAAATTCACAATTTGACCTAAAAACACTAAAACATGCTAAATGATGTGAAAATGACATATTCAAGTGATGATTTTAGCTAGGGTATCCCTAAATGGGGCAATTCAATCTATGGACTAGCTAACTGTGATCAGATCATTCTAAGTCAAAATGTCAATTTTCCACCTACGTGTTTTAGATTGATCTTTCCTATCAAATATCTTACATAAGATGTATGCCTTTTTGTTATTTGTTTTTAGTAACATCCTAAATGGTAATACATATCTAATGCATCTAACATCACCTTCCAATTCTAGTCCAATCAAATTTTGGACCAATAACAAGGCATTATGATCAAATCAAGTAATTTGTGCACAAAATGTTAAATCATGCTTAAGAGCTAATTAACCCAAATCAAGGCCTAATCAAAAATTCCATGGAAACTTGTTGAATACTTGTTTTTGGAAATGAATACTGAATATTTTCATCATAAAGTGACCTTATTTCTTTGGAAGACATCCCTAGGCCATAAAAGCCATAAATATTAGGATTCATGCCCTTCATGACTCATCAATGCCTTCCATGATACCCTTCATGCCTCTTAATTTCCCCTTCTAATTTCATGATGAGGATAATTAAAATCTTATTTCTAAAAATTGAATTAATCCTCAACCACACATCTCAATCTTGAGATAGATGATTAAAGTTGATTCTAGACATTTACAAAAATCTATAAATAGAGATGCCATGAACATCAT
This sequence comes from Torreya grandis, assembly GCA_037957365.1. Classification (NCBI taxonomy): domain Eukaryota; kingdom Viridiplantae; phylum Streptophyta; class Pinopsida; order Cupressales; family Taxaceae; genus Torreya; species Torreya grandis. Next base: position 648,537 of record JARHVA010003615.1, on the reverse strand, counting down.
TTCTAGGTCTTGATTATGCAAAGTTATAATACACAAATGGTTCCAAAAGCTTCAAGTAGCTAGTGTTACCATGCCAAATTTATTCCAAGCCAAGTCAAACCACAATCCAAAGGAGCCAAGGAGAGATGGAGGTAGATAAAATTCCATTGCCAAGGACTTCATGAGCATAAGTTGAGCAAGCCATCACTACAAAGGCATTTGGAACATCCAAGGAAGGTGAAGGAATTATTGTGTTTTCATTCCTTGTTTTTTATTTGTGTTTGTCATTTTTTTTTAAAAATATTCTCTCCCTAGTGTCTAGGCCTTGAGATGTTATGCTATTAGTGTGTTTATTTCATTTTAAAACTAACATCATACTAACCATTGTCTCTTGAGTCAAATTCCTAGATCACACATATCTCCACATAAATTTTACATTGGACCCAAGGCTAGTTAGGAGATATAAAGGGGCATGTGGGCTAAATTTTCATGTCAATAATTTTTGGTTTGTAGGTTCGTACTCTATAAACCATCGTTAAGATGGTGGACCTCTAAAACCCTCCTTATACCATGGTTCATACCCAATGAAGAAGTTACATCTTTAAATTCATACAAATGAGGTAATTAGGCTATGAAATAGTCCTAAGAGTCTTCCTAGGTCCCCTAAGCACCCAAATGTTCTATTACTTGGCATGTATATGGTATGTCCTATATAGATTAGGCCTAAAAGCATTATTTTAGGCCCATATTTAAGAAGTCAAGAAAGTTTTACATATCCCATATATTTTTGAGGAAGGAGAGGGACCCTAAGGTATCAAATAACTACACATTAGACACCTACAGGGGTCTTTATGCTTGATATGCACTTGTAAATAGGCCTAGGTTCCTAAATGAAGATTGTATACACACAAAAGGAAGTAAATAGATTGATCAAGCCAATATAGATTCTCTAAAAGACCTAAGAGGTGAATTTAATGTCAAGAAATGTGGATAAGTGATTCATAACATTAGATTGGGGTTAAACTCATAACCTTACTTTTTATTTTATTATTTTCAGAATATTAGTGTTATATTCATAAGTAATAAAGGGGTTGAGAAATGTAAATCAGTAAATAAATATGTTTTTATTAACCTAATTATTTGTGTAAATAGATTGTATTTTTATATTTTCTAAATATAGTAAGAAGTGAGAGAGATTAGAACTTATCTTATTTTGGCTAATCTAGACTAAGGTAAGGTCTGATATAGGAGGAGCAAGACTAAAAAATAGTCAAAAACAAGTCTCTAGAATTCATTTCTTGATTGGACAAGAACATTAAATATAGGACACCCTAATATTTGATGTTGTAGTCTTATTATGGTGATGTTTTCCTAAGGTTGAAATATTTTTGGGTTCTATTCAGAATGTTTGTGTTACCCTGTCAATAAAATTTTAAGGTTGAGGACCTTATAAAACTTCCTTTGTGCCTATTTTAATCTTCTAAAAATCTTAGGAGCTCCTGGTTCTTGAACTTGAATTCAAATTTGAGAAAAATAGAGAAGGGGTTAATATATAAAGGGTACGCTAGATGCACTTCATACCTTGTGTGTGGGCACTCTACCTACATACCAATACTCCAAAGAGGGATTAAGATAATTTAGTTCTCACATTGAAGGGCTTGGTGTAATTTGTGTATGATAAATGCAACTAGAAGGAAAAATTAGATGTGCTTCAACTAGCTAGGGACTAGTGCAATGACTTGAGTAGGATTTGAATAATATTAAAAGGTTATATGCAAAGAATAAGGAAGATTTCTTGAGTATACATGTTTGCATTCTTGTGTCTCTCTTGAAAATGAGTGCCAACCCCTCTAAATGGACTTAGAATGGCATTTTATAGGTAAATAGATGATCGTGAGTTAAATGAATTTGCATTAGGCTAATAAAGGAAAAGATAAGGAATTTGAAAAAATTGACCATTCGAGGCAAAAGTGCACTTAGAACCAAAAATATGACACCCTGTGTTATAATGCTCCTATCCTATTTATGCACTATTTTTATAAGGGGAAGAGACCTAGGGGGATGGATTTGCATGTAAAAGGGATACCTAGGTCTAAAAGGGATAAGTCCAAAAAGATTTAAATGACTAGGAATTAGTGAAAGAAGTAGCCTAAAAGGGTTGTGGGAGCCAATTGGAGGACCTATAGATTAGGTGTCTTAGCCATACTAAAGTTGTAAAATTTCACATTTTACATGAATACATTTGCCCTACCTTTATTCTAGTGATGTAACAAAGTGAAATACTAAGATAAAGGAAAATAAGAAGCATACCTGAACTTACCTATAAGGGTGAAGCTCATGAAGCTATGTGATGTTGGATGTGCCTAAAGAGAGCACACTATCAATTGTGAATCTATAATGAAAACATAAAGTATATTAGTTATTATTAGATATGATATATCTAAAATAAGAATGTATAAGAGCTGAGTAAGAGAAAGAGAAAGGAATGAATACAACTTACTAGGTACATGAACCAATACAAAACCTCTTGTGATGTTGGAATGTATTGGATGATGCTAAGTGTGTGTTGAATCAAAATTAATATTAAGAATAAATTTGAGTGCTCAATTCCCAAAAAAGTGTCTCAAGAATGCAAAGGCTAGCCTTTTATCTTTTTTATCACTGTAGACACCTAAAACTAGCTATCAATAACCTCTAACTAGGCTTTTGGCTAGTTTCCATTTAAAATGCACAATTTGGCCTAAAAACACTAAAACATGCAAAATGATTTGAAAATGATATATTCAAGTGCCTATTTTGTCTAGGGTGTCACTAAATGGGGTAATGAAATTTATGGGCTAGGTAACTTTGATCAGTCCATTTCAAGTCTAAATCCCAAATTTGCATATACATGTTCTAAACTACTATTTCCTATTAAATATTTCACACAAGACTTGTGCCTTTGTTATTTGTTATTGGAAAAATCTTAAATGGGAATACACATCCAATGCATCAAATGTGGAATTTCAATTCAAATCTAGTCAAATTTAGGACTAATAAAAAGGCATTTTGATCAATCTAAGTAGTTTGTAAATAAAGTGCTTAATCATGCTTAAGAGCTAATTAACCCAAATCAAGGCATAATCAAAAATTCCATATAAACTTGTTGAATAATTATTTTTGGAAATGAATATTGAATATCTACATCATCAAGTGACCTCATTTCTTGGGAAGACATCCCTAGGATATAAATGCCATAAATATCACGATTCATTCCTCCCATGCCTCATCAATGCCTTCCATGATGCCCTCCATGACTTTTAATTGCCCTTTATTCCAATGACATGATGAGGATAATTACAAAATTCCAAAAATTTAATTAATCTTCAAGCACACATCTTAATTTTGAGATGGATGGTTGAGGTTCATTCTGATCAAATCTAAAAATCTATAAATAGAACACCTGACAACATCATTTATAAGCTTAATTAGTGCAAAGTTATAATGTAGGATTGGTTCCAAAAAGCTTCAAGCAACTAGTGTTATAATTCCAAGTTGATTTCAAGCCAAGCCAAGCCACAAGCCAAAGGTGCCAAGGAGAGATGGAGGTTGTGAAGCTTCCATTTCCAAGGACTTCATGAGCACAAGCCAAGCAAGCCACCACAAAAAGCATTTTGGAGCATCGAAGGAAGGTAAAAGAGTTTTTTCTTTGCATTTTAGTTGTGTTTCATTCATGATTATTAACTAATCTCTCCTTAGTGTTTAGGCCTACAGATGTTATGCTATTAGTGTGTTTATTTCAATTTATTTTCATTTTGGAACTAACACCATACTAACCATCCTCTCTTGAGTCAAATTCCTAGATTACAATAACCAATTATGTGAATTTAATGAATCATGCATTTGTTAATTGATGTCTATACCATGTATCCAATCCATCTGAATAGGTAGATCACAAATAAAAAGGTTACCTAGACCTTTGGCTCCATCATTACCCCATGAAGTGAAGCTATGAAGTAATACCAATATAAAATAGATGACATATGATGCTAATCATGGAGCCCATGGATGTGCTATAAATTTGACTTTGTGGTGTGGATAACCTATATGTGTGCTAAAAACTAGGCTACTCTTGGCCATTTCAAAAGATGGAGGTTGGGTTTGTATGAAAGCCTCTCCAAAATTGATGCAAAATCTTATGTGAAATCCAACTTAGGAACTTGGGTACTCAAAAAGCTAAACTAGAGTTAAAAAAATGTGGACACCCCTATGTTTGGTGATACTATCTATTTTTTGTGTTGTTATCTAGTGTAAAATTGACTGTTGATCTAAAACTGTCATTATTTTTCTACTCTAGTTTGATCAGTTTGATCTCTAGACTCTATACTAAGTGTTTTAAATGTTGCTATTTTGACTATTAGGAGGTTTTATCTCTATGCAAAACCCATGTTTGATGCCTCCTCTTCTAAGGGTATGAATGATGAACTTTTAATGACTACCCTAAAAACAAAAGAGTCATGTAAGTGTGTTAAAATGTATAGATGCAAGATATAACATTGAATATTTGACAAGATATTTCAAGATATAGAAATATTTGAATTTATAGATTTTTAGATCAACAGATGTATGCCTAGATAGATATAATAATGTGAAATCATGTGCATGATACTGAACTAGATTGGTAATGTTATATATTAGTTGTTAGTTTGTTAGTAACCGTGGAAGGATGCAACATGATGTCCATCATGGCATCTAAGGAGCAAGATAAATACATGATTATAATCATGGAATTACACATAGTGAGATTCAAACAAGCATATGAATCAAGAATCAAGAAGCATACAAAGGTGTCTAAGGGGCCATGCAAACAAGGGACATGGACACATGTCACTCAAAGTAGATGATAAGCATGGAAGAAATGTTCAAATACCATATACACATACAAGTAGAAGAAGAAATGTTATCACAAAGGCCACAAGCACATGAAATATTACAGACAAAAGACATTGGTAGATGTCTTAAGGAATAGACATAAATAGAAGCAAAGGACATTGGTAGATGTCCTAAGGCACAAACAAGAGACATGTTGTAACTAGTAAGTGTAATCACACAAGCTATGCTAAGAAATGAATGAAAACAAAACTAATAATTAAAATATAAAAACACATCTAAAAAATCAAATTAAATGTGAAATTATGTAAAATATGTGTAGTACAAGACTAGGTATATGCTAAGAAATACACAAATGCTAGGTACTAGTGAAATGTTGATGTAGTAATCTGTGTAATCTAGTAAGGAATGTGAATCAATATGATAACTCATAGTGTGTAGTGTAGGAATGACATAACCTAGATGGTGTAGTCATGTAGAAGATGCCCCTAGTGGGTATGTATATTGATGGGTCTCTTGAATGTAAAAGTATAAATGCCCCTTCGATGGGTAGAGTGAAGCAAACAAAGAGCTAGATGTCACTGCACACACTCAAAAGAGATCAAGTGAATCATGTTAGTGTAGAATAATTGATATACAATAGAATGAAATAGTAAATGTAAGTCCTATCATGATAGTAGTAATGTAAACATGGATGATGCATACAATAATTTTTTTTTGGTGTTTTAGCAATTTTTTGAATATTTTTATATTTTAAAGTTTTATATTATTTTTATATTTTTGAAAATATTTAAACTATGTAAAATCAAGCAAGAGCTAATATGTACAATCAATGCTAGAAAGAAATTATGTAAAAGTATATATATCATAATATAAAAGACTAGGTTGGTGATGGGAAGGGATCTAAAGATGGAGCCTTCTGGGGATGAAAATGGAGGAAAGGATCTGGGCCATCATCAAATACATCAAGATCATCATCATATGTTGAAAATGTTGTGTTTTAGATGTCATCTTATCAATGGTGAACTAAGGGTTGCTCTAGTGGTGGAGATGTTGATTTTACTCTTAGATGTTTAGCCCTACTAGTAAGTGACTTCAGTGGAAGTGGTGGAGTTGATATTGTTGCTGGTGCTATAATCTGAATAATACCTTGATCTTTTAGTTTATTTAATCTCTATTGTAAGGTTAAGCATGAGTTTATATCATGGTTTATAATCCTATGAAAGGTATAGATTGGGCAACCATCCTGATGTGATAATCTATTGATATATCTATATCATATTGTAGGTAATGTGATCAATCCATGATTAAGTAATATATGTAACATAAACTGTGGTTGATGCTATGTGTTTCCTGATTGAATCTAAATAACTAGTTCTATATCCATAGAGGTAGCCATGTGAACTATATGTGCCAAGTGAGCTAATTATGATCATAAATATGGAGGATGTCCTGAGAGTGTAGTGTAATATTCTAAAAGCAATGTAGGATGTGGTATGAGATCTGTAGATTCATATTGATACTCTCTCAAGCCAACTAGTGTAAATCTCAATCCACACAAATAATAATCTATAAGTATGGGTGTTATATCATCATCTGAAGAAGCTTGTGAATCTATATCTACATCATGTATGTATGGTAACTCAAAATTTATGACCAAGGGTAATTTTGATATAGGAGTCTCATCAACTATAGTAGTAGAAGATGATACTGCTACCAAAATATCTATAACTAGTAGAGTAATTATGGAGTCAACTAAAACTATTAGTGATACTATTAATGGTGGTGGTTGTGTACAAGGTGTTTGAATTATGATTGATATAGTAGTTGGAATGGTACAAGCTATTATAGCTTAAAAAATAGTTGGTGTTGATAGTGTAACTATAATGGAAGTAATACATGAAGTGTTAGTCTCTTCAACTTCATATGTATGTATCTGATCAAGAGAAATGCTATGAAGTGGTGGCTATACTATGAAATATGGTGTCCCATATAATGAAATAGTCAAAGATGACTCTATAAGTCAACAATATCTAAATGGTTGGTTGTCTACCAGACTTGTGTATAAATATCCCTAGTGGATAAACTTAATACATCGATGGAGAGTAGAGAGAATAACACCTATGATATGTATACATGGTCATCTGAGTAAAATATTATAGTGGAGAGGACCTGACATGACTTAGAACTATGTGGAGAGGGTTTTTGGTCCCATCATGATGTCCAAAGTAATATTACCTAAAGTTTTTCATGGTATATCATCAAACCCTCAAATGTTCTTATATGTTTTTTGCATTGATGTCAAATCTATACCGATGGCCTATAATAATGTGATATTACATAAATTTATTTTGAAATGACTATCAATGAGAACTCTCCTAACTGCATTAGTTTTGACTTGTACTTGTATGAATAGTGGAAAATTTTGATCAATAACCATCTACGAAGGCATGTCCTCACTATCAAAATAAATTGCATCTTCTATAGGTTTTAGAGTATTGACCATTGATGTAAAATAAGAAAGTTTTGAATCAAGAGGCATAAAAGTTTGAGTGAGTGCTTGATAAAGAATATCATTGAATACATTATTTTTCAAAAGTAGTTATAATATGGAGTGTTTCTCAACTAATCAACAATGGCATATGCATTGTGCAAATTGCTTGTGTTAGTTGGTTGAGCCTAAGATAGGTTAGAATAGTAGGATGATGGGGCTCTTGGGTAGGTGGAGGAGGCATAGTTTCATGTTGAATAATAACTCTAAGTACATTTTCTACTATCCATATAAGAGTTGTAGTTTTTATGGGAGGAGATAAAAGATAATCAATGGGTTGAGGAAGTGGAGGAACAAAAGGTGTCAATTGGGCTCTCTAATGATGGGTAGTGACCTAGGGAAGAGTAGGATGGACCATTCAACATGACTCAGTACAAGGGAGAGGCTCCAATGGATTTGATGCAAGAGTGGATTAATATTTTAAAAAAAAAATTAATTAACATCATACCATATAATGACAAATAAGCATGAAATGCATAGAATGAAAATTTGTACTAACATATGATAGAATTCATGGTTTCTTTTTTATTTGCAATAAATGTAAGAAGAATTTGGAAATAGTTGAGCATCATTTTTACAATCTGGCTATAGATGTAAGGTGATACCTCAAGAAGTAGAAAGAGATAATATATGCAACTAGGATTTAATAATTTTATTTTTTTGAAATTAGTATAATAATTTGAAAAAATGTATATAAATTTATATAATTTAGCTTTAAAAATTTAGGAAAAATCTAAAAATATTTCTAAAATTAGTAATATATTTTTCCTAGTGGTTTGAAGGTGTTTGTATGCAAATAGGACCTAGTATGTGTAGATTAGGGTTTGGGTGAATTTATTGAAAATATTTCAATTAATTTTTGTTTTTCTAATTTTTAAATTTGGAAACAATTAGGAAAATATTTCAAAAAATAAAAAATAATTAGCCCTAGGGTTTATAGGTTTTTTGTGCAAAAAATTTGAAGTCATGTTCACCAAATGTTTTATTGTTTTCAAAATATTGGAGTTATATTATTAAATAATAAATGCATTGAGACATGTAAATAAATAAACAAATATTATTTTATTAACATATTGATTTGTGTAAATAGATTTTATTTTTACCTTTTCTAAATAAGTAGGAACTGAGAGAGATTAGAAATTAGCTTATTCTGGATAATCTGCACTAAGACAAGGTTTGATATTAGAGGAGCAGGATTGAGCAATAGTCATAAAGAGGTATTTGGAATCAATTTATTTATTGTATAGAAGAACCAAAAATAGGACACCCTATTATTTGGTGTTGTAGTCCTACTCTGGCACTATAGTCCTTAGGTTGAAAGATTTCTAGGTTTTGTTCAAAATGCATATGTTAACTTGTCACTAAAATTTTAGGTCAGGGACCTAGAAAAGATCATTGTGTGCCTATTTTAATCTTATAACACTTTTAACAGCTCTTGGTTCTTAAAATTGAATATAAACTTGGGAAAGAGAGAAGGGGTTAGTGTGTAAAGGATACATTGAATGCACTTCATACCCCGTGTGTGGGCATGTTGCCTACATACTAATACTCTAAAGAGAGATCAAGATAATGTAGCTCTCCCATTAAAATTATTGCTGAAATTTTTGTATGATCAATGCAATTAGAATGTGAAAATGAATGTTCTTCAGCTAGCTAGGGACTGATGTAATGACTTAAGTAAGCTTTTAATAATTTTAGAAGGCAATATGTAAAGAAAAGGGAAGAGTGCTTGAGTGTACCTACTTGTATTATTGTGTTTATTTTTAAAATAAATGATAACTCCTCTAAATGGAATTATAATGGCATTTTATAGGGAAACAAATGATTGTGGGTTAAATGAATTCATGTTAGGATGACAAGAGAAAAGATAAGTAACCAGAAGAATTTGACCATTGGTGGAAAAAGTGAACTTGGATAACAACACCAAAAATAAGACACCCTAGGTTCTAATACTCCTATCTTATTTTGGAATTATTTTTTCAATGGGATGAGACCTAAGGGGATGGATCTAGGCCTGAAAGGGTTGCCTAGGTCTAAAAGGGCTATGTCTAGAAAGGTTTAGATGACTGGGAATCAGTGAAAGAAGTGCCCTAGAAGGGTTGTGTGAGCTGATAAGAGGGCATATGGATTAGGTTTCTTAGCCATATTAAAGTTGTACATTTTCACATTTTACATGACTACACATTCAAACCCATTAATCTAGCATCTTCTTAAAGGTAGTGCTAATTGAAAGCTAGAGTAGAAGGTAAAAGAGTATTAGATGACACCTCAAATCACCATAGATGTGTTTATCATGTGGTTTTAGATGTCTAAAACACTTTGGTTTGTAGGGGAGAAGTCACAGTTGGTCATTTTTTCCTAAAAATGCCTTAGGACTGCTTAGGATACATATTTCTCACTTGAGGGGCATCTTGGTAGGCTCATTATTGTAAAAAATAGTTACATGGGGAGATGATTATTTTGGTAGAGTTGAGAGATATTTTATACAAGAGATAAGTGCCATTGGTTTAGAGATTAGGGTCCTAACTTTTATAAACCATTGCTAAGAGTTTAAAACCCTCTTAAACCTCCCAAATTCCCTAATAAGGACCTGATTAAGAAGATCTTGGAGAAAATACATCCAAATGTAGTTAAATGATATGTTAAACACTTGGATCACATAGTCCACTTAGAGGACACCTTAGCTATGGTCCTAGTCTATATGGATAGTTTATGGACACCCATAGAAACTCTATTTTTTACAAGGTTGTATGATATTTTCAAGATTTAGAGTTTATGAAGAGTTTCATATCAATGGGGGAAGTAATATTATATGTATTATAGAATTTAAAATCATAAAATGTCCAAAACTCTACCTCTAAATGCTTCTACAAGTCCTCACCAAATACATAGTCTTGGAATGAAAGAAGGAGGTGATCTAGTCATCTAAGTGAGGTAAGATTGTAGGTGTGAACTACTTTAAAATCCCAAGTCTTGGTATAGTAGGTTGGCTTAGATGTGAAAAAATACCACTCAATCAGTCATGTGGATAAGAAATATGTAAAGGGAAGGTTAGTCTTGTGTTAGTCTAAAAAATAAAACTCAAATAAACACACTAAAATATTAACACCTCTAGCCTAGATACTAGGGAGAGAATAGGTAACAATCAAACATATGAAAACACAAATAAAACATAAAATAACACACTCTTTTATCTTCCTTGGAGCTCTAAATGGCTTGCTTGGCTTTTTCATAAATAATTCTTTGACAATGAATCTTGTTTGACTCCTCTCCTTGGCACCTTGGCTTTGATTGAATGGCTTAAGATTTGGGCATGGTAACACTACTTGCATGAGGCTTATGTAATAAATCTTTAATAATAACTCTACAATATGTAAGCTTATAAATGAAGGGGTATGGCCTTATATCTATAGCCTTAGTAATTAACTCTCACCCAAGGTGAGTTAAGGTTCAGTTTAGGCCTGAAATGGGTTCAAACTAACCGTAGGTGAGTTAAAACTAACTTCAGTTGAGATAATAGTTGTTAATTAATTATGATTTTCAATTACTAAACATGGCTCTCAAATTAGATATTTAAGTGTATTTTCAAATAGCTTGATAACTCATAAAGGTATTGATGAAATGATTTGATATTTTTATTTTTGGAATTTCTAATTTATATATTCATTAATTGTAAATGTATAATTCAACTATTCATTTAATCTTGTTTAGTTTTTTAATTCATTTTGATTATCATTTTATCTCTTCCAAGATTTAATCAACTACCTCACTTAATGGGTTCATAGGCCAAATTGATAGTTGTGATGCCACAAGGTGATTAGGGATGAATATGTGATAGGTTATTATTACATAAAATAAAATACCGTAATTAGGAATGTCTCAACATAATTTTGAGCTTTGATGAATAATTATTGAGAAACTTTGGGATGTTCAATGATTTCTAAGGTTAATTTGTAATGGTTGGTAGGAATCAATCTAAAGTTTGATCAGGAGCTAGTTATAGCCAAATTTGGATGTCTATAGTTTTCCCCTATTTGGGCAGGCATTGCAACCTATAGGTATAGTAACGTATTCTCAAAGAGTGAAAATTTCCTAAATTCTTATGACTTCAATGGCAATGGATGAGCTCTAGATGCCCCCTCGAGGGAACAATCAACAAAAAGGGTTAGCGATCGATCCTTCAAAAGAAGGAAATGATCAGACGAAAAGGTTAAAGAGGCTTAGAATAGGTTGATTTAACTATAGGTGATTATAATCAGTGGCATAGTGAGCTTCCCTAGTTGGGAAAATTAAAAGGATGAGTTTCCCAAATGTTGTTATAATCATCAACATAGTGGGATAACAAGATAATGATTTGACCATAGATTATTATAATCATTAGAAAAAAAGTATAAGGGTAACAAGAGAATGATTTTACCAAAGATAATTATAATCATTAAAATGGAAAATAATTATTTGCCTATAGGTGGTTATAATAATTGGTAGGATAAAAACATGCTCCCATTGGGCAGATAGAGATAATGGTTTTCCCAAAGGTGCTTATAAGCATTATTATAATGAAAACATGCACTAGTTGGGAAAAAGAATGATAAGGATTACCTAGAGGTGGTTATAATATTGAACATCTAGGTAGAGCAAAATATGATGATTACCCATGGGAAATTATAATCATTAGTTCTACAAGTGGGATGATTACACAATGATTTTCTAAAAGATGGTTAGAATCATTGGTAAAATGATGGGAGTATGATGGTAATGTGGAATAGGGGGTTTATGTACTAAATCCATACTCATGAAGTAAGAGTAAGTTAGAACAAATGAAAAACATGAATTCAAGCAACCTGCTAGTATGGAGATTCTCATCCTAACTAAAAAGGATTAAAATTATTTTGTGATTTAATTACTCTATATATGGGTCAAGGATTTAAGTATATCAAGAATTTTTTAGGTGCCAAGAAGAAGTGCCATGAATACATTTCTCGTATGTTTTCTTAGGCATTTTTTTACTATAACACATGATAGTAGGTATCATGATATAAAACACCATAATAACATAATTGACATATGCATAAGGACTAACATGTAGTCAGATAAAAAATTGAAAATAATGCACTAATGATAAAATCCATGATGAAAATGTTGACATATGAAATGGATGGAATTAAATATAATATGCATGGAATCACCCAATGAACATAGATATGCTAAGTCAAGGCATGACAAAAAAGCAAAAAAAATAAGAAAACTATAAAAAAAAAAGAAAGACAAAACACAAATAAATAAAAGGCTAAAAATTAAAAAAAAAGAACATGAAATGAACACAAATAATTGTTAATCATAATGTTAGTGTAAACTGAGAACAAATAAGATGACAAACATTGCCCCTAGGATAAAGAAGATAATGACATAAACATATAAAATGGGCAAATAGAAGAAAAGGAAAGAGTAGCCGAGCTAACTCTAGCTTCACTATTAAAGTGGATGTTGCCTAAATAGTTCCATGGATATAAGGTCCTAAATAAACTTTAGGCCAAATGTAGTTCTCCCAAGAGATGGGATAAAATAAAAATGATGAGAAAGAAAACATGATTTATGTTGTGGAGGAAATATGGGAAGGGCCTCAAAAAATGGCAAGAGCATGGGATGGGAGGATAGTAAGGATGGGGAAACCAAATTACAAGTGATTTTTTGTGAATTAGCTAAGGATCCCAAAGTCCTTAAGGTAAATAAGTGATCTATTTGGTGATATTTAGGATTTTATAGATCTTTTACAAATGTTTTTGGATTTTTCTAAGTATCTCAACTCAATCGAGGATGATGAGATACTGAAGAATCCAACCCAAAAAATGGTAAGAGCATTCTAATTTTAAAGTGTTAACATCATGAAAAGAGTGTGGAAAAGGGTGACAAGATGAACTCAATGTGAATTGAGGGCTTCCAACATAGTCCTAGGAGGGGACTTTAAGTCATTGTAGTTTTTCCTTACAGTGGAAGAATATGACTAGGTAGCAACAAATTCTCAAAGTAGGAAAAGTAAGAAAATGGAAAAATATGACATAGGAATGGTAAGGTTTTATGTCAAGGATTGAAGGATAAGGTGTTATTTCTAATTTTCTCATAGGCAATAATAATTAGGAAACAAAAAGATAGGTCGATGATACTAATTTATCCATAGGTGGTTATAATTAGTAAAATAATGGTGAGACTTTGATTTTCCCAAAGGACATTATTATCAGTACCATGCCAAATGAAATGAAACAAAAAATGAATTTTTTAATTACCAAACCACTATCATACATTTCCAAAATATTTCCTCTATCTATAATACTAAATCAACTACAGAAATTGGATTATAATATTTTCGTTGAAGGTGTCTGAAAAACCAGTGGAATAGAACCTAAGATCAAAGGGTTGGGAAGGGAAAGGAAAAACAACTCTGATTAATAGGGAAGGAATGGTAGAGTGGTATAGGATATGGTACAAAAAAAATCATAATATTATGGTATAAAAAAAATGAGCCTCATAGATAATACTTTAGGTATTTCAAGGAAATTAATGCTTGAGGTGTATTATGTTTATCAGATAATCAAGTTCATCGTTGTCCAGTGTAGTGAGCATGTATGTTCTAGATCCATAGTTTTCAATAATGATATAAGGGCTTATCAAGTTGGGTTTGAATTTTCCCTTGTGATTCTTCTTGGACTTGGTATTTTATTGGTTTTCTTTGAGAAATATCTCAAATTTTGAACTCTCTATGTTTGACCCACTGACATGCCAACATGTGGATAAGGAATACATAGAGGGGAGGTTAGTCTTATGTTAATCTAAGAAATAAAACTCAAATAAACATACTAAATTACTAAAAACTCTAGTATAGACACTAGGGAGAGTATAGGTAATAATAAAACATTTGAAAGCACAACTAAAACATTAAAAAAGCACACTCTTTTACCTTCCTTAGAGCTCCATATGGCTTATTGAATGGCTTGCTTAGCTTGTGCATCAAGAAGTATTTGACAATGAAGTTTGTTTTTCTCATTCTCTTCTTGGAATTTTGGATTTTATTTCTTGGCTTAAGATTTGGGCAAAGTAACATTACTTTCATGAGGCTTATGGAGTAAATCATGTATAATAACCTAATAATATCCAAGCTTAGAAATGAAGGGGTATGGTAGTGTATTTATAGCCTTAGGAATTAAATCTCACCCAAGGTAAGTTAAGGTTGATTTTAGGCTTTGAATAGGCTAAAAATAATCCTATGTGAGTTTAAAAAAACTCTAGTTGAGTTAATAGTTGTAAAGTAGTTATGATTTTCAATTAATAGACATGGCTCTCAAAATAGATATTTTAGAATATTTTCAAAGAGCTTGACAATTCTTTAAGGAAATGATGAAAGGATTTGATGTTTTTAGTTTTTGAATTTTTTTATAGATATTCATTAATTACAAATGGATAATTCAACTAGGAATTTAATCGTGTTTACTTTGTTAATTCATTTTAATTAGCATTTTAACTCTTCCAAGCTTTGATCAAGTGCCTCGCTTAATGGATCCATAGGCCAAATTGATATTTTTGATACCACAAGATGATTAGGGATGAATCTATGAGATTTTATTACTACATATGATATAATAACCTAATTAGTTATGTCTCAAAATGATTCTTAGCATTGATGCATGATACACACAAAAAATGGGACGTTCAATGATTCTTATGTTTAATATACAATGGTTGGTAGGAATTAGTCTGAAGTCTATTTGGGAGCCAATTGTGACAAAAATTATATGTCTACAAGCTTAAGGTTTTATTTATCTCTCATAGCCATTCAAATAGAGAATATGCAAGAGATGAGACTACTTGTCTAGTAGGCCAACTTAACTAACAAAATAAAGGTGTTTAGGGGCATAAGAGGTCAATATGGAGTTAATGCACCATAATGAAACCCATATAACTATTTATTGATGTAATAAATCTCCACATACATGGAAAATATGAAGCATTTAGATGGTTTCTTAAACATTTTCAACATGCAAGAGAGTGGTAACCACTAAATGCTTCATAGAGGAGGCCTAATTGAACATTTTCAATGATTTATAACTACTATAAGGAGATTAAATTGACAAAAGGTGGTGTACATATGCTATTAATGAGTCAAAATTTACTAAAAATAGATTATGATGCCCCATAGATTCTCATTCAAGACACTAGTTAGCTTACGCAATGCATGGAGGAGTGTGGAGGCTACTTGTAACTGGAAATTGAAGGAATGGAGGTCATTAATGACCCATTCATGTTCTTATTATTGAAAATTTGGCCTCCCAAGCCAAAATCCAACCCATACAACAAAAATATTTCTATGACACCTACCCAATCTTGCACATGTTCTTTTTCCTACATGGTTATGTCTTTATTAGTCTCATTTTAAACCTTGGTAACATTGGTATAAGTGTCATGGTGCATACTATAGCCTTCTAGTGAACTCATTCTTTGTCATAGCTATTTTTAGGTCTATTTGGTGATGTGAAAGTGGTCATGGTGATCCATGAGTGAGAAAGAGAGCATCAAGATGTATTTTGAGGTCTAGTGAGTGGTCTTAACACTATTTGATAAAATTTAAGACCTTTAGTAGAAGTTAAGGTAATTTGGAGAAAATAAGGTTTCTAATCCTTATGGTTTTACACCTACTATATGTCATTAATTAAATAAATACCTTTTTTGGTAGTGTGTAAGGGTTTCAAACCTTTTTCAAGGTCATAATATGAAGGTCTTTTATTGTGTTCAAGGTCATTGTTCATGGTTTTTCCATTAAACTATTTTCAATCCTTCATAACCCCCTAAAGTCATTAAATGACCCTCAAATGCCTCATATGAGTCTACATTTCACTATAAACCTTTGGAAAGGCTAATATTACAATTGTTTCATTATTTATAAATGTCTTAAAAGATCCCATTCTCATTATATATTCATGACTAGGTGTTTTATAGATTTAAAAGGTCTATCTTGTAGTCAAATCCACCTTACCACTCATCAAATGTGTCCCACACATGGAAAAACATGAAAATTCAAATCTCATGTCATACCAATGTTTTAAAATGATATTTTACTCATGATTCCCATCCCTCTGACATCCAATGGCATCCTAAAGTCAGAAAAGTAGAAGAAAATGCAGAAAAGAATATATTTGTAGGTGTTGTAGGTTTTTCAGATCTATATAATTAGGTTTATACAAAGGGGGTCATATATTATAGGTGGGATCATTTTATATATCTAAGATGAGTTTTAGGTCAAAAGAATGAAAAATAGTCCCAAAACTGATCTTTTCCTTCCATCGAGCTCTTTGGTAGTCCAAGTAAGCTTTTAGGTTCTCACTCATTCCATATAGGAGAGAGAAAATCAAGATATGAGACTTTGGGGAGAGGAAGTGGGTCCCTTAAACTTAATATTCATGGAATTTATCTTAAAATCCATATGTTATGCTTTATGAAAAATACTAACAATCTAGGCACTTAGATGGTCTTCTTCATCTATGCAAGTGGTTAGAAGTGCAAAGGTTTTGGTGCATATGTGGACTATTTTTTAAAATCAATGATTTATGTGTGTTCTATGGGTCCTAATTTCCCATCTCCATCACCTTACACACTTATTTCACATGTTTGAGGCTATGGAAGTAAGTAAATATTATTATTTCCTCTATTTTCAAACTATATATAGACTTCTCATATTAATAAGTGTATGCAATTAGAAATACATCAGATCTATAAATTAATCTGATCTCAAAGAACATAGATCCTACTTACACTTATGAATTGGGATACATTATATAGTTGATAACATGACCAATATGTGGATCCACTAGACCCAGTTAAGGGATCTATTATCCCAAGAATATCATTAGGGAGGGTTCCAAAGCCTCTAGTCAAGCAAAACCATGTAGTAACCCTAACTAAGTCCTATGTTCTCATATTCACTATATGAATAATAATTAAATAAAATAAATTTAATCTAATGCTCACCAAAGATTGTGGCATGAATTGGGGGTAGTATAAAAATAAAAGTAAACATGCATAGAAGACATATACTCATGTCAATGTATATAGAATCTTAATGCATAAAAGAGAAGTACAAATGCATATCTATCTACTCTTACAAAAGAGGAACATAGTTAATAATACTTACCTTTGAAGACAAACCCATTGATCCTTAATCTCTCCCTTGGCCAAGGTGTTTTGCAAGAGGTTGTTATGGTATATAAGAATTACAATGATAAATTAGCTCTAGGATACATAATCTATCAATGCATCCAAAAGGCTTATCCATAAGACAAGATCCATATCTCCAAAGAAAGAATGAATTACTAATCTTTATCCTCAAGTTGAATGTTAGATAAGAAGATGCATAATAACTCTTACTTATTATTCTTTTCTCTAAATAATGGCAAAATGATCTTGTATATATAGGTGGATTTAACCCTAATCCCTTTCAAAAGTTTTGACTAATAGGTTTGACCTAGTCGACCTAGTATCATTATTTAAAAAACTCACTAAGTCACAGGCTAATTCATCTAAGAGCTGACCTAGACCCTAAATGAGTTTCACTAATAAGAGTACAAGGTCAACTCAGTTCACCTAGTACTATAAACTATCAAAAAGGGTTTTAGGTTAGGAAAAGGGTACATAAGGTGGAAAATGGTTAAAGGAGTGTACAAGAGAGAACAATAAGCTTATGGGAATGGTTTTTAGGAGAAAAGTGTGTAGATAAAAAGTGGCAAAAGGGAAAATAATCCTTCCAAGCACCAATGGTTTGCCCACCCCTTTCCTGGTGTACCCCTTAAGGCATTCACTCGAAGAGATTGAGACTTGATAGGTTCCTAAAATATAGAGAGCATCAATAATTGATAAAAGTTTTAAAATATTATGTGTATACATATTACCCAATTGGAACTCATCATGTGTCATGTAACTTTAACACAGGATGGTGCTTTGGGAATAAAATGTGATGATACATAATTTTAATGCTACGTAAAATGCAATAAGGAGAAAATAAGATAAATGAAAGGATATAAAGGAAAAACACATACCTTTACTTACCTTAGTTTTTTAGATACATAAGGAGACTATGACATATGTGAAGGCATCAAATGTGAGTAACATTAGGTGAACCTATAGAGACTAGTGTAAAAAAGAGCAAAAAATTGAAAATTTTACAATACAGGCATATATTAGTGGAAAAGATTCTTTATGACATCATGATTCTAGAACATTTATGGTTTGAAAAATGAGTTAGTAAACATAAATATTTGATCAAAATAAGGAATCTGATGGTAAATGTTTGAAAGATAGGTTTAAATAGGGTAAACAAAACTTTTTGTAATTTTGAAAATTGAGTTAGTAAAAATAAAGATATGATCAAAACAAGGAATCTGATGGTAAATATTTGAAAAGTAAGTTTAAATAAGGTAAACATAAAGTCATTTTATATTGTTTGAGCTATTCTGAGATAAAAATAGAGCTATAAGATACCTAACTAAATCCAAAAGAGCCAAGATGGTGAGGATATGATAGCTAAGATGAAGATGATGCCTAGCGGCCACAATAGGTGCAACATATGTAAGAAATTGAGAATTTACCATTTGTTTTGATTATTTTATTTGAAATTAAGTGTTCTATAGAAAATTTTAAATTATACCAATTCTAGAAACTTGATTGAACCCTAGGAAGATGATAAGGGTACTAGAGGTCAAATGGGGAAATGAGTTGAAAGGAATTAGAGTAATAAATGTTGAAGGAATTTATTATGAGTGCATCAAAGAGTCAGTATTCTAAATGAATTAGGTCGACCCAATGGACCTATTAGGTTAAAAATAAGGGTTTATCATTTCTAACTTAGTAGGTATGGGTTGACTTAGTTGATTTAGGTAGAAGGATGACTTAGTACCTTATTGTCCACTTGATTAATCCAAATTGTTGAATTAGTATTAAGGGAGAAAATGAAAGGGTTGAAATAGTTTGTTAATTCTAAATGGTTGAACTAGTAGCACTAGGTCAACTTAGTATGTGACTAGGTAGTCAACATAGTATTGAAATGTAGGAAATTGTCCAAAATAATACATTTAAGGCCCAAGTTGATCGAGTAATTACTAAAATGGCTAAGTAGGCTAAAAATAGTTGAAATTGGTAGAAAATTAATAGATTAAGGAAACTTAGGTTTGTTTTTATTAAAATTTAAAATAATGTATTTGATTATAAGTGACATGGAGGTTTGATACATATTTTATTGTTTGATGGTTGCAAGGGCACTAAATTTTTTTGCAGTTGGTGGATGTATCTTGGCTACTAGATTTTTGGGGTTCTTGATAGAGATAGACTAGGCTAGATTGGTCACACAAGGATTAGGAGGCATCATGGAGATGAAATGAGTTCCATTAGGTGTCTATCTAGTGGTCATGTTCCTAGGAGCCTAGGATCACTTGACCAATGCTTTTAGGTGGGTGGTGGATGGAAATATCATTAAGGTGGGTATCACATTGGAGGATGCCCCTGATTTAGTTGGACTTACTATAAGAGGGACACTAATAATCATAAGGATATTGAATGGTCAAAAGGAGAGATGAGCATTATCCTAATGGGTGACTTGCTCATATAAGATTTACTTGAGATTGAGGGTGAGTCTATTTTGTGTTATATAGCCCAAATTATGGACATCCATAAGGTGATTATAGGAATTATGAGAACATGAGTGTTGTGCCATAATTCAGATAGTAATGTATTGTTCTATTTGATAGCCTTATGATAGGTGATTTAGAGTAGGGGGTACTCTATGACTTGGGTTCTATCATCTGGATTCAACTCATGTATGATATGTATGGGATGATATCTAGAGGTTAGAAGACCATGGGACCAATGGTATTATTGAGTTACTATATGTGATAGGTTCTTGATGTATTAACTAGCTAAGTTGACCTATATGATCGATGATCAGTTACCTTAGGTGCTGAAATGGAGACATGATTAGGTAGCATGGGTTGTGCCCCATGTTCTAGTGGTGTAGATAGTTACATGAGGAGAGATTTTATGGTAGCCTTATGCACACATTATGATAGTTTGACCAAGTTGGAGGATGGTGGCACTAGAGTTATCATGAACATGGATCATGGGCCACTACACATAGTGGGTAGAGTTACACCTAGTGGTATGATTTATAGGATAGTATAAAAAATCTCACCTGATGACTCTTATAGTGGCTCCCAAATTTTAGGTTAGGCATGTGAGAGAGCTGAGGGAAGAACAGGAAGACCACTAGTCATAATACTAAAGATAAGACTATGACATGAGAGACCATAAACAAGTTAAGCATGATGGGAAATAGATATAGAGGATATGGGTGTCGATGTAGGAGTGTTAAAGGTACCACAACCAATAACATAGTTGGAGTAATGATAACCACCTTGGTCACATCACTAATGAAGATGCTAGTGATAAGATAGAGCATAGAGGTTGCTCATTCAGGATGACCCATCAGTTAGACCAAGGTAAAGTTAGTCTATTGAGGCACCACTAAGGTGAGGCTTGAGATGAGCATAGGTGGTGACCCTACGGTTTGCATTGATTAGGAGGTATCCTATGGATGAGGTACTCAAA
>JARHVA010003614.1:1685000-1908393 GCA_037957365.1 Torreya grandis | reverse complement strand
CCATTCTCTTCACTTTAATTTTTTTGAATCACTTTATAGTTTTTCTATCATGTAAAACTTGTGTGATCTTTTATACTCAACACACCCCTATTATCAAATTTTTGAATGAGGACCAAATATGGTGTTAAAGGCAAAGATCTATTTTGAAAATATTTTTTCATCAACATTAATATGTGCACCTAACTAGGATTAAAAAATATTAAAAAATTATTCCTTACATGGATGATTTTCATTATGCATAATATTTAATATAAATGCAATGGGATTTTCCTTATTATCGAGGTTTGAAACTATTTTTTTCTGGACTAACCTATTTATGGATTTGTGAGTTTTACATATATGCAAGTTTTCCAAATATCTTAATGGATTATAGAACTAAAAACTTATGTTTTGGACTTCACTTAGTTTAAACTTCACAAGATATGTATTTTGGGTATTTTTAGTACTTTGAAACTATCAGATTTCATGTATTTTTCTCTTTGGGAAGTTTATCTTCAGAAACATTTTTCATTGATATTTATGGTTTTCACAAATTGTGTAGTTTGGCATTTTTATTCATCACATATTTTGTCCTGACAAGAAGTGTTCATCATAACTATTATTCAAAACATGTGTTCATAGGAACTTTTGTGCATCAAAAAATTTATTTGTCACAATTTTTATATTCAACATCTCTAATTTTTTAGGTATTCAAAATTAATTTTAGGCATGTTTTATCACAAATATTGTTTGCATATTTTGTCCATGCGATTCATTCTTCACAACTTTCATCTTCACATTCCATGAATCATGGTATTAGTAATTTTAAGTATAATTAATGACAAGATGACACTTATCTAAGCTTATAGTGTGGCATTCCTGTAAACACATAGAAATTCTATGTCGCACACCCATCAAATTAAGTTACAAAGTTCAAATTAAATGAGTAAAACAAGCTTGGAGACATTGGACATTAATGACACATAAACTATAGTTAAACATTTGAGTAAAATCTAAATAAACATTGTTACTATTGATTAATAAAATCTCAAGTAAATTTTCATTCCAAATAAAAATTGAATCCCTAGTTTTATGTGTTTAGTTGTCAATCACTTTTAGTGAGAGAGTAGACAATTGAATTGAAGATGGGAATTACATTAGTGAAATAGCTAAAGTATGGATTCATAATCTAAGGTGGTCATGGGAGTATTAACACCTTAAAAGTTATCTATCAAGGATTTATGAAATATATAAACATTATCTTTAACAAAATGGTGTTCAAGGATGAATTTTATAATTACACAACTTTATGGGTTATAATAGAGAATGTATATTCCCATTCACATGAGTAAAATATAAAGGCCAAGAAGAAGTAGCTGGTAGCGAATTTACTACCACTAAAGTTCCAACAACTATATTTTGTACTAGCCAAGCATGTACTGATGCCCTTCATTTACCTACTTTGGGACTTTTTATTTATAAGGAAGGTGAGTAGTGGATCTTAACACCACATAAACTGTAAGATAGTTGGTACCTACATCCTAGGGTATACTTTCTAAAGATACCTATGACTACCCATTGTAAATTCAAAATTTCATGGACATAGAGTTAAATTATAGAAGAAGATGAGAACAATTAAAAATACATTATGTAAATAGACTACTCCTAAGCAAATAATCACCCTCAAGGCTAATGAACACATAAAAATCATAAATTTAGGATGGGAATCCATATTAGAATGGCCCTGCTAAATATATTATATGATTACAATAGAATTAAATTCCTCTACTTGGAATGGTGTCATTGTTGAATTTATTGATGACCTTAGATCTAATTTTTGGACTAGGAGAGATAAACAAAATTAGGCTCAAATAACATATGTTTAATAAGGAAAAAATACCCATGATACACCATTTCTATATGATGTCCTATCTATTAGATGTAGTCATGGACACCATTTATGTTTAGAATGTATCATTTTGAAGCCCATCCCTAAACTGTACCAAGAACTAGGTATGTGACCTATCATATTTCCTTCACATATATTCATATATGATTAAATATAATTAGAATTTATGAGAATTTTTACCCCCAATTTTAGAGGGTAATTAATGAGTAACACCTAGATAGAGTATCAGATAGCATAGAAAAGCATTATGGTCAAGGGGGGATTATTGGTTATAACTAGACTATATTTTAGTCATGGTGGTAAGGACCAAAGTTTTCCCTTTGTTTCTCCCCATGTATGTCCCAAAAAAATTGGATGTATAATATATAGCTTATTAGCTATTATGGAGTATTGATGAAGATATGAATATTAAATGTAAGGTCATGTTCCATGGTTCTTCATTGATGATCAGCTAGATGTGTTATACCAATAAGAAGTACTTTAGAGAAGTTGGTAAAATTAGATAATTAAAATTATTGGTATCCTTCAAACATAAGGATTGGGATCCCCATGGCCTCATTAAAAATCATATCTCAAGCCTAGGCATCCCCTACCAACATATACCATATGAGCATGATTTTTTTTCTTAAATGTGAAGGATAATTTTGAGGTCTTAGATAGGGAACAAGTGTATGGATTAAAGGAGGATCATTTGAGGGTTATATAAAGGTATCCCTCCATCAAATTGAATATGTGAACACTAGGATTCCACCTCTAGGTGGATGGGTTATAATAGATTATTGGATATTTCATCCTCCTCAACAACCCTTATACCAAGGAACATCATCCCAATCACCACCCACTATCATAATAATTTATAATCAAGATCGTGGTGTGGAAGAAGCCCCTGATAATCCAATATCTTTTCAAATAAGGCTATCCTAAGATCCACCGCGAATTGTAATGAAGGATTTTAAGTAAGATCAAGAGGTGGAGGAAATGTCTATTACTACAAGTTCTTTGGGAGGATCATGTGAAACAATTTGTATTGATTCTTATGATTTTGAGGATACAAGTCTTCTTGTTTCTTCCTTAGTTCCTATTTCTTCCTCAATTATTATTGCTTCCTTAATTATTTTTTCTATAAATGTGTTTATCACACCTTCCACCACTTATCAAACTCTTCCCCTCAATTAAAATATAATAATTTTCTATAAGAGAAAAGCAAGAGCTCCCAAAGTCCATGTTCAATTAGTGGAATCCCTTGTAATTACAATTATGAGAACATCATCAATAAAGAGTGAGGTTTAGGATGAGGATGAAAAACTATATAGGGATAAAGTCTTAATATTCTAGGGAATAATAGTAAAGTCACCACTTAAGTGTGGAGAATCAAGTGAGGTCATTAATATTATATCCACTACTCTAATTGTTTCTTCAATTGTTATGGTTTCTTCAGTCCTTGTTGTTCTTATTGTCTCCTATGTTCATATTGTTTATTAATCTCATATTGTTTCTAATATTATTGTTATATCTTTGGACCATATTTTTTATATTTATCATGTTTCTACTTTAGTTATGATTCTCTCCAATATCTTTAAGACCAAGATAGTTCATTCTAAGAAAATTATAAGGGCCATTGAAAGAGCTCAACTTCATGTGTCTTCCACTCAATTAGGTTTTCTAATTCCTTATTCTAGTACTAATCAAGACACTTTCTTTGTTTCACATATAAAAATTGGTAATAACAATGTTACTTATACAATGCATCCCATGCCCTAGTTTGGTAGTGTGGATTGATCTAAAATAATCTTACCTTCCTTGTCAGACCCACTACATGTAGAGGCATTATGTAGTATAATGGGGATATTTTTTTGGAGGATTTCTATTAATATACTCAACTAGTTTGTCATGTCCCCTTTTTTGTGGACATTGACAGATTTGATGATTGGCCTATTATGCGACCTTCGTAGGCTAATATGATGGATAGAGGGTCATAATGGAGCTTGGCTCGACTTTGATTCACATGATTTCTTCATTTGATTTTCATTCAGGGTATTTCAGACACATTTGGCCTGAGCTCCTACTTTTTAGGGATATTTGATATGCAGCGGAGCGCCTTTATTATGGTATGGTTATGTGCGGAATCACTCCCTAATTCACTAGCTTCGATCGGTTCGTGGATCCGACATGTATTGAGGGAGATATTAATATTTGATTGATTTAATCAAATATTAATTATTTAGCCTATTTTTAATTAGAAACCCTAATTCTAATTTAAGAAACCCTAATTAGGGCAAGCATATCTTTTGAGGGTATAAGGGTTTCTTATGGAGGCCATTGTTCATTATGCATAGATTATTGATTATTGAAAATTGAAGAAATTCTTCTGTGAAGACTGAGCCAAGGGTTCCAAGATTCCATTGCAGTGGAGAACGTTCCCTCTTCATTGTGTGTGATTTAGAGGCTGTGAAAGATCAGCTGATTTATCGCCAAATTGAGAGATAGCTTCATTCAGAAGTTATCACAGAATTCCAGGTTTGAGAGATAACTTCACACAGAAGTTTATCACAGAGCTTTCCAGGTATTTCTTGATTTAGTTCATGTTTTTTGTTTCAATAAATTATACAGAGAGAGATCTGCTGTATTAGATATAATAGATTTCCAGATCAGGGATCAACAGACAGGTTATGCTGAGTTGGCGGCCGTACTAAGTCCGTACAGGTCTGTACAGATCCGATCAGGCACCGACATCGGCAGAGAGAGGGCTTATAGCAACCGACATCGGTCGACTGAGGACTGACATCGGCAAAAAGCCGACCGACAGAGACCGACGTCGGTGAGATATCGACCGACGACGGCCTCTGTGTGTCGACACAGAAAGGCCGAGACCCTTCCATTGTGATCAGAGTTTTATGAGTTTATATATTCCCTATTTGAAAGGGGACATTACAGTGGTATCAGAGCTTTGGTCTTTAGTATCAGTTTTTATAAATCAATAGGAACTATCCAGAGGGTCAAGAAGAGGAAGATAAAAGATGAATATATTAGGGATGTGATTTTATAGGATATATAATATGTTTTCTCAATATCCAAGAGAAATCATATGAGACTTGGAGAGTCTTCATACACTGAGGATTTTAAAGCTTATATTTAGGTAAATACAAAGGCTTTGTTAGAATTTCATGAGGGCACTAAGCAAGACAGATAAGAGATAAAACAAGAGATAGAGAAAGTAAGATAGCATCATAACATTATAAATATTCTTAGGGAAATTTGAGAGTGAAATTTAGAATACATATCTCAGGTTGTATAATATCTTGTACACCATCAGTTTAATGATAATTTAATTGTCTTCCCATATTGTTGAAATTTCCAAATTATTTAATTCATTAAAAGATGATGAGAATAAATTACATTTCATTGTATTTTACACACCAATAAGTATTTCAACCATTTTTATTTGATGACACTATTTGAATTATCCAATCTTCTCAATTTGGTTGTCATCAAGCCACAAAAATCCCATGACTGGGTGTCAATTTTACAAGCCTTGATTCAAAAGCAAGAACATGAAAAATATGTCTTGTAGATTTTTAATGAGATAAAATTGTCTTGGGCATAATATATCTTCATAAAGCTAATAATTAGGGCTAATTTTTACTAATTACTCTAATGAGAATCTATTAATTTTAATCAAAGTCTTCAAGAGTGTATGTTGGAGGAGATCCAACAAGAACTTAGATTTGATAGGAAGAAAGTTATTAAAGCAGAGTTTTTCTGGATGGAATTTAGAACCAAAAAATATAAACATGAATATTTACTAGTGCAAATCACCAGAGTGCATAGGCCCTCTCTTTTGAATATGGATATAATCAGATTGCATTATAGTGTTAGATACAAGCATTATTATGACCTAGAGGAAACACCATATAATTTAGTTCCACCATCTAATTTAGTCCCTCTAATTAGTAAAAGTTCAACCATGTAAGCCCCAAATTCAAGTAAATCTTAGTTTTATTAGGTTGATTTTATATGTATTTTTCATGTAAATTGGAGAATGGAACTAAAGCATGTAATACTTGACTAAATAATTTTGTAAACATGCACATGTTGCATTATTTTGTAAGAATGAGTTATATTTTGAAGAAATAGATCTAACCAAATTTAATTATACATGCATAATTTACATCAGTTATAACTCTCATTTTAATTATCAACATGTACTTTTAGAGTTTTGCTTGGATTTGGAGGATGAGGTGACCCCTCTCTGATGTCCCTTACTTAGGGGCTCCTTTTTTGAACAAAAAGCTCTGATACCATTGTGATGTCCCTTACATAGGGGCTCCTTTTCTCTACAAAAAGATCTGATACCACTGTAATATCCCCTTCAAATAGGGAATATAGAAATACAAAAGCTCTAGATAATTACTGTAAGCAAAACCTAATGAAATAAATACCTAAAACACTGTGATAACTTCTGTGTGAAGTTATCTCTCAAATCATCTATAAACCCCTATGATAAATTTTGGATGAAGCTATCTCTCAAATTGGCAATATATCAGCTAATATCTCACAACCTCTGAATCACACACACTGAAGAGTGGACATTCTCCAATGCATATGGAATCCTGAAACCCTTGGCTCAGTCTTCACAAAAGAATTCTTCAATATCAAAATCAATAATCATATTAAATAATCAATAATGGCCTCCATGAGAAACCCTTATACCCTCAAAAAGATGTGCTTGCCCTAATTAGGGTTTCTTAAATTAGAATTAGGGTTTTTAATTAAAATTAGACCAAATAATTAATATTTGATTAAATCAATCAAATATTAATATCTCCCTCAAGACATGTCCAATCCTTGAACCGTTCAAAGATGGTGAATTAGGGAGTGATTCTTTACATGACCACACCAAAAAAAGGGCACTCCGCTGCATGTCAAATATCCCTAAATAATAGGAGCTCAGGTAAATGTGTCCAAAAGAGCCTGAATGAAAGCCATCTGTAGGGATTTTGCTAATCGAATCCAAGCCAATCTCCATCATGACCCTCTAACCATCCTATCAGCCTACGAGGGTCACATAATAGGCTAACCATCAAGTCTATTGATGTCCACTAAAAAAAGGGACATGACAATCTACCCCTCTAGAAATTGCTTGTCCCCAAGCAATCTCGAAACAATGAACCACTCGATCCACTTGGATCCCAAATGTAGTTATGCTCTACACTGCTATTAATCAATGCAAGTTCCTACAATATCCTCTCAAATATAACCAAGAGGAATCCATAAGCAAACTGGCAAACTCTACTCAACCAAACTCCAAAAGCACAACTACCATAGTCAAGAACACATGAGAAATAAACTCTCAAAGTATCATAACCCTAGTAGAATGGACAACTCAAACTGCCAATTCCATCTAAAAAAGATGGTGCCAATCCATCCCATAACTGATCCCTCTATAAAGGTGGTACGACCAACTGTATCACACTGTCATCGATGTGAGAAGAATCAATCTGGAAACTCAACTCCACTGGTATGCCAAACTCATCAGGACTAGGTACTCCCAAATCTTGAACATGTGTGTTAGCTCCAACAACATGTTCCTCAGCAACAACTGTAGGAATGTACTCACCACTAACCATCTCAATATACAAATGGACTGGGTCTAGCACTGGTGAAGATCATCAATGCTCCAACTCCATAGTCACCTCAGCCAAATGAAACTGTGACTCCTCATAAGCCAACTGCGTACTCTCAAGAATATTAGAAGTCACCTCGAGCTATTGAGTAAGCTCACTCACCTTATCTTCCTTGACCAATAATGCATCATATGCTATGCTGCCCCACTCCATAAGATAATCTCTGTCAGCTACCAACTGCATATAATCTTATCTCAAAATCTGGAAAGCCTCCCATAAAGAGTGGATCTCTATCAAGGACAAATAATTGCCTCCTTACGCAATGCTAGTAGGAGAACCCCATCCATAAACTGCTAACAATTGACGAGTAGCATCACAATTCTTACAAGCGGTAGCAATGTCTTGCTCACTAACTCTCAGCTGACTAGATGCATGGTGGCACTGGCTAGATTGTCTCCTACAATCCTCCTCTGATGCATGTTCCAAAAGAGCAGACTCAGAATCACTGACCTCTATAATACTACCATCCATACTCTGTGAATCAAATCCAAAGCTCATATCAACATCAAGAGTATCAAAAACTATGGCATCACTATCTAACTCCTCTGTATCAAAGGAAATTATCGGTGAAACTAAGTCCTCAAAACTGTCCACTACATCTTCTTGAGTGTCATCTGTAATAATTAGATCTTGGGACTCTTCTAAAATCTTTGCCATAGCTAAGAGATCATCAACCCTCAGTACACTAACATCTGAGCACACCTCCCCACTCTGAGTGCAAGCCTTGGACTCATCCTCATCTTCACTATCTCCTATCTCATAATAATCATGGGACATGCTACTATCTTGTCTAACTGATCTGTAGTGCTATCTCCTCAGCTTAACAAAGTGATCAGAAGACAACCTCTCCTGAACATGAGGAATTAATAATTCCCACTCCTCATTCTCTGTCATATACCATGTGAATTTGTCTTTGAATGTAGGTATGAAAGAAATTTAGTTAACCTCTTCAAACTTTGTTCCAGCTTCTCCATATCCTTGTCCCACTATTTTTGAGTACTTGAAGTACCCATTATTTACTAACCGATTCAATGTCCAAACTACCCAACTACCCAACAAGATGGCATAAATTTAGCTCTGATACCACTGTGATGTCCCTTACTTAGGGGATCCTTTTTTAAATAAAAGCTCTAATACCACTGTGATGTCCCTTACTTAGGGGCTCCTTTTCTGAACAAAAAGATATGATACCACTATGATGTCCCTTACTTAGGGGCTCCTTTTCTCTACAAAAAGCTCTGATACCACTGTAATATCCCCTTCAAATAGGGAATATAGAAATACAAAAGCTCTGGACAATTATTGTAAGCAAAACCTAATGAAATAAATACCTAAAATGCTATGATAACTTCTGTGGGAAGTTATCTCTCAAATCATTTGTAAACCCCTGTGATAAATTTTGGATGAAACTATCTCTCAAATTGGTAATAGATCAACTGATATCTCACAACCTTTGAATCACACACACTAAAGAGTGGACGTTTTCCAATGCAAATAGAATCCTAGAACCCTTGGCTTAGTCTTCAGAGAATAATTCTTCAATATCAAAATCAATAATCATATTCAATAATCAATAATGGCCTCCATGAGAAACCCTTATACCCTCAAAAAGATGTGCTTTCCCTAATTAGGGTTTCTTAAATTAGAATTAGGGTTTCTAATTAAAATTAGACCAAATAATTAATATCTAATTAAATCAATAAAATATTAATATCTCCCTCAATACATGTTTGATCCTCAAATCGTTTGAAGCTGGTGAATCAGGGAGTGATTTTGCACATGACCACACCAAAACAAGGGCACTCTACTGCATGTCAAATATCCCTAAATAATAGGAGCTCAGGCAAATGTGTCTGAAAGAGCTAGAAATGAAAGCCAACTATAGGGATTCTACTAATCAAATCCAAGCCAATCTCCATCATGACCCTCTAACCATCCTATCAGCCTATGAGGTTCACATAGTAGGCTAACCATCAAGTCTGTCAATGTCCACTAAAAAAAAGGACATGACACCCTCCCAAAATCTATATATATTTTTAATCCTCTTAGTTTTCTAGGAGGAAGTTGATTGGAAAATTTCATCAATACAAGAATAAGTATCTTTTGATTATCACACAATTGTGTCTATGTATTTCTATTTTAATTTTATGTAATTAGTTAGGTTTATTTTTTGGTTGGTTGGTTTAATAATTTGGTGTGTGAAAAATCTACCAAGAATTATTTGTTGTTATTAGTGGTGTATACTTATATAAGGTGTGAAATATATATTGGATGTTTATCAAACATAATTTATATAATATAGTTAGGTAAATTATTTCATTTCTCTAAGTGTGTATAAGTGTTTCCCATGATATATTTTTCTAGGATTGAGCAATAGTTTCCTTAGATACCTCTCTATTATGATCTATAATCTTTTGAATAAGGGTATGCATTAGCTACTCTAAATAGAAACAAGATTTAATTGAGAGATTAGATTTTACTATATCATTTTCCCTCAGAATGCCTCATTATGTTTGTATGTATGTGGGAAATAACTACTAGTTGTAAGCATTAGTTTTAAGACACTTGTCCACAAAGAGACCAACCTATACATAATCACTCTTGACTTCACAAAGCCTTATTTTATACTCTACCTTTTTCCATCTTGGAGTTTTTTTGATATCTACCTACTCTAGCATAAATTTGATATGTCCACCTCCAATAGGATTTAGTTTATTCTAGGTTTCTCTCATACACTCACACACAGTTAACAACCTGAATTCTCAACCTACTATTCCACCACTTAGTTATTCAATCCATACTTAAAATTCATGCCCTAGAGTGTAATTTACCTCCATTTAGATCCTAAAATGTTAGAGGTTACATCATTATTTAATGTGTTATTAAAAACAATATCAATATAAAATGTTGGATCTAGAAAGGGGGTAGGAACCATTATGTGTCCGTCCATAGAAGATGTTTCCTCCTAATTTTGAGTTGTAATTAGGACACCAAAAATAGTAACCATGTCTAAATCCCAAGGTAGTATTTTGGTTTCACCTTTTTTAGTCCATTTAAGGCCCGGATCTGTAATAGTCATTCTTGTAATACCATGGGTCATGACAACCTCCCTAATGAGAAACACCCAACCCATTAATCATCCTATAGATTATCCTTGGTTATTAAAGTTTGTTATTGTAGTCCTAGGCTATGTTTATAATTTATTAAGGAATATAGATAAATACCTACATTCATTATCCCTCTTAGGAGGAATAATGGTAGAGGAGCATATCAAATCTTTCAAAGTTACTTTATGTTTGATAAATGGAACATATGAAGATATTACATGAAGGATATTTCTATTCGCATTACTAGATGTTTCTTATTATTTTCTCCTAAACTTAGAAGATAACTAAATTACTTCATGGGATTCATGTTAAAGCACTTTTATTGCCTAATTCATATGGGTTACAAGTCCAAACCTTATGTTTTAGTAGTTCATTAGTATGAAGAAGGATTTCAATGAGCCAATACATGATTTTAATATGAGGTTTTAGAAGATGTACACTTGTATAAGTGTAACATATAAACCACAAGAGGATCTACAACTTAAAATATATGAGAATTCCCTAGATCTGATTATTTTAGTATTTATGCAAAGAGCTACTACTAATAATAAACTAGAATTATCTTATGACTAAATGATCAACATTGATAAGAGATAAATCCTTAGATAACATGCAATCCTAACCTCAATTTTGGTTTCATATCTTTGATTCTAGTGCCTCATGTGAATATCATATGACATGACATAAACTAAATAAGAACTATGGATTCTTGAAGAATAATTCACAAATGAATGGTCATCATTAGAATTAGCATTCACTCCCATCCAATAATATATCTCTTGAGGGTGTATATAATACTAAATTAGCTTTGGATTCAATATAGAGGATGGTTCAAAAGTTAAACAATGACTTCTTTAACATGCATAGGATATAGGCAATTCTAGTGGTGAAATCAATAATCATAATTTCATTTGTAATATATAATAGGCCTTTCAACACATCTATACATAATATGAAATAATAGCAAGATAATAATTTACCAGAGATAAACATAGTAGACACAAACTTACCCAATTGGTGCAAGATTCACAACACATCATAACATGGTGAGTTTGATTATGCTAAATTTTTTACAACATTTCAAATCTTCCATACATAAATGGTGAGGCAAGATCTAATTAATAACCCACTAGAGTCCCCCCATGATATTAGTTCCTCAAGAAAAACTATGGTCTTTTAAACTCATGAATTTCCATTTTAAAATTGAAGATGATAATGTGCCAGAGGATAATTAAGATGAGGTACATGCATTCTAATAGTTCTAAAGAAGTAATTATAATTTTAGTAACAAGTAGCCCATCACTACATGTACTATAAATAATACAAATATTACCAAGAATATAAATGCTAATAACAATCCACCTCCTCCAAAAAGTAATGATCATCCCCTGAACAAGGAAGAATAGAGCAAAGGAGGATTCAACATCATTGAATATATGAAGAATATAAAAGCAAACATCACTCTTCATGAATTGGCTCAAATTATTGAATAGAAAGAGCTCCTATGGAGGTCCATTATAGGTAAGTATTATATAGACAAGCAAAGAGATACTCATATGAATGTCATATACAAGATTAATTTCCTCCTTTTTTGTTAACTATTAGACCATTTGGTAAGAATATACAAATTTTTCTAGTTGATTCTAGATCTTAGGCCATTGAAATGCCAACTTATATTTGTCAAAATATTTTATTAAATATAATCCCATCTAAGAATATCATTTTATATTTATAAAAACCAATATTTCTTATGGTGGAAGAACTAAATGATGTACACATTCAAGTTACATATAAGCCATACATGTAGATGACTATAGGCATTCTAATGGTAGACATCTGAGAGGGATATGTACTACTAATAAGTAGGGTTTAGTCAAATATGCTAAATGAATATGTATAAATGGACTTATCTCACATTTAGATACCCTAGAGAGGTATTCCAAATGAAATTTGAATTGATTGGGAGCCAACAATGAAGTATCCCATCATGGAATACAATGTTAAAAATGAATAAGTTATAAATCCCTTAATATTGGGATTTATACCTTTACCATGAAGTATGAGGTGCAAGAGCCAAAAGTCTAGCGATATTATAAATTATGGACTCTTTATTTTGATGGTGCAAGATATAATTAGGGTTTAGGTATTGGTGTCAAACTAGTTGATCCACTAGGTAAAAAAGTACCTATCAACATACATGTTGAAACTACCATGCACCAAAAACATAGTAGACAATGAGGCACTAATTTTGGGGATTCAATTCACTCTCTATAATAATTTTACGTAATAACTAATATATGGATATTTATATCTAGTGCTTAATCAAGTCATAAATAAATACCCATTGATATTTTGGCCTCAAAGGCCAAATGTCAGCCCCTACTATAAAAAACTTGCATAAGAACCCCTATAATCCTATCTATAGTACCTAAACTATCATGGTCTCATGAATGTCTCTTGAATTCTTTTAATCTTGTTGAGAAGTATTATGTTTTCATAGAGTATGGCTATGATCATCATATAACATAGCTATTTTGAGGCCCATTGGTGATGTATTAGGTGTCATAGTGATCATGGAGTAAGTAGGAAGTTACTAATTTCCTTTTCAAGTCTATAAGTATTATCTAAATAGTGTTTGATAATATTAAGGTCATTTAGAAAATATTAAGGTAATTTGGAGAAAATGTAGTTTTCAATGTTTATGGTATTAGGCATGTCTAAGTTATTTCATGAAGGAAAAAATTCAATAGTGGGATGTAAAAGTGGTTAAACCTTGTTGGAAGCCATGACATGTGGTATAATAGTGTGTTTGAGGTAATTATTCATGATGTACTAATTTAAGCCTAATTCACACCTAAATTCACCATTAAAAGCCATCAAATACCCCTAAAATGCCTTATATGAGTCTATATTCCTTATAAAATATTTATAAAAGGTGATATTTCAAGTGTTTCATAGATTTATAAGAGTATTAAAAGTTCACATCCTCATCTTATATCCATCACTAGGCATTTCAAATTATAAAAGGCCCTTTCTAAGACTCATATTCACCTCCCACTAGTCAAATGGGTCACACACATGATTAAAAAAAAAATATTCAACTTCCCATGTAATATAACTTAGTTTCAAATGTCAATTAACCCATGTTTTCCCTCCCTTCATCCTCCCATAGCAGTTTAAGGTCAGAAACATGGGGAAAATGCAAAAAATCATGGATTTTTAGGTACTTCTTATAGATTATATGGACATGTACAGATAGGTCCATATAGATGTGATTCATGGGTTATATGTGAGTTAATTAAAAATTTATGGGATGTTTTTTATGTAAAAATTACTTAAGAATAGACCAAAACCATTCCTTTCTCTCTTCACTGGGTTTCTTGGTAGTTCGGGAAAACTTTTCAAGTTTCCATTCATTCTGTACAAGAGAGAAAATATCAAGATCTTTAAATTTGAGAGAAATTGGGTCCCATACCCTTATTATTCATTTAAATTTTATACAAATCCATTCCCTTTAATCTATGAACAATGGATAATAATATAGTCACTCCATTGACCTTCTTTATTTATTCTAGGGATTAGAAATGACATTAGTTTTGGTGAATATATGGAGTGTTTTTTAGAACCAAAACTTATTTTAAGTACTTAAGGTCCTCATATCTCACATATATTACCCTCCATTCCCTATTTCACATGCTTATAAGTGTGAAATTAAGCAAGTCTTCGTGCTTCCCCCATTTATAGGCTATAGATAGGTTTCCATATGTTGCAGGGTGTTCAAAGTTTGACAATATAAATGAAAGGTGGTTATAGGTTGTGTAATAGTTATTGGAAATAAAATTGAGATTATATGCCGCTACCAAACACTAATTTTAACCCCATTATTTATAATTTGTCTTCAATTCCTATTTCTACTAGACTATCATGTGTGAATTATTACCTCCTTTTGTCAAATGGAAGTGGGGTAGGAGTGAATATGTCATCAAATTATTTCAAAAACACATGTGTATCTCATGCATGAGCCATGAATTTTATACCTCTTAAATTACCATATTAACCTCTATATATTCTACAATAACAACTTTCACTTAGTCACCTCAAGCTCTTTAAAGCAGACTACACACATAGGTGTTCACCTTAGAAGGATTTATAGAAAGGTAAAGAGCCTAAAACAAGATCCAAAGGGCCTAAAATATCAAAAATGGAGTAGGAAAGGTCAAATAATATAATTTTATCATCAAAAACCAACTATTCAAGGTAGACCTCCCATAGTTAGTAGACCCAATAAGGTCACCTACAAGTTGACTGCTGAAGTAGGGTAGTTTGGATTGGGAGGCACCATTATCCTGAACTACATGAGGTAAAGTATGAATAAAAACCATATTATAGGATATGAGTGTTGGTAAGGTAGGATAATATATTTATATATAATGGAATTTATCCATTAAATAATTTTATACAGTCAAGGTTATAACTACCATTCATAAGGTAGTCACATAAAAGAGTCAGATCAAGAGACTTCATAGAGGGTTAATGTAAAAGTATTAGAAAAATTTATGACTTGTTTTATTAAGGCCCTTAAAATTTAGGGGATGATTTTATCCACTTGATATAGGTTAAAATAATAATCATCTATTACACATAGTCAGGAAGCGTATATACCATACCTACAAGCTTTAGATAGATCAGTCAAGTAGACAACTACTGTCATGAGATCTAAAGAGTATGAATATATGAAGAAAAAAATATAAAATAATCTTGAAATGTTTTCACCTGAAATAGATTCTATAATTCAATTGTGAGAGGAATAAAATGATCTTAATGGCCTTTTAGGCCTATTAGGCCTAAAACATATTTGCGTAAGACTAGAATAAGCATGTACTTGTAGGTTAGAGATGTATGCATACTATGTGTCTATAAAAGGGTTCATGAAAATGAAAAATGTTAGTGATAAATGTGTATCAATGTTTTTAAAGTCATAATTATCTTACAATAGTAGCTATTTGATGATATATTAGGCCTATATGCCTAAACCTAAGGCACATAAGCCTAAATGTAGCACCTAGAGACACATATAGTAGAAGAAATGTGGGAAAATTTGAAAATAGGTAAAACATGAGAATAAAGATAGAGTGTTTGAATTAACCTAAATTTCTAAACTATAGTTTTTTGTAGTTACTTAACCCTTTAAGGCAAAGGATATTCTAGTGTCACAAACAGGCCTGAGTAGTCATAATCAAACCTGCGTGTGAAAATTGTGGGTTAGCATATGTTTGGAGATTTAATGAAGGTATGAAGATTATTCAAAGGTAATTAAGTAGGGTTACACATAGTTTAAATGAGAATGATAATCTCAATTGCATCATTGTAATGTTCAATTAAACATTATGGTCTACTTAGGCCTATTAGACCTAATTAGGCCTAAGCAAACCCTTATTGTCAAGATCAAAAGTATCAAAGTTAGGGTGTATAAACCTATATCTAGGAGAAACATAAAATTTTATAAAGGATAACTCATTCTCCTTGAAAAAATATCTTAATTACTATTGTTATACTTCATTCCTTAGACAAACAAAAGAGCTTTAGGCCTAAAAGGACCTAAATAGGCTTATGCCTAAATCAGAAGATTTCTAATTCTTTGAGGGATGATGTAAGTTTTAAATCACTTTAGGGACATTAATTATGAAAATATAAATACATATTTAATGGTTAAACTCCCAATTAAGGTAAAGAGGAGATTGAACCGACCCACTAAGGCTTTATAAGATTTAGTGTCAACAAACCTTAGGGTTATTGTATAGGAGTATGTAAAGAGAAGAGTTGATGAGAGAATTATTTCTAAGGGTGTTTTAAAATATGAGATAATTAACATGAGTTAAAAATACACCACCCATATATTTAATATATAAATAATCCACTCATGCCTAACATAGTCCCATCAAATGCTCAAGTTATCATAGTTATCTACAAGTAGCCACATGAGCCAATGGAGATAAGTGGGAATATGGGAAGATAAATATATTTATAGAGGATGGAAACAAGTGGTAAAGGATATTATATGATTATATTTAACCCAAAAATCTACCTTAAGGTCACTCAAACCTCTAATACTCAACCTAGCCTATTAGGCTTGAAAGCCATGATTAGGCCTCAAGTTCCACTATCACACTTAAGACACACTCATAATCTCCTAAGCAAAAAAAAAATCATTATGAGGTGTGATATGATGATCTAGGACCTATTAATAATTATTAAAGTAGATAAAAGAAATGAGTTTCCAAACTTGATCTTAAAACCCTGTTTGAATTACATAGTCATAGGCAGTCAACTTGAGTTTTACCTTCAAATGCTTATATCTTCCATAGCAGGGACACTTAGGTCAGATGATCCTAAGTGAATTTTAGAACCCATATTAAATTTAAATCCATAAGATAGTGATTTGGATTGAGGGGCCTAGGTTTATGAACAAAGATTAATAATACAAACATATCTAGAAGGCCTATAGAGGACTACAAGTCTACCAACTTTCACTCATATATCTCGAAACCATCTACATGGGAATAAAAACTTGTTAGATATTTTAGTGGGGTTTATGGACTAAACTTACATGACCATAATTTTGGTATTAGAGGTATCATATTTATGAACCATCATTAAGATGGTAACCTCTAAATGCTTCTGAAACCCTAATACATACCTAACCTAATAAAAATGGAGATAATAGAACTAAAACACTCCTAAATGATCCTAAAAACACCTAAACCACAAATATCACTCATATTATACCTTTCTGATGCTACTGGTTTGTATGGGCACTATACATATTTTTTGAAAAATAGTAATTTTCTAAGGTTTTGTGAAATTTATAGGGTGTAGATGATCCGGGTAATAATTTAGGTGATAATTCGGGTGACAGTTCCACCCCAATTGATGATGAAACTTCCAGGAGCCATAACTTTTTCACCGTAGCTCCAATTGACTCATGATTTGAACCATTAAAAAGCTAAGAATGAGGAAAACATCTTGAAATGGCATGGAGATTTTCTTAATGAATTTTTTCCCCTGAAAACCCAATAGAATTTCCCCAAATTTCAATTTTAGTAGTGTAGTCTAAAAATAGTAAGTTTCTAAAAATAGTAATTCCTCGAATTTTGTATTGTTTTAAATCTTGGAAGTCAAACCACTTAATCTCCCTCAAGATTGGTGACCTTCCACATCCTCCCCATGATTTCAAAATGTGTATAAATGAAGAGGTAACATGAAATGTGAAGATAGACATATCTTCCTAAAGATAAGCATATATTTGTATTGCAATTTTGAGTAATACTACATCTCTTCTCAGAGAATTCATTGTTACTATGTTATTTCTATGCTATTGAGATATTTATCAACTAGAACTTATATGTTTTGGATCAGTAGAGATATTTTGAAAGATGTATATCATTGAAAGAGGAGGTTTGACACTTTTTTCATCTTTAAAAGGCACTATTTGTCCAATAATATGCCTATAAATTCCTCTATAACTCTCATCTAAATAGCTAGT
The DNA here is from genome assembly GCA_037957365.1 of Torreya grandis. Lineage (NCBI taxonomy): Eukaryota > Viridiplantae > Streptophyta > Pinopsida > Cupressales > Taxaceae > Torreya > Torreya grandis. Next base: position 1,890,171 of record JARHVA010003614.1, on the reverse strand, counting down.
CTATAGACATGAAGGATAAAGTGGCCTAGTTACTTAGGTGAAGTATGTTTTCAAGTGTATAATTCTTTCAAGAGTTAAATAATGGTATGAAACACTTGATTATTATTGTATCATGATTTTTTATATAATAATAAGGTCTAATATATGTTTTCATGGAAACCAAACACTAGTAGTTAAACTACTAAGCCTACTTGGTCAACAAAGAGAGTTTAAGGTTTACATAAGGAGTATATTGAGAGAGATAATTTAGAGTTATCACCATGAAAATGATTATATATATGAGATATAAAATCCTCATATCCATTATGGAGGAATGGAGGTATTTTAAAATCCAAGTCAACATACACATGGAAGAGTGGGCTACTCAATGCCTCTTGAAGTCCTAATCACATCCCATTTATACTTGTAACTATCATTGGAGGAGTGATGGACTATTTTGGGTGTGGTAAAGACATATATGAAGATAAATAAATATTATTCACTCTCTATTACTCCACCTCAACACCCAAGGGGCACATTATAAGCCACCAATGCATGGAGGGAGTTGGGAGGACTATGGTGACTGCTTGTAACTATTGTATGGAGTGGACCATGGTCATTTATGACCTTTAATACATAAGCACATGCCATATTTCCCTATTTTTCTCTCATCATTTGATATATATTTAGGCCTTAAGGACTCAATTTATATCCCTCACCTAGGTATGAGGAAAGTCTTCCTAGTTTTATACTTGATGAACCTATTGGACTAAGGAATAAACTTCTACAACTTATTAATGATTGGTTTATAGTGTATATATACTTGTTATAATGTTATAAGTGTTATAAAACCTCTCTTAGTATGTCCTTGTCAAACCTATTGTTAATAACTTATCTTATGCAGGTTGTATGAAGTGTCAAAGTTTGGTGATCATGTTTGGAGTGTAATCTAGTTGTAAGTGTCTCAAGATAGTCCTCTCACCATTCACATCAAAGTTATAATCACTCATTAGGAATTTCATATGAAATAATATTACTTAAGATCTTTGGATATAATTCCTTAGTTTAGCTATGGTTCACTATTATTTTTAGGAGTCTAATTAAGTGGATGAATGATCTATTAGTGCATCATCACCCCTTAGACTAGACTTATTTTATGTACTTTCTATCCATTTACACCCAAAAATTTTTAGGTTTTAGTGAATTGAGCCTAAAAAATTGTACGAGGGGAGTTAACCCCATAATCTATAGGTTTAGTCTAATGATAAGGTCACCCAAAACCTTTGGGCCATTTCCATGTTAATCCAAGTTTAAAGTGGAATTGAATATTCTCCTTCAAGAGGGTACAACTTGGGTTGGTTACAATACCATTACAAGTTATCATATTTTAAGAGGTATAAATATTGGGCCTAGGATTTGATTGAGTCATTTGATAAATTAAATGTAGTATATGTTCCTCAAGAATAAAACCAAGCTACTAACTCACTATCTATTTCAGCTACCAGTTTGACACCATTACAATAGTCCAAAGTGTAGTTGTTTTCTATTGAGCTCATGCCTTGCTCATTGATTCTTGACAATATATTAAATTTACATCTTTTTGGTGATTATCAATAGATTTTCTAATTATTGAACAATTCAAGGAAATTTGAATCTCAGATCATTGATGATAAATCAATTAGTATTTATACCAAGAATAATTGGGATAAATCATTCAACTCAAAGAAAACTATCTTCTTCTAAGGATAGTTTATTTATATATATAATTTGATATAGATCACCAAGACCAACAATAAAGGCAACCTGAAGTTAATGAATCTAATTTTTATAAGGAAAACTTAAGAAATGAGAGTTATCCACACTATGTCAACATTGGTCTCAGTTATACTACAAAATAAAGATAAAGGGTGAAATATTTTCTCATGTAGTATTAAGGATGTGATTTCCTAGACTTATGAAGATTTGAAGGTTTTCAATCCTAGATTCATCACCCATACAATCCCATAGAATCCAAATCATACACCATTTAGGAAAAGACATAGGTTTTTAAATCCCATCTAAGAACCACTCATAGAAAATTAAGTAGAGAAGTTATTAAATTCTAAAATAGTGTTCCCTATAAGACACTCAACTTGGGTTGCTCACTTGGTTCTAGTTAGGAAAAAGAATGGGAAGATCATATTATGTGTTGACTTCATGAACCAAAAATGGATTCTAAGAAATATAAATACCTTATACCTTCTTTAGATGAGGTAATATAGATAATAAGTGGTTCTATAATGATGTCTTTTTTGGATGGTTTTTTAGGACATAACCAAGTGCTGGTATAATTTCAAGATAAGATGAAGACTGCATTTACCATTAAGTGGGGTACCTATACATACAAGAGGATGCCTTTTAGCCTACCTAACATAGGATATAAATTTTAGTGTAATATTTATCATGCATTTCAAGATATGATAGGTAAATTCATAATAATTTTTTAGAGTATATTATTACTCATGATTTCTAGGTTTTAGCTAGGTTATTTGACTTTTCCTAGTTTTGTCCTATGTGTGAATTTATCCCACATTGCCTAATTTAACTTGCATCTTGTTTTTTTTGCATATTTAAGAAATGGATATTATTTTTAATTTATATGATTTATAATTCTTTATGATCGTTTACAATGCTTTTGTGAATAATAATTTTTATTATTTATAGTTGATTTATTCTCTTGTGTATGCTAAAGCATATATATATTTAGTAATAAGCTCTTATAGATATCTTGGTGGAAGAGTTTTAATAAATTTTCCATGGCATAAAATCCACCCTATAATATCCATAAATCATATTCTAGGTTTATTTCTATTTGTATTTATTGTTGTTTTAATCCTTAGGATTTATTATGTGTACATGCAAGTTTTGCATTATTTTGATCTGGTTACATTGCTCTAAGTTTTGAGTTAATGTTTCTATGTTTTAAATCATGGATATTATTTTCTAGTAGTATTATTCTCCTTATCTCCCACTTACATAAAAAAAGTCTCTATCTCATGCCCCTCTAATCCTTAATGGTTTGATATGTTATACATTATCTATTGCATCGATTCGGTATGAAGAAAGAGTATCTAGCATTGATCTAGTCTGGTAGTATGATATATCTAAGAATTATTTTAGGTAAAAATGTTTTTTCATGCATATCAGTGATGCCAACTAGCTGATCAACATCTTCACAAGCAACATACCCATATAAGGTGGATCAACATTTTGTTTACTTGCATTGCCATTTATTTTTTGAATTGACATTTTATTATCTATATTCGGTTTATATTAACCACACCAAGATATATGGTAGGGTTTGATTTAGTATTTTAATCAAACCAGGTCATTGATCCACGTAAAAGTAATGAATATTCTTCATCCATATAGCTATTAAAGTAGGGAAAGTTACTTGTATTAGTTAGAATATCCATACCTAATGTACTGTTCATATCCCCAGGGGTTTGATATGAAATTACATTAGACATGGTGTAATGTATGAGAGCCTCTAACATGCTTAGTGATAGCTTATCATAGGTGCCTAAGCAGGCACTTTGGGATTCAACTCCTTCACTAGAGGGTGTGGGAGTGGTACTTTATAGTGCCAACACCAACATCTATGATCACAATGAGGTGTAGGTTGATAAAATACCACTAACTTACCTTGCCTAACCATATTTCTAACCAAGATGAGAAGGTAAATATTCTCTAGGGACTACTACTATTATTTGAGTTGAGGGGAGTTGATTCACTATTGTCCAGAGCCTCTTAATAGCCCTCATAGCCTTCCTTGCCCACCATTGGTTGTAGTCTCAATGTTTGGTCTATGTTATATAGCTTCCTACTCATGTGGATACCACCATGGCCCTTGAAAACCTAAGTTTTAAATCCTTCATATTATAAATATTGGATATTATGCCATCAATAGATGACTTTGGGGTACAAGTGCCAAGATGAATAATGACTTATTATTGATCTAGTTACCTCAATTTTTATCCTTCATTATTTTTTGATGATCTTCATAAATAATTTGGAAAAATTGAGTGTTGGGAATATCCTTTATCATATGCCACTTTACTAGGAAAAATTTATTCCAATTATCTTACTACTAAAAATCCATGATTTTATTTAAGTTCACACATACCAACTTTGAATGAGTGGTAGTTTCAAGGTTTAGAATCTAACTCAATAATAGATCCAAACTAGAAATAAATTATGCATAAAATCAGTTATTCCCTCTCCATTCCATCCATCTATTATCTTTCCTTAAATGGAACATCCCTCACTAGCTTCTCTACCACCCTCATGCAGGACTGCCCCTTAACTTGAATGTTACTTATTGTGTTAAAATGGTCAAGTATGGACATTTTTTTTAAAAAAAAAAATCTAAAGAGGGATTTTTTAGAGAGACATTAGGAAAGGATTTTATTTAGTGGGGGGGAACATATAGCACATGGTGGGACCATTATGTTTTGATTGGGGAAGTGATTTGTGTTACACATGGTGTGGCATGAGCATTTTTTATTATTTTTCTTATAAAAATTAATATATTATAATTTGTTACGATTGATTTTAACTTGTTATTTTTCCTATTGAAGATGAAGGATGAGGCCTAGGTTTCCAAGAGGCCAATTCCCCCTCACAAATACAACCATTACATTCTACACTTCATTTCAGTTCCATTGAGTGACTATAAGGATACCTTCCCCTTGTTTAATAGTGATTTTTTAAATTTTAGTGCAAATTTTATTAAATAGACCTTATTTATGGGAAATTTATTGTTTAAAAAATTTTTATTGGTAGCTCAAAATTAAGAACCTTCTTTTTCAAAAGTTTATATTTTTTAATTTCTCACACATTGGTTTTATTTACATTATAAACTAAACTAAAATATAAAGTGCTACATTTGTTATGTTGTGAGAGTTTTCAAGGGAATATTCCTTGTTTTTCATGTACCTTATATCTTTCATTTGTTGAAGATTAGAGAGTGAAGTTTGATCTAACAGGAGGTTAGACGCACTCAAAATCAACACAAACTTCCTTGTTTCTTATTTTAGATTTCATTGTCATAATTTGTTACACTTATTGACAAATTTTTGGCTAAGTCCAATGTTTTATTATTGAATGTGAATTTTCAATACTAATGGATTTCATATGTTATGGGCCTTTCATTGTACTTCATGCATGCATTATCTTAGATACATTTTTAGTTGAGCCCAACATCCTTTGGTATGTGCTTTATAGGTTGTTTTTATCTATTAATTATTTTTTGGTGTGTTTTTTCATACATGGTTCTTTTTTCCATTTTACACACTCTTCTATTACTCCATAACATGCATTATTACTTTCACACACTAGTAGTTTTGCCATGTCTCCTTCAGACCCTTTATTATTACCTTGCCTTATTTTGTGGAGCCACACTTTTTATAGTCCCTTATTTTTGAAGCATCTGCATTGATGGATTATTTGACAGGTTGAAACTTTCCTCACTTGGAGATATTATGGTGAAGCCCTGTTTCTTATTTATTTACATTTGGTGTTTTTTATGTATGGGCTATATTTTACTCACACTAATTTATAATTTTTAATGGGGGGTTTGCTAATTCAACCTTATCTACCTTAATGCATTTATGTGCTCTATTTTGGGCACCTTTTCACTTATTTAGTTTCTTGTCTCTTCCATCACCACTAAATCCATTTTCTTTAAGAGTTTATATCTATATTTTCAAAACCATATTTTTTATAGTTTACAATCTCCCATAGCTTGAAGTGTAGATATTATAGTGAATCCAAGTGTCATCTTATCTTGTTTGATAGTTCAATAGTATCTCTTAACATGATATGGATATATTATGGTGTATACCGTGTCACCTTGTTTAGTGTTTGAGTATTGGATTTAGACCACTTATGTAGACCTTTTTTCCTCCACTCTACCAATTATGGGGGGTACTCATACACATTTTTTTATCATCACTCCACATAGTCAAAAGTATGGGGGGAATGTGATGTACATTCTACTTTTTTGTGTTGATAATTCCTTGCACATGTATTACTCTTTTATACTTTCATCACCACTAACAATATTCTTGATTGAAGGCCATTGTCAATTATTTTTATGATTGAGTATTAGATTCATACCACTCATGAAAACTGATTCCTTTTGTGACTTATGAGTACTTGGTATGTAGCCTTCTTCAACATCATATTTTGGGGGCTCTCTAGTTCTCTCTTATTCTTTTCTCTCTTTTTTTAGGGGGGAGTTTTTCTATGGGTTTTCTCTCTTTTTTGCATTTTATGAGAGTTATATGTATATGTTTCACTCTTATGAGTGTTTTCTAGATTTTTCCTTTGTACATGGGTATCTTATTTATTCATTTTGTTTTCCAAAACCTATATGAGGATTATTACTTGACTCCATTGCCTTCTTGGTGATACTTATAGTGACTCTAGTGTGGTATCTGCACCAGTGACACTAATGTGGCATCTCCACAAACCTTTATGATAACTTCTCACCATCTTATTAGAGGTTGTTCAAGATATACTTATTTAAGTTTATCATTCTACTCAGTACTTTGGAATTCAATGTTTGTGTTTAGTGATCCTCATATTCAACACCATTCCTACTTTAAATTTGGGAGTTAAAACGACTTGACATCTATGTACTTTAGCATGATGGATTGTCATACATAGGGACACATGGATTCACATTGAATCCTCTAATTTTATCCCCTAGGTTCACTTGAGGGGGGTGTTAAAGTAAATTATTACTCATGTTTGCTAGGTTATACCTAGGTTAATTAATTTTTCTTATTTTTTCCCTATGTGCGGATTTATCCCACATTACCTATTTTAGCTTGCATCTTATTTTTCCTTGCCTATTTAAGTAAGGAATATTCTTTATAATATATAGGATTTGTAATGCTTTATGATATTTTTAATTATTTTATGAATAATAATTATTTTATTTATAGTTTATTTATTCTTTTATGTATGTTGAAGCATCTATGGCTATAGTAATGAGATCTTGGAGACATATTAGCTAAATAGTTTTAATAAAATTTTCATCATTTTCATGGATGAACTCATTATTTTCTAAAAGAATAGAATTAGTCATGCATGCCATCTATAGTCAATATTTGAAATATGAAGAAGGTTTTGACATCTTGCTAAACCCTAAAAAGATCATATTTGGTGCTACTGAGGGAAAATTGTTGGGGCACATTATCACCAATTAAGGGATCACCATTTATATAGTTTGAGTTCAAATGATTTCCAATATTTCATTCCTAAATAGAAAAAAAGAGATCAATTCCTTCTTTAGAAAGATAAATTTTGTGAAGAAGTTTATATCAATTTTTACAAAAATAGTTAGACCTCTAAATGTAATCATTAAGTAGTAATCTAATTAAAATGGATACTAGAGGCCAAAAGGTATTTTCAAGACATCAAGGATGCCATATATTAGGCCCATATGTTAATAATATTGTAATTCAATAAAGAATTTTTCTTATATTCATCTGATTTAGAGCACATATTAATTGCTATGATCACCTAAAAGGAGGATGCAATTGAGCATCATATTTTATTTATTAGCATAAATTTAAAGGAAGTAGATATAAATTACTCCATGATAGACAAGGATATATTTTCTCTTTTCAAAGTGGTCAAGAAATTTTGGCACTATATATTGAAAAATAAGACTATATTGTGTCGAACCCTACTATCAAGCTCACTTTGGGATATAAAAAATTAGGAGAGCATAGAGGAAAATGGATGAAAAAATTATATGATTTTTAAATATAAATCAATCCTACCAAAAAATTTAGAGGATAAGGCATCATTAATATTATTACTGACCGTAACCTATAGATCACCATTGAGGAGGTTTATGAGACCTAGGTATCTAAAAGATATTAGTATTCTAATATCATTCAATATTTACTCACTTGTACTTGTCTTCTAGAACTTAGTAAAGAGTAAAAGAGAGAAATGAGGCTCAAATATACTCACTAGATGATTAGGAAAGGGATTCTCTATAGAATAAATTATGAAGCCATCTACTTGAGATATGTATCACAAAAAGAATATCAATAAATCCTAGAGAACCTACACTAAAATATAGGTGATGGTCATTCATTGAAAACACTATAGCACATAAGATTCTCATAATTGGTTTTTATTGGCCAACAACCTTTAAATATGCACACACTCATGTTAGAACATGCCATGAATGCTAGGTCTTATCAAAGAGATAAGTACACATAGTGATCCCGTTTCAACATGTAATTGAAGGAGGGAGATTTTATCAACGGGTCTTATATTTCATCAGTGTCATCAACTTGATTTATTTAGCTAGCCACAATTTTTTTCTCACAAGCATAGATTACTACACCATATGGAATAAATTAGTTGTTACAAAACATTCCAAAACATAGTATGTAATAAAATTTATTGAGGAGAAAATAAAAACTAGGTTTAGTACCCCTATTTATTTAGTTTTTGACAATGGGCCAACATTCCAATCAATTTAATTAATTGAATGGGCCAATGATAACCACATCACCATTATGTATTATTTTAATCATTACCTATGGGGAAATTAAATGATTGAATCAAAAAATAAGAACCTAGTTTACGTCATCAAGAAACTCAACTATAGATAAACCCATAAAGTTGCATAATATAATAAAATATGCACTCTAGTTGGATCAAACAAGATATAAGTAGGAACTCAAAGCTTCACCTTACATACTTGTATATGGATGACAATTTTTATTCCCAATTATGCTCAAATTAACAACATATCAATTCATGTAGGAGTACATGAAGATAAGTGAGAAAGTGGAGTCTTTATTATTGGATATAATAAAAATAGAAGATTCAAGTACTGAATCCTTGCATAAATTTAGTAAACATCAAGACTTGGTCAATAGGTGGTTCAATAGAAGATAAATTTTTAATTCATTCAAAATATTTAATTTGGTGCTTATATGGGAAAATGCACATGAAAATAAAGGATAAAATGACATGTTTACCACCTAATAGATCAGACCTTATTAGATATTAGAGATCTTGGGTAATTATGATTTTTATTTAAGGGACCTCCAAGTTAATTAATTGACATGTCTAGAGAATGCATAGTTTTTTAAGCTCTACATCATGGCTATATAATTTAGAGATGTCCCTAAGTAAAAACAAGTATTGTGGTAGATGTAGGAGTAGGTTATATTTACTTGTTTCATAGTTAGGTTTCTTATTTTATATCATTTAATTTCATTAGATTAGTTCATGATTTCTAGATTAGCCTTTCTTATTTTTAGCATTTTTCTTTCCTCTAATTTAGTTCCCTATTTTATAGATTAGGTGTCTTTATTTTGTGACAATCTTATTGACATATTTTGGTATGACCAAGCTAATATCCAATTCACTAGACTCTCATGAATAATTGAATTTATATTATGAATCCATGAGTTATGTTTAAAAATAAAGAACAAGTGTGGGAATAACATAAAATACAACACACAAACTTGTTTGTTTATAGGTTTTACATCTTTGTTTCTAATATTTTTAGTATTTAGGTATGAAATGAAAAATTAACCATGGTTATATCATAATTAAATAATTTCTATAAAATTTTTGTATTTTTTTCTCATTTCCTTGGATCAAATACACTTCTCACATTAATACGTGTTTAAGGTAATAACCATTGATATGGACATAGCTGGCAAGGACATTATGGTAATTCAATTTTTCACATTTATCATCTCATAGTTGTTTCTTCCCTCCTTCCATTTATATTCTTAAAAAATGACAAATTTATTATAAAGAGTGTAACATAAGCCAAAATAAAATCTAAAGATTATCAAGACTCACATAATGAAATAACATTAATGTATCACACATCATGAAAACTTATAAAGGGAGAATGGGTGAGGGATCAAGTGTATATCTATCGGGGCTATGGACTCTTGGTTGGTAGTCAAAAAATGCTTGAGATTCCCTAATTTTAAAATTATTCAAATAAATTAGAATGAAACCTATAATTTATTCTAATTCTTTGATAAAATACTCAAAATAATTGTAAGAGGAAATCACTTCATCACACACAGATGCAAGGTATGATCAAGGCTAGTAGGTTTCATGAAGTATTGGGAGCCTCTTTCAAGTTTATAATTTAATTATTATTTTATGGTGAGATTAATGGTTTATTTTTGGTTTTTGATAAAAAATTATGGGTTCTTGAATAGTCAAGATTATTACCCTTATAGGTCATCATTTGTTGTACTCAACACACCCCCATTCTCAATTTTTCAAATGAGGACCTAATATGGTCTAAAAGGCCTAGGTATATTTTGAAAAAAAAAATCATTAACATTCATATGTTCACCTAGATAAGCGCAAAACTTTAATAATTTCTTATTCCTTACATGGATGATTTTCATTATGCATGTTATTGAATATAAATGTAATGGTTTTTTCCCTATTAGCAAGGTTTTTATCATTTGATTTATTTTAACTAACATGTTAATGGAGTTTGATAATTTTTAATATAAAAAAGTTTTCTAAGTATGTGAACAAATTATATAACTAGAATCCTAACTTTTAGACTTCACATATTTTGTAATTTGGAAGTTGTGCATTTTACATATTTCTAGTACTTTAGAAGTCTTAGACATTGTATATTTTGATCTTCAAGAAGTTGGTCTTAAAAAATTATGTTCATAATATTTTTCTTCTTCACATATTTTTTCTTCATGATATGTTTCAATCAAAACTATTATTCAAAAATTTTATTAGTCAAATATTTTGTGCATCATGAGATTTGTTTTTCATAATTTTTGTCTTCAACATCTCCAAATTTCCAGGTTTTCAAAATTATTATTTAGAATCTACGCTTCCAAATATTATTCAAAAAATTTATCCATGAGATTTATTCTTCATAAATTTCATCTTCATGTTTCATGCATCTAAGGAGTTTTAAAATTTGGCTATCCCAATTTCAACAAAAGTTCTGGAACTTGACTTCAAAAGGCATGCCACATGGCATAAATAATTTTGTGTGGAGTTAGTGATAGGTGAGAATTGTCTAAGATTATAATATGGAATTCCTATAAATGAACATAAATTATACTTGGCATACCCACATATTTAAGTTGAAATGTTCAATTTTAAATGAGTAAAACAAACTTTAAGACCTAGCTATCTATGTTCAATTGAAAATTACTTCTAGTGAGATAAAATAGTTTAATTGAAGATGAGAATTACATGAGTGAAATAGGTAAAGAATAAATTCATAATATAAGTTTTTTAGGAGATTATTTCCACCTTTGATGTTCTCTATCAAGGATTATATGTAATATATAGACATTATCTTCAACATAATAATGTTTAAAGATGAATTTTCTAATTAAATAGCTTTATGGGATGTAATAGAGAATGTAGATACCCATTCACATGATTAAAATTTGATGGATAATAAAAAGCAACTAGTAATTGAATTAGTACCATTAAATCACCAACAACTACAATTTTAAGTATCCAAGCTCAATCTTGAAGTGAATCCATACATCAACCTAATTCAGGACTTGTTCTTCACAATGAAGCTAACTAGTGTTTTTTTGCACCACATAAACCATAAGATAATTATCACATGCATCTCTAGGGATTCTTTCCAGAGATACCTATGACTACCCACCGTAAATTCCACATTATATATACACAAAATTGAATTATGGATTAATATAAACATAATAAAAAATACATTAATGAAATGGATTGCTCTCGAGGAAATTGTTACCCTCAAGTCTAAGGAACCTTTACCAATCAAAAAATTTAGGATGGGTGTCCATATTGGAATGGCCCTATTGAAAAAATTATATAGCTTTAATCACATTCACTTCTTCCACCTAGAATGGGTGTTATTGTTGGATTTATTTATGACATCATCACTAAATGTTTCCTTATGATAGATGATTTATACTAGGATACAAGAATAGATGTTCAATAAGGATAAAAAAACCTTGGGAATCCATTTCTAAATGATGTCATGTTTTTTGGATGTAGTCATAGCCATCGTTTATGTTCATAAGGGATCATTCTAGAGCCTAACCCTTGACCATATCAAGAATTAGGTATATGACTTATTTTATTTCCTTCACATCTATTCATATATGAATAATATCACTATAATTGTTGAGAATGTTTATCCCCAAGTTTAGAGGGCAATTCATGAGGAACCTTATACCATATATCAAAAATCAACATAAAAACATTATGGCCAAGGGGAGATTATTGGTTAATACCCAAACTATATTGTAATCATCATGGAAGGGAACAAGGTTGACCCTTTGTGTCTCCCAATGTATGTCCTAAAGAAATTGGATAAATAAGAAATAACTTATCAGATATAGTGAAATATTGATGAAGATATGAAGAAGAAACATAAGGACATGTTCCATGGGTCTTATCTAGTGAATCGCTAAATCGGTTATATCAATAAAAATCACTTCCTAGAAGTTGGAAAAACCAAATAATTCTAATCATTTTCATCCTTTTCATATAAGGATTGGGATCTCCATGGCCTCATTCAAAAACATATCTCAGGACTAGGCATCCCATACAAATATAAACCATATGAGCATGATTTTGTTTTCTTAAATTTAAAGGCTAATGATAAGGTCTTGGATAGGGAACAAGTGGATGGATTAATAAATAATCATTTTAGGGATATACAAAAGGTCACCTCTATCCCAAATAAAGAGGTTCACACTAGGATTCCACCTCTAGGTGGATGTTTTGTAACATATTATTCGACCTCTTAGCCTCCCTATCAACCCTTAGACAAAGGAACATCATCCCAACCACCATCTAATATGATGACAACTATTAAAATGTATCATGGTGTGGAATAAGCCCTTATTATTTTAAGTTATTTTCTATACGGGTCATCCTAAGCTCTACCACCAATTTTAATGAAGTTTGTTAAGTAAGAGTAAGAGGTGGAGGAAATTCCTAATACTATAATTATTTTAAGAGGAGCACAAAAAAAAAATTATATTAATTCTAAGGATTCATGTCTTCCTATTACTTCCTCAATTCCTCTTATTTCCTTAGTTATTATTTATACAAGTGCACATGTTTCACCTTCCATCACTCAATGGAATCCTTCCTTAGTTTAAAAGACAATAATTTGATACAACAGAGAAAAATGAGCTCCCAAGGACCCTCTTCAATTAGTGGAGTCTTATTTCAGTTTAACTATGGCAGAACTATCAATAAAGATTGAGATTAAGGATGAGGATGAATAACTATAGAGGGATAAAGTTATAATCCTTTAAGGAAAAAAGGGGCCACTTAAGGATAGAGGATTAGGTGAGGTCATTGATAATGTATCCATTACTCCAATTATTCCATTAGTTTCTATGGTTTCTTCAATCCACATTTCCTATTATCTCCTATGTTACTATCGTTTCTTCATATCGTATTGTTTTTAATACTTTTACTATTTCCTTGTCCCTTGTTTCTACTTGTCATGTTTAATATTTAGTTACTATTCTACCCACTGTCTCTAATACTAATAATTTTCATTCTAAGAAAATTATGGGGGCCCTTACAAGTTATCAGCTTCATGTGTCTTATACTTAGTTAGTTTGCTAATGCCTTCTTCTAGTACTAATCAATCCACTTCCATTTTTTCATCTAGAAAAAGAAATAATAATAAGGATAGTTATACAATACATCCCATTCTCTAGTTTGGTAATGTGGATTAGTCCAATATCATCTTCCCTTCCTTGCCAAACCCATGGGGAGGCATTAATGCAATATTATGGGGATATTTTATAGAAGTCTTCTTCTCAAGGCACTCATCTATTTGATTATAAACAATTGATTATTACAAAGTGAGAAATAAACTTTGAGGCCAAATATACATAAAGACCAAATATAATGATTATAGAGATACCTACTATGAGCTCCATATTTTATAAATCAATAGGAACTATCTAGAGGGTAAAAAAGAGGAAGATCTAAGATGAATCTAGAAGGGATGTTATTTTAGAGTAAATACAAGATGTTTTGTCTTTATCCAAGAGATATAATAGGATAACTATAGGGTCACCATATAATAAGTATTTTAAGGATTATTTATAAGAAAATACAGAGGCTTTACTAGAACTCCATGAGGAAACTGAACATGCCAATCAAGAGTTGTAGCAAGAGATAGAGAAAATATGATAAAAATAGTAGATTATATATTATGTGAATTAAATTTATAAGTGATAAAAAATTGAACTAATATTACTCTAAGATAAATTCAACTTAAGATAGAGCAACAATCAAAGAAAACCAAAAAACACAAACTTTATGTTTCAAATGTGTAAGTTTTATCCATTGTGATATATACTTGATTTGCTCTTTCAAAATATGGTGCTCACTCTTCCAATAAAAGGGATAATGAGTAGTGTTTTAGTGAAAAAAGATGTATTTGATTTGATTTTATTCACTTATGATTAGAAATATGCTATCATAAGTCTAGATTCTCTAGTATTTTATTTTAGGACCCTTAAAAATGAAGGATTCCATGTTTATTTATAGATTTTTGGAGGAACATCCAATGGTGGAGGATTCTTTGGAATTATTAAATGATAAAATAATCAATTATGGCTAATGAGTCCTCACCCATGAGGATGAAGACCATTTAAAATGGTTAAGTGAAGAATGGGATTGGTTAGTTGAGTCAACAAGACTAAGTCAAATTTATTGACAACTTAGGGGATGAGTCATAAGAGGTTGATAAAGTTGTGCATTTGGTTGAGATGAGGGAGAAAAAGGTGGAAGATATTTATATGAGATGTAAAATCTAGATTTTATATTTAAAATAAGGATTTAAAGTGTTTATATTGACTAATTTGACTTATTTGAATATTTGAATTTGGAGGGAGATGTGATGCATTATTTGAAGAAGAATTAATAATATGTTTTAGGTTCATTTTGACACTAAATGAAATTTATGTGTCTAAATTTTCCCATATTTTAGAGTGTTGTAAATAAATATTCTTTTGAAGAATCGTAGAAGAAGTAGAGTGTTGATGATTAAAAATGGGGGAAAATGCCCCAAATGCATGAGAATGAGTGTGATGATGCCCCCTCGAGGGTTTGTGTGAGAAAATGGACAAAAACTCAAAATTGATGAAAAATGAAAATAAAAAAAGAGATGTCGAGAAATGATAAATAAAATAACTATAGAATTTATTTCAAACTTGCATGATGTCAATTATGTAAAAAGTTTACCCTTGGTTAATGAAAACTAGAGTATGGATTTGAAAAACAATAGTTTAACCATTTGTAAACTAAATGCTCAATGTTTTGGTAATGACATAGGGGTCAATTCAGTGGTTATGGGAATGATATATCCCAACAATATTAAGTTACAGATCTAAACATAAAATTAGATATTGAAGTCTAAATGATTATGCTTATTTTACATAGATAGATTGTTGTAAGATTTGGAAAACAAATTCAAAATAAATTCATTTAATGTATTCAAAAATTTTGAAAAATGGATGAAGAATGAGTATGTTGAAGGGATGGAAATGATAAAACTATCATCAATAATATAGATACTTGTCTCAATACTAATGTTTTCAAATTATAGATGGTATGTGTAAAACTATTTACCCCTAGTTATTAAATACTAGAGAATATATTTAAAAAAGTACATTTCCCACTTTATAAACTTCACCATTAGATTGTGCTCAGACTCAAGGGTCTCATGAGTGGATGTTGGAATGATATATCCCAACAATGGTAAACCATAGGCTAGAAATGTAAAATATAGATTATCTAATTTGTGATAAATATTTACAAAATTGATATTTACAAGCATTGATAACAAGATATAGCACTTTGATTATTTTATGGTTAGAAATGTGGATTAAATGGCTTGGATGGATTATGGTGGCTTAAATAACCCTCTAAATCATGTTTCTCTAGGCATTACCTACATAATACATTATGGACAAAGTCTGAGTGGGTATATCAGGCCTGATCTATTTCTCCCAATATGAGAAGATAAGTGATGATGTAATGTAATATTGACCCATGGATGATATTAACATACTTAAGTTAATGATTACACATTATGATTGGATGATGGATTGATTTTCCCCCAAGCAATGATATATGTTAAGAACATATTACGAATTGATATATCCCAAGATAAGATGCATGCTTTGAGGTGACCCATGAATAAGGATTCATAAGAAGGGATGTGGGAATGATTTATCCTATTTTAAAGCTATGAGCTTAGATAGATTGACTAATTGATTTATTTATTGATTGATCAAGTGATGGGTTGATGGAGAAAGGATGGATTTTATGATTTTATTGGTCCCAATTGACAAGTGTGGGAGATTTAATGGAAAAATTAGTAAATGATTATGGATGATTGATATCTAAGAATGAACAAGTAAATTAAATGAATACATGGATTAATGATGATGGATTCTTTTGGTTATTGACATTAATTATAGTTATATTTTTAAATTAAATTTATTCCCTCTTGTTTTTTATGCGTTTTCTCCTATGTTGGTCAACCTAGTAACCCCCTTTCATGTCCCATGGACTCTCTTTTGCCTTTAATTTTTTGTGCCATATCTATAACACCCCTACTATTTTTAAGATTTCCCATTCCCCTTATGTTATGAAAATAATTTTCACAAATATGCATCCTCCCTTTCATCTCTCCCATATCCACCTCGATTCTGGGGATCTTACTATTTATGTCCCACAACCAAAATTTGATAATATTAATGAGTGTTTTGACATATCCACCTTGGCAGCCACCCTCCCCCTTATGTTATGCCATTCTCCCCATTTTACGAATCTATCAATGATACTCATATGATATAGGATTTATCCAATACACTTTTATTCTTATTAACCCTACTCCTTACCTAGTTGTTGACATCAACTCCTACCCCATCCCCTATCATCATACGAATAAGTTGAGCCCACCCACACACCGTGCGATAGTCAATTTGGAAGATAAACTTGTAGTAAACTTGTAGAGCCTCCCCCTTGATAATTCATCTTTAAACATTTTTAAAAAGGCTTTAAACTTTAAATTTACCCTAAAACATATCCCCCATGAATATTTTATGGTAGAGATTGAAAACATGTTAAGATTCTTTCCTCTTGAAATCATGAGACAACTAGATAAGACTGTGACATGGCTTTGAGAATATCCAAACCTCCTAAACTAAACATCTCCTAAGAGAAATTGAATGCTTTGAAGATCCTCAATGGCAATGACAATATTGTCATCACCAAAGCTAACAAAGGGAATGCTACTATTTTTCTAGATAAAGATGATTACAACTCTAAAACACTCGACCATCTACATAAAAATGGGAGCTATAGATTCTTATCCTCCAACCTAATATCTAAAATCACAAGATCAATTACTAAGTTAATTAATCAACCCTCCATTGATGACATCATTAAAAATCAACTTTTTCCTAAAAAATCTATTATCCCTAGAATCTATGGCACCCCTAAGATACATAGGGAATGGATTCCAATTCGACCTATCATTGACACCTCTAAGTCTCCAACTTATTCCTTAGATTATTTCTTAGACAATTAGTTAAACCCATTAATGTGGAAAACCTCCTCCTTTATCAAAGATTCCTCTAAGTTTGCAAAATTTATCAAGGACAAGCATGTCTTTAATGAAGACATTTTAATAATTCTCTATGTAGTGTCACTCTTCACAAAAAATCCTATAGTTGACACCATCAAAGCATTTAGTAGGCATGTTGTTGAAACTTTTTCCATGGTATCTCTTTACCTAAATTTACAATATTCTCATTCTTAGGAGTTATTTATGGGAAATAAGAAGTGGATGTAATGGGTTCACCCCTCTCCCCAGTAGGGGCCAACCTATTTATGGAATATATCAAAGACCTAGCTCTTAACTCATACCCCTTAAAACTAAATTTGTAGAAGAGATATGTGGATGATACCCATATAAGTTGGCCACATGGGTTGAATAAAATAGAGGAATTACATACTCATTTGAATAATGTGGTTTATTACATACTAAGGAATTATAATATGAAGGTATCCTCCCCTTATTAGATGTCCTCCTATCTATAAATTTTGATGGTTAATTCTCACACAAGGTCTATCATAAATCTACCCACACTAATCTTTATCTCCACATAGATTAACACCACCATCCCTCTCAAAAATTAGGGGTATTTAAAACCCTTTCTAAGAGAGTGTTAATATTTTTATGAAGATCACTTATAATATGAGATCCTACATTTAACTTAATTATTTAAGTTGACTGCCTACAAAGCTTAAAATATTGTGAGGGCCTTAAAATATGCCAAGAATAACCTTGCAAGATCTAAGATCAAAAAGGATATTGTGAGAAAAGCTACATCTTTCCTTCCTTAAGTTGAATGAATTTCCAATAAAATTTGTAATATTTTATATAACAACATCTTGACCACTTTTATCCCCCTTAAAAAGTTGATATGTATGATCAAATCTTCCAAAGATAAACTTGAACCCACTTTGAGAAGCACAATCTACAAAATAAATTGCTCTTGTGGTGTATTGTATACTGGTGAGATAGTTAATTCCATTAAGAATAGGATCGATGAACATTGGGTAGATATTAAGAAATAAATTTTGATCAAGTTTTCCTTAGAAGAACACTCCTTCAAAACTCACCATCATATTTTCACTTAAGAAGTTACTATTCTTACCACTAAAAATAATTATTTTAAACATCATCTAAAGGAAGCCATAAATTTTTTGAAGTATGATAACAACCTCAATAGAGAAAATGGTATTGAGTTAAACCAAACTTGGATACCTATCATCAACTTGCTCAAACCTCATTGATTTTTTCACATCAATTTTATGGCAGAGCTTGTTAACCCCCCTCACTCGGATAGGTCCTCCAATGATTATTCCCCTTATAGTTTCAAAACTATGGCTCATATTTTACCCCTTCCCTCTTTTTTCCTCTCCATCTCCTCATTTCCCCCAATTTTTTGTTTGACTATGGCCAAACTCCCTTTCTTTTGACCCGACTCTTGTCTCCTGACACACATAGCCCAAAGGCCCCCTAGTTCATTTAATTTCTATTTAATTATTTTAACTCTTAATTTTATTTTTAATAAATATTCACTATGTAAATAATTTTTTCATAGTATTATATTTATTTATTTAATTTAATTTAATTTAATTTTTTTATTTTTAACTTTATATGAATTCAATTTTTTAGTTTTAAAATTATTGATTTTCATTTATGGTTTTTCATATTCTACCTTATTTACTCTCCCTTTGTCACCTTTTTAATGGAAATTTCTTCCATTTTATTATTTATATTGTATTATTTAATTTATTTTATAACTTATAATTTGTATTTTGTAATTCATTTGGTAAAAATTTAAAATTGACAACTCTTAATAATGTGTATTTATAATGAATAATTTATGATTCTTAATTTATAATTGATATTTGATAATTCCAATTATATTTTTATTTGGTTTATTTTTTGGTTATTATTTTAATTTTTTTTGTATGATTTATTTTCCAGCCAAAATTTTGTGACTTTATAATTAATGATTTTTATTCTACATTATTATTTTTATCCTTTGAAATTTCATCTTCTTCATCTTCTTCTTCTTCTTATTATTATTATTATTATTATTATTATTATTATTATTTCTAATTTCTATCCTACTTGGTACTACTTTCATAAATTTTAATTCATTTTTTTCAAATTAATAATTAATTAATCTTTGTGAAATTATAATTAATTAAATTTGAATATATAATTTTAAAATTAGGAATTTCAACTTTACAATTGAAAATTAAAAAAAGATCACCTTTGGTAATTATTTTATATTAGAAATTTGATTTTATAATTAATTTATCTTTCTAAATTTATCTCTCTTAATTTATTAAAAATATTTGTTTTTCAATTAACTTGTTATGACATCATATGACATCACTAAGCCTCATTGATAAATCTATAAAAGAAGATCTTAAGTCTACAAAAAATAATAATGGATTATCATACCCTGATGATGGTTCATGGAGTATGAACCCAAACATCGGTCTAAAAACTAATACACAATTTTATCTAGGAAATCTCTAGCAAATGGATCAAATGATTTGATAACATGGATGAAATAAGGATGGATCGAAGAGTGAGTGGTAGGGTATGGAAGGAATACATTATATATGGAGTATTGATGAATAGGAATGGATTAGAATTAAGATGATAACTCCAAGGAACACATGATGTAAGAACCAAGTATTTAGTCATCAAAATAGCATTACAAAGATACACCAAGATGTTTTCAATAACATGTCTCAAGATGTTTCCACTTCCTTACCAAGTTTAAAATGGGAATAAAGAGGGTTTTATGATGGTAAATAATATATTAATAATTATGGATTTCAATGTGTTTGTGATCAAATGTATAAGGATGGGTTTGGATAGGTAAGTGTGTTTTAGGGTAAGCATATGATGGCAAAGGACAAGATTAAAAAAATTTGTAAGATTGGTAAGGATGGAGGGATGATTTATAATTCATAGGATTGAAATGGAATGGGATTTCCACCAAGTATAGGGTACTTGTAGATATCTAATTATTTTATGCATAATGCTGGAAATCAATTTTCATCATGGTACTTACCAAAGTTGCCATATAAATAGTTTTCACATATGGATGAATTTATTTCTCTCTCTTTCGAAATTTTTTTATCTATTTTTATTTTTATTTTTATTTTTTTTAATTTTTAACATCTCAATTATAAAAGGGTTTGAGATGTATGATGATTAGTACTATTGATCTATAAGGTATGCACTTTAGAGATATGTTTGATAACTTCATTGATTTCTATGTTGGCTTCTTCCAAATTTACTAAGGTATAGTCATATCCCCTATGATAGATGGTGTTTCCATATAGGGTGAAGAAAAAATTATGTTGGATGAATGATGTGTGTTGAGATCGTGATGTATTTAGAGGAATTGAATGATAATTTGGATTAGTATATGTGTCATGATGTAAAGGGTGAGTGGGACCAACAATCTCAAATTTAAGTAAGACTCGGAGTAACTGCAAGTTGGATGATTTTATAATTTAATATTGCATCAATTATATCTTTAATTTGTGATGGGGATCCATATTGAAACTATTATAATATAGAGGATATATTAATTTTCTCATCTATTGGTGCTATATAAACGTTTTCACCAAACGATCCTTATTGATTTTTTTGATTGGGATTTAGATTTGGATTATCCAATAGTGCCTCAAAGAGGTTTTCACTAATGGACTCATATTTTTTATTTTCTATATTTCAATTCAAAATTTGTATTTTGATCATCTAAATAGGTCCTTAATAATATTTTCACTATGGAATGTTGGTTTTATATTTAGACTGTAGGATTCATTTTGATCGAGGTACACTTATTGTTCCTCAAAATATGTAGATGTTTCTTGATTATTTTATTGTAGGAGGCTAGCTAGGAAGTCTAAAATTATTTATTATCATGGAAGGAAGTTAAATATAAGTAATATAATTGGTCCTAATCAATAGCTGTAGGATATTAGCTTGTAAGATGGAAGGCAGGATTAGTGATGTTAATGAAAAGAGTGATGGCAGCATAGTCTTTAAAGAGACTAAGAACATATCCTATTTTTATTATGTATGAAGAACCCTTAGAAACCACAAAATTATCACCAACATCTTTGCATTGAATTTCAAATAGTTTATAGCTGATGCTATGGGGTCTAGAATTTACTTCAAAATGGATAGGTTTGATAATTCCTTGATCAAGGATTGTTTTTTCTATAAGCACCTCCATCACTTGGGGTGAATGTTATGGGATGATGCAAGATTCAATGGGTGATAAGGGTTTGAGAATTTGGATAATGGGTGATAGGTTATGTTGCTTGAAGGAGGTTTTGTCCAAGATATGGTCTTGGTCAAAAATAGGATCTTTGTCGAAAATGGGATCTAATGATCAAAAACAGGTTTTTGGTCAAAGATAGGATCTTCAATAAAGATGAGATATTTATAAAAAATGGATGGTAAACCATGGTTATCAAAGGTATGTTGATCAATTATGGATTGGATAAAAATGGATGTGTCAAAAATAGGATCTTGAAAAATGGATGGAAGGTTATGACCTTGACTTAGAACTGATGTATCTTGATTAGGCACATGAAAGACATTTTGGCACACCCCTAAGATATGATTTTCATACATGGTACACTTGGATCTACCTTTATGTACCCTTTGTTAATAAACTCTTGGATATAATGTTTTAGTCTCATATAATGGTTTGTAGAATGACCTTCAATTTTATGATAATCAAAATATTGGTTAGGTCTATACCACTCAGGTTTTGGGATATTTGGATCAAAGTATTTGGTAATGGGGAATATGACTAAGTTTTTTGTGACCAATTTTTGAAAGAATACATCATAAGGTTCCTCTAAGAGTGATTTTTTCTTAATAGGAATGGAAATGTTGTTGATAAGTCAGAAGTTTTGAAGTTGTTGTAGCTCTGGAGGTGGAATGACACTAAATGGTAGAGGTGCTAGAATTAGATTCAGTTTGCTAGTGTAATGATGGATGTTGGAATTAAGATAATAACTAGTGGATGGGAGTCTTAATTGATTTTTAAAAATATGGTCACTAGTGATAGGATGATGTTGATGTGAAATGTTTTGGGATTCCTTAGTAAAGAAGTAGGTTGGAAAGGTAACTTTCTCTTAGAAGGATGGATTTGTTGGATATGTGTTGAAGGTGAAAGTATTCATATTTTTTGGATTTTGGAAGGTTGATGGACTTGAATCTATTAGGTTTGTGAACAAATGTGAATTTTATGTAGTTTGGTTCAAGTTTGGAAATGGGTCAGATGTAGAACCAAAATTTTATTTTGATGAATGTGGAAAGGTTGGTTTTGAAGTATGTAGGAGTTGAAAGGCTGATTTTAATGGAAGATATTTGAATTTGACTAATTTTGGATTTGATTTGTGAATGTAATTTGGTTCAAATATAAATTTTAAAGTGGTGGTGAAGGTGAATCAAAATTTCTATTTAGATTGATGCTAAGGTTAGAATTAGATGGATTGGTGAATGTATTTTGATTTGTAGATGTGGTGGAACTTGTAAAAGAATTTAAAGAATTTTGACTACCATAGCCTTAAAAGTGATTCAATAATGTCCCTAAAGTAAAATTTGGATGTTGATTAATGGGTAAACATGAATAAGTATTCATGTTTCAAATTGATAGATTGATGTTTGGTTTGAACTGGTCAATTGGTAAACTTAAATGACTATTCAAGTTTAGATCTAATTAATTGATGGATGAGGATGAATACATATTTAAACTCATATTTAGATGTATTCAATGATTGATTGGTAAGTTTACAATGACATTAAAACTTTTATTTAGATTTTTTGGATGATTGACTTTATGTTGATTCAAATGTGTTTGAATCTAAATTGGTTAGATAGAATCCTAGGTGAAGATAAGGATTATTTGGATTTAGATTTGTGTCTGAATTGATCAAGGGATTATTAAACAAAGCCATGTGACTTGAAATGTGTGACATTTGCTAAGGGATATTCTTGAATCAATAGATGAAAAATACCTGAAATTGGAATCTATTAAATCAAAATACCAAAGTGACTAAAAGTTTTATTGCTAAGTAAATTCTTTAGTTCTTTTAGAGAGAAAGTTATGATTTTTTGGATAACATTTAAGCTCAAAATAAATTTTTTTTAAACAAGGATTTTACAGCACATGGTAAACACAAATAAAATAACATATAAATTTATATTATAAATAGTTAATAAATTGCACACAAAAGGTGTGAAACTAGGATGAGGGTCATGAACAACTATTGGGATTTACAATGTCACTAACTCATTCGCACTCTCAATTGTGGCATAGTATTTCAAGATACTAGACATGGAAGATCTTGGCATTTGCATGGCCTACTGAGTCTAGTTTCAATGGTATGTGAAAGGTTTATTTTGGGTGTTAAACACCAACCAATGCACCAAAGTTGAATGACAATAGAGGTTATCATAGTCTTAAGGTTTAATTAAGCTTATATAAGGGTAAAAACCATGGAAGAAATAGATAAAGTGGATGTAGACTATTGATT
Source organism: Torreya grandis (assembly GCA_037957365.1). Classification (NCBI taxonomy): domain Eukaryota; kingdom Viridiplantae; phylum Streptophyta; class Pinopsida; order Cupressales; family Taxaceae; genus Torreya; species Torreya grandis. The sequence goes on along the minus strand of JARHVA010003614.1, from coordinate 1,865,955 downwards.
CTTATCCCAAAGTTCCCAACATAGCTTTAGGGGTCACAATGTTTTAATAATAAACAATGTCATATTTTGAGGCAACTATTAAAACCTCAAGTATTGGAGCATGAAATTTCGTGACATCACGGTGTGCTTACAACACATAAATGCTTAGCCAATTGAAATAGTTGCATATAAATTTATATACCCCTCTGTTAAATAAAGTTTAGCCTATTAAATGGTGGTGAAATCCATGATCAATAAAACCCATAAAAATAAAAATAAAAATAATCTATTTATGATTGTTGAATATCATAACCAATGTAATGCCAAAGAAAGAGAATACACTAGCACTACTTGGGCAACACAAATAATTATGGAAAAGTTTCTATTTTTTAGTGCCATCACCAATGTGACACCAAGGAAAGAACATACACAATTTAAAAAATCAAAAATAAAATACTGAATTAAAATATGATGTAATTACTTTAAAATGAAATGTTAAAAGTGTTGGTTGAATATTTTGTCTATCAGCATACTGATAAACAAAATAGGTCTTATCAACCAAAGCAAGAATATTAGTCATCCTAATGTGTAAGTTTATCACATCAAAAGGAGACTGCTCTCTCCTCTCATCAAGGGGAGGTTCCATGTGGATGTGATATGTATATGTATAAATAGAAAATAATACTCAAGGGTAGGACTAGGCGTCCATCTCTCTTTCTTTAGAGATGATGTATACAAAACAAAGGAAAAACTCAATGAATGACAGAAAACTCTCCTCTTCTTTCAGGAAAAACTATTCAGTCAGCCACAAGAATACCCTTGGAAATAAGAGTAGAATGTAACTGAAGTATGGTAACCAGCAAATTGAAATAGAACAAAAAGTCTCTATCATGAAATGCTCAAGAGTAATATATGAAGGGCAATGGAAGCACAAAGTCTTTTCAAAGTCCTTTACTTAGCAATGAAAAATAAAACACACTGAAGGTAGCTATGGGGGCACAAAGTCGCTCCACAGTTGATTCTTCAGGATGCCTTCCTGACTAATTTACTAATCCCGCTTATTAAATTAATGAAACAGAAAAGATATCACAACATAAAGTCTAAAAAAGTCCATTGTTTTCATTAACAAAATATAATCAACAGAATGAGCACAAAGTCTTAATGATGCTTCTCAATTTTGGCAGAGTTTTGTTCAGATTGTCAAAAAGAAGATCCTTTTACAATGAAAGAAAGTCCCTTATATAGCCACTTCAAGGAGTCAAGAAGAGTAATACATCATGATGCATTGGGAAATATTAGGAGGACCAGATGGAACTTTAGGCCCTTTTAACCATTTGATCTTTTCAATGTAGATGAACAAGCTATGCAATTGAAATATTACAACTTTCAATGTCCAACTATCGGTTTGATCTTGTCTTCATCATTCCTCCTTTCCAGATTGATTGAATTGGGTCCTAAATTCATCTATTATTTTGTCTTTCTTCACTTTCAGCTAGTTTTTGTCTTGAATTATAGAAATGCATTTGGGTCTATGGATCAAAGGATCAATAGCTATTTCACTACCTTTAAAATTGATGTTTGCATGCCCGTCAATATGTTTCCAACAGCTAGTCGGCTATGCTGAATTTGATGTCTTTGTGGGCATCACCCCTTGGTCTTCTTTTGGCTTTCAGCCTTACCCATTTAGCTTGGACTTATGCTGTGTTTGAATAGTCCTTTATTTTAGCTGCCAAGAGTCCCCCGCAAGGGCACTACCCTTCGGGGTCCTTCGGAAGCCCTTTCTGCTTTGGTAGTCCCCATGGACAAATCCTTCAGGTAAATGTTCCCCATGGATGTTTCCCTAGGGATTATTCCTGGGTGTTTGATTTGAAATCTCCCCATGGGTAATTCTATGGACATTTGTTCTGCAAAAAATTCTTGCAGACAAAAATTCTGGGGAAAATTCTTGTAGACAAAAAGTCTGTAGAAATTTGTTCTACCAAATTCCTTTGAAAATGTCTTTAGGTTTTGCCTCAAACAAATCTGAAAGAATTAAATTTCAGCTTACTTAAAAGAAATGATCCTCCAGAAAGGTGATTTTCTTGATTAAGTGCCCTCTGCAAGGGCACTTGTCCTTCAAAAAGTTTTTTTTTGTATTGAACCGCCCCTTTGAACTTGGCCGATGAACCATTAGTTGAACTGGTTCAATGGTTCAATGAAGCGTGCCAAGTCCTTTTGAACAAAAAGCCGATGAACCATTGGATGAACTTTGACATTGAACCAACTGGTTGAACCAAGGCTTTGAACCAAAATGGTTCAAGCTAATGGTTTAATGAATAAAACAAGATGATAAACTAAGCATTGAACCAAGATGTCGAACTTACCTTTGAACCAATAATTGAACCATTTGATCAAACCAATCCATTGAACTAGTTCAATGGCTCAATGAAGTGTGTTGAGCCCCTATTTTTGAATACTTAGTCATTGAACCAAAAGATGAACTGAAAGAATGAACCAACTGAATGAAATAAAGCATTGAATTGCTTGGTTGAACAGAACCATTGAACTGTTCTTTTGGTTGAACCTGTCATTGAACCTTGAACCCATTGAACCTTTAAACCAAAATGGTTCAACGTTTCAATATTTCAATGGTTCAATTGAATGATTTGACCAAACATCCTTGAAGCTAATGAACCAATTGAAGCAAATGAACTTGTTGAACCTTGAACCCGTTGAACATTTGAACTAAAATGGTTCAATGGTTTAAGTCTCTTTTTGCACTCAGATGCTTGCCGATGAAGATTTTCACTTGAACCAAAACTTTGAACCAATCCCAAAAAATGAACAAATGTTGAAAATCAATTCTTTTAGCTAAAAACCACTTGCAGAAGTCTTTGAACCTATATAAATGAACCTGCTTGTAGAAACTAAAAATACAAAGTCCGTAGAAATCAACATGTAAAATCCATTAAACTTGACTTGCAAAGTCTGTAGATTTTTTGAGAAGCTCTGAAAATGAGAAATCTAAATATCTAAGATTTTTTTTTTTAAAAAAATGGAAGATACAATATTGGTCTTAGAACCAAAATAATTCAAATGTTGTTCCAAAAGTGGCTGTTATTTTTGGGAGACAATAACTAGCTCTAGTTGGGGAACTTCTATCAATTGCAAAATGAATAAGGAGTAGAATTTAAAATCTCCAGTGTCTTCAAGTGTACCATTGGGATTTGGAGTCATGTTGCTTAGAAATGAAAGGCTCCAAAAATGGAAATAAACAAAACAAAACAAAAATTAAAATTGTATAAATATACATATATATAGAGGCAATGATTTGATACTTCAAGAATTGAAGTGTTTCAGATGCTGCCCATTGTGGGGCAGAGAAAAGAGTGTGCCATCTTGGTATTTCAACAAAAAATTGTTCTCACCCATGTACTGATGAATTATGAATGGGCCTCTCCAAAGGGAGTCAAACTTTCCATGCATCCCTTTTGGCTCTCTTCTTTTGTCCCATAGCAAGACTTTATCTCCAATCTAAAAATCATGATTTATGGCCTTCTAATCAAAAATTTTCTTTACCAGAATTTGATGAACAACAATTCTATCCACCACCATTTTTCTCTGTTCCTCCAGATGAGTTAGGCACATGATTCTTTTGTCAAGATAACTCTCATATGTCTGATCTTTAATAGCCTTCACCAATGTCAATGCTGGTAACTCTAAGGTGATTGGTATCTCAACATTAATCCCGTAGAGAAGTTGGAAAGGAGACATACCAATCACCCTTTCTGTCATGATCCTGTCAGCCCACAAAGCATCAACCAATGATTTATGCCATGTCTTTTGATTACCATCTGCAAGTTTCTTGATAATCATTACCAAATTTTTATTATTGGACTCAGCTTGTTCATTCCCTTGTAGAAAATAATTAGAAGAATGAGAGAGTGTAATTCCATAGTAAAAATAGAATTGCGTAATTTCTTGAGAGGTGAAACAAGCTACATTATCAGTAATAATTTTGAGTGGGACTCCAAATTTGGAAATGATATTCTCTTTCAGGAAGTTGCATACAACTTCTGAAGTAGCATGCTTTGTTGGGATTGTTTCTACCCATTTGGTGAAATAATTAGTCACTGTAAGGACATAGTCATGTCCAGCACTTGAAGATGGATTTATTATCCCAATAAAATTGAGTCCCCACTACTAGAAAGGTTCCTCTATGATTATTGGCTTGAGAGGTAGGGTAGCCAACGTGAGTTTTCCAACAAATTGTTGACAAAGTTCACATTTCCTCACCCATTTATGTGCATCTTGGAAAAGAGTCGGTCAATAATACCTGGCTCATAGAATTTTGTGAGTAGTCATAGGGGCAAAAACATGTCCTCCACAAGCTAGATTGTGGAAAGATTTCAAGAGCTGGGTCTACTATTCTTTATCTACACAGTGAAGGAAAACTCCATCTATGCTTCTTTTGTACAGGCCATTGTCCCAAAGGACAAAATTGGCAGCTTTCAATATGATAGTTCTCCTCTCTTTGTAAGACAAATGAGTAGGACATTCACCATAAGTCAAAAAATATGCAATATTTGAGTACCATTTGTTGGTAGTGGAGACAAAAAGGACTGTTGGCACATTTTCAACCTCAGCTTCTTCATGTTGTGTATCTTCTGGCTTATTGTCAGCCATTAATTGACAAAGGCCTTTACCTCTGACCAACATTGTCGGCTTGATATCTAGATAAAATTCTTGGATTTTTGCAATCTAATTACCTCTCTTTGTACCAAACTCCTACTGAGTTAATATAGACTTGATTGTACCATCAAGAACTAAGGCAGTAATATGTGAATTTAGAATATAAAAGTGAAAGTGTTTAACTACTTTTACCAGTGCATAGGCATGCTTCTCTATATTTGAATACTTCATTTCATGAGTTTTCAGAGGGTAGCTCATGAACGAGATGGGGGATTCCATACCTTCTTTGTCTTATTGGACAAGAATCATTGAAAGAGTATGCTTAGACGCATAACTATATATAATGAAATCTCTATGGTAATCTAGGTAAACCAAGGTAGGGGCATGAGCAATAGTGACCTTGATATCTTGAAATGTTGCTTTGACTTATTTCGTTCAGTTGAAGGTAGTCTTTCCTTTCATCATGTTTACAATGTGTCTTGTCTTCTTAGCAAATACAAGGATGAATCTCCATAATAAATTCACTTTTTTGAAGAAAGAGTGAACATCATTCTTACTTGCAAGCAAATTGAGCTCTTGAATAGACTTGACTCTGTCTGAGTCAATCTTTATGCCTTCTTTAGACATAATGTGTCCAAGGAGTTTCCCTTCTGTCACTCCAATAATAGAGTTTTTAGGATTCAAAGAAATACCATTCTACTAGCAGCGCTCTATTACTTATTGTAAGTGGCATACATGATCAGATCGATGCTTTGAAAAGATAGTTAAATCATCAAGATATACTACTATGAATTTGTCAATCTCATCTTTGAAAGCCATGTCCATAGCTCTTTGAAAAGTAACACCAGCATTTATTAAGCCAAAAGGCATTCTTTTGTATGCAAATGTACCCCAAGGCATGGTGAATGTTGTCTTATATTGGTCAGCTTCATCAACTTCAACTTGGTTATAACCTGAGAAGCCATCCAACATTGATAACATTTCTGATCTTGTTACTGTTTGAAGCACTTAGTCCATGATTGGCAAAGGGTAATTGCCTTTCCGAGATGACTGAATCAAATTTTGGAAATCTACACAAATACAAATTTTGCCATTTTTATTCATTACAGGAACTATGTTCACAATCCATGTAGAATGATGGATTGGAAAAATAATTCTAGCATTTAACATTTTCTGAATCTTAGACATAATTGTACTTGAAATTTTTGAATTATATTGTCTGCATTTCTACTTGTAAGGTGTTGAATCAGCGTTGAGAGGAATATGATGGTAGATTTCATCAAGTCTAAGAGACTTCAGATCTTTGTATGAATATGCCAAGACATCAATGTATTGATGGAGCAAAGAAGTGAATTTGAATCTTTCTTCAGGTGTACAACACTTACCAATGTTGACCATTTTTGGATTTTCTTTGTTGGTCAAATTCACTCGGTCAAATCCCTGAAAGAAATTTGAATCTGTCTTCTATTGCTTGATGAGTCTATCATGCTTGTCAAACAGCTTCTCAAGAGAAACCAAGCCTTTAAGAATTTTATTTCCTTTCAGCTGTAAGAACTCTTCATTTACATCTAAACTAGATTCAGAAACAAATTCAGACTTCTTAGATTTGCTACTTTCAAAATACAGCTGTTTAAAATTGTCTTTTCCTTCCAAGAAGGTAATGATATGTTTATCATCATTGAAAATTTGCCAATGATCAGCATTGTCAAGAACACTCGGCCTATAGACCAGCTCAATGGTATGTTTGGCTTCTTTAAAATCAGAATGAGGAACTAAAAGAGTTCCTAAAATAACAAGTGCATCACCTCTATCATTAGATTCTCTTAGAATAGAAGAAATGTTGAAAGCATCAAAGCTTTCAATTTGGTCCCAAAAAAGATTACGGTAATGGCACAACCTCTCATTCTTGGTCTGATATGAATTTCTCACTTGATAGACCACTAATTCGGTGTCCCCTTTAGTATAAAGAAATTTGATGCCTCTTTCTTGAGAAGCGTTCATGCCTAGCAACAACAATTCATATTTAGTTGTATTGTTTGTGTTGCTGAATTGTAACTTATAAGATGAAGGGAACATATCTCCTTGAGGAGATATCAAGACAATTCCGGCTCCAGAACCAGTAGAGGAACAACTACCGTCAAATTCTAGAGTCCAAATATCATTAGATACTATCTTTACTTCAGACTTTCCCTCATCAAAGATGAAGGGTCTTTCTTCATGATATGTATATAAAAAGTAATTACCCATACCTGTGGATTCAAAGAGGATTTGAGCTTTAGGAGCTGACATCTTGGTAACTACATACTTTGCTTCCTTTTTAGGAAGTAATCTTTTCATCACACCTTGGACAGGGATCCTTGCCTTAGATATATCCATGTTTAGTTCTCCTCCCACATCCTTACATTAATTTTATCTAAGAAAAATGCCATAAGATGCTGGGACGTCAACCACTAATACAGTCATTTTAATCCTCTTGTCTAGAAAGGTTACGAATGCAAATTGAGCATCTTTGATTTGCCCTAGCAATGGCACTTGTTCTCCATGGAGAAACATTTGCCAAATGTCTTGGTCAATGTGAGACCAAGAGACTCAGCGACTTTGGCAGGCATGACATTGTCAAATGCGCCTGAGTCTATTATACAGTTACTCTGCTTGTGGCCATTGATTAATAGGGAAACATAGAAGGGTTATATTTTTATAGAAGTAAATGGAGGAGTAATAATCAGATTATTTGGAATAGGCATATTCTTAGGGGAATCAAAAGTCACTTTTTTGGCCTTTTGTCCTACAGGGACAGTCTAATTTTTAACATATTGGACCAGCTTATTCAGTTTATCCAGATTGGACTGCAAGTACTCAAATTTAGACATCTATATTTTTGTCTTTTTGACATGATCAATTATGTCAAATGGTTGAATCAAGCTAGGTACAGAGAAAGGTACTTCAGCTTTTTGAGTTTTAGGAGAGATGAGAGGTGGGCTGGTTTGTGAATTAGAAGTAGAAGGGGAAGGCATAATAGATGTATTTACCTTTTGAGTGATTACTAGATCTTTTGGTTGAAAGGGCAGAGCTGTCCCACACTTGAAAATTATGACTACTGGCTATGATTGCTCTTCTATTTTTTCTTTATTAGCCTGCTAGACTGATTGGTTCTTAGACCTAGTAAACACTGTGTATGATCCATTTGAAGCTTCTCCTTTTCTTTTGGGTTCATCCTGATAATTTAGGAAACCAATGTGGGAGTCACTAGCTGATTCTTCTTAACTATCTTAAATGATATCAACATCATTTTCTTGATTTAATTTAGGCTGATAAGAGAATTCTGATTCTGTTTCAAGGTATCCCATTACTGAATTGGTTGGAGGAGCTTCCAAGGCAAGTTTTCCTTATGGGGGAGGAAGGCAATTTTGTTTTCCTTGGTTTCTGGTAACATTTCTTTAATATGACTGATTTGGGAATGTCCTTTTGTATGTAGGAGTAGAAGACATTCCTTGAGCCATTTGCTTTTTGAGGGCAAGGAGCTCATTTGCTAATTTCTACACCATTGGATCTATGTTGCTTGTAGATGCAAATTCAGAAGATGATGAAGCTCTGTTTCTATTGGGATCTCTTCTTATTTTCCCTGCTAAGATGAGATCATCTTCTACTTTAGTGGCCAAAATTTTAGATGCAGCGAGATCTATTTGGCTAGCACGTCTCAAGAGGAAACTGACTTTAGGTAGCTGAGAATTAATGAAAAATCATTTGAGATTCTCAGTTGTAGGTCTGGCAATCATAGGAATTCTATTTCTCAATTTGTCAAATTTAGCTATGAAGTCTCTCATAGGCTCATGCAGATCTTTTTTCATTTGTGTAAGTTGAGCTAGAAGTGTATGTGCATCCTCTGTAGGTTTGAATCTAGCTTCAAACTTAGCTTTCAAAGTATTCCAATCAGTCACAGATCAATCTTGTAGATAGTAAAACCAATCTGCAGGAGGACCTTGTAGTGTTTCAACAAAAAGTCTGACTACTACATCTTCAAACTCCACCCCGATTACTTCACAAGCTATACTGAATGCTGTAATGTGTTCATCAAGATGAAATTTCCCATCACCATAGAATTTAGGTAAATTCTTCCTAGAACTGTGTGGAAGCTCATGTAGAGGAGGAGTAATATTGAGAGGACCAAAAGCATTAACCTAGGGGCCTTGAACTGCCATTATAAGATACTGAAAAGGAGGGATAACAAATCTCAAAGGGATAATTATAAGCACAGCTTTATCAATAGCAAAAGTATCCTCTAGTAATGGGGATCAAGCTTTAGTAGGAGGGAAGCTCTTGGCTCATTGGAGATGAGATGGTGAAGGAAATAGATCAAAATCACTTTGCTATACCAGCTCAAACATAGGATCAACGACACCTTTAGTCCTTTGGCTTCATGTATACCTTGAATCTGCCATATTATAAAACAAAAATGGAAAAGATTTGACTTTGCTTCAGTTAAAGCTTAGGGCTTTAAACTATGCATTCTTTTCCTATTGGTGTGGAGGTGAATGGAATGGATAGACTATAAATGGATAATGGGTATTTCCCTAGTGGAGTCGCCAAAAACTATTGGTTGAATATTTTGTCTATCAGCGTACTGATAAATAAAATAGGTCTTATTAGCCAAAGCAAGAAGATTAGTCATCCTAATGTGTAATTTTATCACATCAGAAGGAGATTGCTCTCTCCTCTCATCAAGGGGAGGTTCCCTATGGATATGTTATGTATATGTATAAATAGAAAATAATACTCAAGGGTAGGACCAGGCATCCATCTCTCTTTCTTCAGAGATGATTTATATAAAACAAAGGAAAAACTCAAGGAATGACAGACAACTCTCCTCTTCTTTTAGGAAAAACTATTCAGTCAACCACAAGAATACCCTTGGAAATAAAAGCAGAATGTAACTGAAGTATGGTAACCATCAAATCGAAATAGAACACAAAATCTCTATCATGAAATGCTCAAGAGTAATATACGAAGGGCAATGAAATCTCAAAGTCTTTTCAAAGTCCTTTACATAGAAATGAAAAAGCAAACACACTGAAGGTAGCTATGTGGGCACAAAGTTGCTCCACAGTTGATTCTTCAAGATGCCTTCCTAACTAATTTACTAATCTTGCTTATTAAATTAATGAAATAGAAAAGATATCATAGCACAAAGTCTAAATAAGTCCCTTGTTTTCATTAACAGAATATGATCAATAGAATGAGCAAAAAGTCTCAATGATGCTTCTCAATTTTGGTAGAGTTTCATTCAGATTGTCAAAAAGAAGATCCTTTTACAATGAAAGAAAGTCCCTTATATAGCCACTTCGATAAGGACTCGGGAACATTAATACATCATGATGCATTGGGAAATGTTAGGAAGACCAGCTGGAACTTTGGGGCCTTTTACTTGTTTATTATTTTCAATGTAGATGAACAAGCTATGCAATTGAAAGATTACAACTTTCAATGTTTAACTGTCGGTCTGATCTTGTCTTCATCATTCCTCCTTTCTAGATTGATTGAATCGGGTCCTGGATTCATCTATTATTCTATCTTTCTTCACTTTCAGCTAGTTTTTGTCTTGAATTCTAGAAATTCATTCGGGTCTATGGATCAAAGGATCAATGGCTATTTCACTATTTTTAAAATTGACATTTACATGCCCGTTAATATGTTTCCAATGGCTAGTCGACTATGCTAAATTTGACGTCTTTGTGGGCGTCACCCCTTGGTCTTCTTTTTTATTTTGGCCTTACCCATTCAGCTTGGAATTACCTTGTGTTTGAATAGTCTTTTATTTTCACTGCCAAGAGTCCCCCGCAAGGGCACCTGCCCTTCAGGGTCCTTCAGTAGCCCTTTATGCTTTGGTAGTCCCCACAGACAAATCCTTTAGGTAAATGTTTCTCATGGATGTTTCCCTAGGGATTATTCCTGGGTGTTTGATTTGAAAGCTCCCCACGGGTAATTTTGTGGACATTTGTTCTGTAGAAAATTCCTATGGACAAAAAGTCTGGGGAAAATTCCCATGAATAAAAAGTCCACAAAAAATTCCCGCAGACATAAAGTCTACGAAAATTTGTTCCACCAAATTCCTTTGAAAATTTCTTCGGGTTTTGCCTTAAACAAATCTGAAAGAATTACATTTCAGCTTACTTAAAATAAATGATCCTCCAGAAAGGTGCTTTTCTTGATTAAGTGCCCTCTGCAAGGGCACTTATCCTTCAAAAAGTTTTCTTTTGTATTAAACCGCCCCTTTGAACTTGGCTAATGAACCATTAGTTGAACTGGTTCAATGGTTCATTGAAGCGTGCCAAGTCCTTTTGAACCAAAAGCCGATGAACCATTGGATGAACTTTGACATTGAACCAATCGATTGAACCAAGGCTTTGAACCAAAATGGTTCAAGCCAATAGTTCAATGAATAAAACAAGCTGATAAACTAAGCATTAAACCAAGATGTTGAACTTGCCTTTGAACAAATAGTTGAACCATTTGATCGAACCAATCTGTTAAACCAATCCATTGAACCGGTTCAATGGTTCAATGAAGTGTGTTGAGCCCCTGTTGATGAATACTTAGTCATTGAACCAAAAGATGAACTGAAAGAATGAACCAATTGAATGAAATAAAGCATTGAACTAATTGGTTGAACCGAACCATTGAACTATTCTTTTGGTTGAACCTATCATTGAACCTTGAACCTATTGAACCTTTAAACCAAAATGGTTCAATGGTTCAATAGTTCAATGGTTCAATTGAATGATTTGACCAAACATCTTTGAAGCTGATGAACCAATTGAAGCAAATGAACTTGTTGAACCTTGAACCCGTTGAACCTTTGAACTAAAATGGTTCAATGGTTCAATGGTTTAAGTCTCTTTTTGCACTCAGATGCTTGCCGATGAAGATTTTCACTTGAACCAAAACTCTGAACCAATCCCAAAAAATGAACAAATGTTGAAAATCAATTCTTTTCGATGAAAACCGCTTGCAAAAGTCTTTGAACATGTATAAATGAACCTACCTGTAGAAACTAAAAATACAAAGTCCATAGAAATCAACATGTAAAATCCATTGAACTTGACTTGCAAGGTCGGTAGATTTTTTGAGAAGCTCTGAAAATGAGAAAGCTAAATAGCTAAGATTTTTTTTTTAAATGGAAGATACAATTTTGGTCTGTAAAACCAAAATAATTCAAATGTTGTTCCAAAAATGGCTGTTATTTTCGGGAGACAACAAAAAGTAATATTAAAAATGCTAGTAAAAAGAAATTGGCTTTTTATTGATCCTTTTTTTTAAGTCTCTTTGACAAGAATTCTACAAACAAGTTGTTATATTTTTTACTTAGGATTAGATCAAGGTAACCTATAATAGAAAAAAATAAAAACCAAGAGAACAAAGTGAAAAACACCTCTCTATTATGAAATTGTAATTACATAGACAGATAAGATGAGCAAAATTATGATAATATCAATACAAGCAAAGACATAACACTAAAAATAGAAAATAAATAAAATCGTTCTTATATAATAATTTCACTACCCAAACAAAAATCGTTGATTTTAGAAACAAATTAACTTCCAAAAATGGTAATTTCATTGCTAAGAAGGTTGATCTTACTGCTAAAAGGGACTATTTCACTTCTAGAAACGATGATTTCACTATTGGGATTGACAAATTCACTATTATGAATGATGATTTCATTATTTAATTACAAGTTCTCTATTGACCCTATAGATATAATATAAAACACAAAAAAAGGAATAAAATAACAATTTCATTATGTAGTTGAAAAAATTCACTATTAAGTTCTAATTTTTTTCTATTTACACTGTTGAATTCATTGTTACATAGTAGAACATACAAATCCAAACATAAAATGTTTGATAGCAACCTATAGCTTATACTACCACTCAAAAATATGAGATTAAATTAATATGAAAACGTAAACCAAAAAAATCAAATTATGAAATTCATTTTACATGATTAAAATATGAAAAAGATGAGTAAAAGTCCCACCAAGCATGCCAAATATTTGTGAATTAAATTTAAAAGTGCTAAGAAAATGAACTAGTCTTAATCTAATCTAAATTCAACCTAAGATAGATCAACAAACAAAAAAAACTATAAAATTAGAAAACACAAACTTTACGCTTCAAATGTGCAAGCTTTCTTCATTGCAATGTAAACTCAATTTGTTCTTTTAAAATGTGGTGCTCACTCTTTAAATGCAAAGGAGAATGGTAGTGTTTTGGTGCAAAAAGAGGTCTTTGATTATGTTGTGACTCTTGGAATTCGTCAAGATGACTCTTCATTAAAAATGGATCTCATTCCTCTTTCATCTTTTACCCCATGACTCGTTGACTTCTCCATGGGTGCTATTTTGACTTATATGTAACCAAAAAAATATTTATTAATATTAAATAAATATTATCACACAATAGCCAAGATATGACTATTAAAAACACCATTAAATGCAATGGGACCTTTATCACCAATAATGCTAGACATTTGAAATCAATGAAAATATTTTCAAAAATATACCCCTTTGTCATTGATGGCAACCTCAAACTAAAACTACCACATCCTAAAACCTACACATACTACCATCTAGAAAACATACGGTAACTACCCCTTATTTTAGAAACCTATACCTATGCCTTGTACCTATTTCTACACATGTACATGTTCCCTATACCTATACCTATTATTCTCCCCCTTTGACATCAATGGTAAAGGCCGTACTTGGAGCTAACACATAGATCCCCCTCAACTAATGTTGAACCTCAATGGTAGGAAGTAAATGAAATTACTCCCAACTTCTCTCGTAAATAATCAAATGTGTATTTTAGTAGTGCCTTTGTGAAAATATCTATGATCTACTCTATAGTAATTATATACTCCATCTTAACATGTTGATATACAACTTGCTCTCTCAAGAGGTTATATCTAATAGGAATATGTTTTGTTCTTGAATGCATCACTGGATTCTTTGAAATATTAATAGCACTTCTGTTGTCACAAAAAATATAAATAGGTTAATCATATTTTACCTTGATATCTTCCAAAGTTTGCTTAATCTAGATAACTTGAGTACAACACAATACCACTACAATATATTCAACTTCATCTATAGAAAGTGATACTAAATTCTACTTCTTCCTTAACCATAATACTAAGATATCACCAAGGAAGAAAGCTCCTCTAATTGTACTCTTTTTATCATCTAAGCACCCTACCCAATCTGAATCTATATAAGAAACCAAAGTGAAATCTCTACCTATGGGATACCACAATCCATAATCTAATGTCCCCTTGATATATCTAAATATTCTCTTCACTAGCTAAACATGACTATCTTTTAGAGATGACTGATATATTTCAACTATAGCTACTGCATGCATGATGTCTAGCCTCGATACTATCAAATATAAAAGACTACCAATCATAGATATATATAAAGATTGATCTATAATAGGTAAATCTTCATCCTTGCTCACCTTATTTCCTATACGCATTGGTGTGCCAACTAGTGCACAATCCTCAAAAACAAAAATTTTCAACATTTCCTTCACATATTTACTTTAAGATATTAAAATTCCTTTATATAACTAAAATATTTGCAATCTTAATAAAAATGACAATTATCCAAGCATAGACATCTCAAATTCTTGAAAATTCTTTTATCATCTTTTCAATGTTTCCTCCAAAAATGATCTCATCAACATATACTATAATAATCAATTGATGCTCACCTTCTATTTTGATGTAGAGATTACTATCAACAAATCCTCTCTTAAATTTTTTTTCCTACAGGTACATATCATGGCTTTCATACCAAGCTTTGGGAGCTTGTTTCAATCTATACAATGCTTTCTTCAATCTGCATACATGGATACTAATATTTGAGAGAATAAATCCCTCTGGCTGCCCAATGTATACATCTTCTAGATTCTTATTTAGGAAGGTAGATTTGACATCCATCTGAAACAATTTGAAATTTTTAAACACTACATATGCAAGGAACATTCTAATAGCCTCTAACCTTGCCACTAGTGCAAAATTTTCTTCAAAATATATTTCCTCAATTTGAGCATATCCTTTACATACTAACCTTGCTTTATTTTGGGTCACTTCTCCATTTTCATTCAACTTATTTATATAAACCCATTTTTTTCCTATCACATTGTGATATTTTTGTCTAGGCACTAATTCCCAAGTATCATTCCTTTCTATCTAATTTAATTCTTCATCCATAGACTTAACCTAATGCTTATCATGTCTAGTTTCTAAAAAAATTCTAGGCTAAATTGTGGAAAACAAAGAGAAATTAACTTACTCATATTCACTTACCATCATTCTTTTGGTGAAAATTACTTCATTTATGTCCCTGATGATGTCACTTTCATTATGATTTCTCTAAACATATTTGGATGGTGTTTTGGTGTCCTTTTTATCCTTTTTCTCATCTTCATGTTATTTTTCAAAATCTTCCTCTTCAATGATTTTAAGAATGTCTACTAGATCACTGATTCTTTGTGTTCCATCTTCTTCTATCCTGACACTTGCACTTTCAAAAAAATTCTTGGTTCTTTTGTTATAAAATCTATAATCTTTACTTTTTCAAGAATAACCAAGAAATATACCTTCATCTACTCTAGATTCAAACTTCCCAATTTTTTCATCGATTATCTTTACGAAGTATCTACTATCAAAAAATCTAAAATAATCAACTATTGTTGGTTTATCTTTCCATAGATCATAAGGAGTCTTGTCACTATTGACTCTCAATAATTATTTATTCTAAATATGCACTACTGTAGCAACTACCTCTCTCCAATATTTATCTAGTATCTTGGATTCATTTAGCATTATCTTTGCCATCTCTTAAACTATCATGTTTCTTTGCTCAACTACTCCATTTTGTTGTGGAGTTCTAGTTACTGAATAATGTCTCCTTATCCCATGGTCGTCAAAAAACTCAATAAATTTATCTAACATAAATTCTCCTCCTTGATTTGATCTTAGACACTTAATCTTCAAACTGGTTTCATTCTCAAATAATGATTTGAATGCTTTGAAATGTCTAAAAGCTTTTGATTTTTTCTTTAAAAACATTACCCAAGTCATACATGAAAAATCATCAATAAGCAACATGAAATATTTCTCACCTTGAGTACTTTGAATTCTTATAGGTCCACACAGATCAATGTGAACAAGCTATAACATCTAAGTGGTCGAGTACTCTTTTTTTTTGAACCACCTTTTGGTCTGCTTCCCATGCTAAAAAGGTTCACAAAGTGTGTTAGATGGCTTTGTAATCTTTGAAAGATTTTTGACTACTTAATTTTTACTGATGTTGACAATATTGTCAAAATTTATGTGATCCATTCTCTTGTGTCATAGCCAATTTTATTCAATCTAACTCAAAAAACATCTTTGACCTTTGATGTCTGATAACATATATAAATTATTGCTTGTTCTCTGAGCATCTGTAATCAACACATCTGAATATTTTCTCCTAATTTCACAACCTTATGCATAAAAATTTAGTGTGTGCCCTTGATCACATATTTTACTTACACTCAAAATATTATGTGTAAGACCTTCTACATACAAAACATTCTCATTTTTAGTTCTACCATTGTCCAAACTTAGTGTACCTTTTCTAGCAATTTTGGTAGTAATATTATCTCTGAATTTCATAGTGCCACCATTGATCTTCTTCAAGGTTATGAACTTACTTTTGTCTCTTATCATGTGCCTCAAACATAAACTATTAATGAACCATTGATTTTCTTCATTTCTTACATGCAAAGTTGTCTATACCAACATAGATTTTTTAGGTTGTTTCCTTTGCCATGAACCTATCTAAACTTTCTTCTTGATGAATGGAGCCTTAAAACTCTGGTCCCTCTTGACTGACTTGAACACACTTCTATAGTGCTGATCTATGTGTTTAAAGTTTTTGCACTTATAACATATTATGACCTCTTCATTAAATCTTGATAGAGGAGCAAAAGAGTTGTGGCTTCTACTTGACTCTGCAGGACTTTCCTTCTCCTTATTTCTGAAATTGTTAGCCCTTTTTTGACATTCTATTTTATTATGACCATATCCATTACAATAAAAATATTAACCATAAAAATAGGACCTATTTGTGTATCTCTATCCTGATTGCCTTTTGTAGATCTTTTCCCTCTAGCCTTATTTGTTTGAAATGCCCTCTGTATTCTTAACTTCTCTTTTTATTTCTTCTTTTGTAAGAGCTTCAACATAACTCTTTCCTTTTTGCTTGTCTATGAAAGTAGTAGCCTCCCCTTTCTCTTTTTCAAATCCAATACCTATATTATTTGACATTTATCTTTGATTTTCTAATATCTTATTCAACATATTAGTTTTATTCTAAAATTTTGAATCATTGGTTTCTTTATCATTGATTGCTTTATTTATTTTCTTAAGATCTATTTTTAAAGAAGCAATTTCAATAACGTACCTTTCACATTATTTACTTACTATTTTCAACTATGCTATTAGATATTCTTCATTCTTCTTGGCTTCTTCAAAGTTTGTTTGTATATCTTCAATTATTTCCTTTGACTTCTTTTCATTTTTCTTGATCTAGAGATTAAATCTTTGATTCTTTTTTTCAATAGATTTTAACTCTTCTAAAGAATAAATGAGTTCTCCTTCTAGATTCACTTTGGCTTCATCCTGTTCTTCTTCTTGATCATCTATACTTTTTTTTGTGGAGGCATCTTTATGTATGGCCATGAATAGAATATCTTCTTCTTCTGAATCACTGACTCCACTATCTTTGGCTGAGCTAGGATCTTTAGGATACAAACTCTTCTTTTTGAATCCCTTCTTGAATTTTCCTTTGAAATTCTTCCTGTATGTATAATTTCCTTATTGATTATCACCATTACCCTTATCTGGGAACTTAGCTACAAAATGTACAATCTTTCCACAATTAAAACATTTGAAAGGTAGTTTTCCTTGATATTTAGCTGTCATTTTTTTGCTTGCAAATAAATAGAGATCCATTGTCATCTTCATCATCACTAGAACTGTCACTTGATTCTTGAATCTTATCCTTCTCTTTATTTGATGTCTTGAAAGTAGCTTCTCTCTTTGAGGGTTTCTCTTGTTTATTTTACATCTCATATTCTATAAGAATACCATATAACTCATCCATATTTAGCTTGGATAAATTCTTCATCTCTTCAATTGCTAAAACTTTTGCATCATATCTCAATGGTAGAGATCTCAAAACTTTTTGAACCATAATTGATTATTTTAAATTTTTTAAAATACCTTGAATTTGATGAACTATTTGATCAACCCATAAAAGATAACATAGTATATTTTCTTCCTCTTCCATCTTCAAACTCTCAAAATATCTTTCGAATGTTTGAAGCTTACCTTAATAAATCTTTCCATCACCTTTGTAAATATTCTCAAGTTTTTCCCCAAGTTTCATGAGTAGATTTACATTGCATAACTTTAACAAATTTTAATTCACATAAACCACATAAACTAGCATTTAAAGCTTTAGTATTATTTTCACTTGCCTTCTTTTCTACTAGAGTAGTTACAAGTGTCTGTGGCTCTTCATATTCCTCTACCACTACTTGCCATATGTCAAATACAAGGGCCATAAAATAAGTCTTCATCCTTATGATCCAAAAAACGTTATTTTTCCCATCAAACAAAGGTGCCTTATTTGTATAAAAACCTTCATGTGATATAGCCATACTGCTTTCCTGATCTACCTTGAAGCTATAAAAGTTTTTCAAAGGAACCTGCTCTGATACCAATTGTTAAGTATGGAATATATTAAGAGGGGGGGGTGAATCAATATATTATACATATTATTTCTTAATCAAATTCCTTTTCTTTAACCAATTAACCACACATTCAATATATGCAATAAAACTGAAACAATAATATGCAGCACACGAGAGAGAGAGAGAGAGAGAGAGAGAGAGAGAGAGAGAGAGAGAGAGAGAGAGAGAGAGAGAGAGAGAGAGAGAGAGAGAGAGAGAGAGAGAGAGAGAGAGAGAGAGAGAGACCAAATTTTTATGTGGAAACACAAAGTAGGAAAAACCACATAGAAAAATCCTAAGTATATGATCAAGCACCAAATCAAATTACAAAATTCACAAGCACCAACTTGTAGGAGCACCAACCCTTTTTCTGAGCACCAACACACCAACTATTTGTGAGCACCAATCCACAGGAGCACTAACCCCTTGTAAACATTTGTGAGCACTAACCCACAAGAGCACCAACCCCTCTTCTATATAAAAAACAACTATCTCTCAATGTTACTTACTCAACAAATGATAGAAATATACAATATCTCCTAATTTTCTCTCTTTAAAAACAAATACAAACCATGCACTCTCTTGCATATTACAAATGGCTTCTCAATCCTTTATTTATAACTTTCCAAATGACCTTTGGCATTTACCCTTTATGAACCTTCAATCTTCATGGAAAATGGAACCAAAATTACATGACCCTTTGTATCCTTACATTTGAAAATTCATATGGTGACCATTCATAAGAAAAATCATCCTTTCCTCTTTTATATTTATCTTGGTGACTTTTCATATTCCTCAAAGTGTCCTTTCATGAAAAAATGTGCCATACCTTATTTTGTCTTTATATGGTGACTCTTGGAATTCATCAAGATGACTCTTCATGATAAAATTCATCTCATTCTTCTTTCATATATTACTCCATGACTCTTTGAATTCTCCATTTGCCCTATTTTGACTTATATGCAACCAAAAATATATTCATTAATATTAAATAAATATTAATAGATATTAGCCAAGATATGAATATTAAAAACACCATTAAATACAATGGGGAATTTATCACCAATAATTCTATAAATTTGAAATAAATGACAATATTTAAAATAATACCCATTAAAATTTCATAGGATGATTGGTTTCCCATACAAAAGGTGTGAAAAGATACGTATGTAAAGAAATTTACTTGTAGGGTTTTGTTTACATTGTGGACATGTTTATACTCTTAGCGATGGTTCATAAACTTCATACCATTAAAAAACCTAAATATTTAATGTATTATTATTTAATATGGTTCACCAAAAAAATCTAAGATAATTTGGTTAAACTCCTCATGTTGTGAAATATATGAGCTCTCAAACAGGTAGCTCAAATGAGTGTTTTAGACTGCATAGTTCAAATTTATCCTTGAGGGTGAAATTGAACTTTTAATTATTATATATTTCTTGAAACACAACATTTATGACCTATAACATATTATCACACCTTATAATGTTGTATTTTATGCTTAGAGGGGTATGAAAATGTCTTTTGGTGTTATAAGCCTTAAGGCTAACTTTAGGCCTAATATTGAGTTTTCATGTTCAAAAAAATTATAGGTGATAATAAGGATCATAATTATTCATATCAGATTATTATAAAATGTTTGTAAACTTTTATAACTTCCCTTTAATTCACAAAGTCTACTTTTTCTCCATACCTTATGGTTGTCCTTGTCTGAATGATTGCTTAGACTATGTGTTTGCTAAAGTATAGGTTTGTAAGTACATTGTTATTCAAGATAAGAGCTAAAGGATTTTTAAACTTATAATATATATATATATATATATATATATATATATATATATATATATATATATATATATATATACATATATATATATACATATATATATATATATACATATATATATATATACATATATATATACATATATATATATATATATACATATATACATATATATATATATACATATATATATATATATATATACACATATATATATATACATATATATATACATATATATACATATATATATATACATATATATACATATATATATATAAAATAATTATTTATTATAATCTTCAAATTCATGAAATGCTCTTAGATATGCCTTCTTTTCACTACCCTAGGGTTTTAAGTAGTTATAACTTATCAAACCCTGATGGAATAAGTTTACCTATTACTTCATATATAATAAATTTATAAAAATTATATAAAATTTAAAATAACTTTTAAAACCCTCTTCAAGGTTCATACATCTTCAACAAGTCTCAAAACAAGCGAAGAGTCTTAAGAGCACAAAACCCTATTTTGGTCTTTCTCACTTAGCTAGCCCTCAAGGGCATTGTATTGAAAATATGAGTATGAAATAACTCAAAGAGAATATGAGGACTATAAAACTACCTTATATTTCCTTATAAATATTCATATGGAGCTTAAACCCTCTCTCACCCTAAAACTTCTTAAAATCTCATTTGGTCTCCTATATGGTTGCTAACAGACTCCATGAGGTCTGTGGAAAAACAATGACTATTTAAACCTATGGTATGATCTATGGGGTAAGATTAATATGTTTTTATAGTTCCAATTATTATTTTTACAAAATTTTAGGTCTTGATTAGACCAATATAAATTAAAAAAAACACCAATTTCCCTAAAACAATCTTCTAATGTTTATTGTGTGTGTAGCCATTCAAGACTATATTTTCATGATTTTAGAATTGTATTTGGGTCTAATAATACTTAATAGGATTTTATAAGGATAAAAAACCCCTATTTAAATCTCTCTTACCCTTTAATATTCACTTCTTAATCTTTTATACCTCATCAAAACATCATTTCTTTTCATTTTCTTCAATATGGTTGCCCCTATCAACAGTGTTGTAGGTGTTCATTGGAGGAAAGGAGGTGATTGAGACATATTTTACCATTAATTGGCACTTTAATAACTTAAAATTTGTTTTAAAAATTATGAGGCACTTGAAACCTTATTATTTATTCTTGAACATATTCACTCTTCAAGGGTGTTCTTAGTCTCATACACAATCCTTTTTTATACATGCCTATGTACTTCCTCTCATGGGTTGGAAGCCTTTTCATGATATATATGAGGGTTTAAATATGAAAACTAGTTAATTTAATTTATATATGACTTCATGATGTTATCATTAACTTAAAATCATCTTAAATTATTTATCTAGTCGTATAAATACATCAATGTACTTGACCCTCTAATATGGCTATTGGTGGGTATTTAAAAGTTTGAACTTAATTTTAGCCTTGATTGGGTAACCTTGATCATGCCTTGAACTTAATAATATATTTATTACTTCTTATTAATCATCCATTTATAATATAATCACTCTATTTACTCTTATGATCTCATCCTTTTCATAAACTTCAAGACATGTCTTCTCTCTTGAGAAGGCTATAGGTGGTGATTTATTGAGTATTATTATAGTGTTATTATGCCATCTAAATTTCAAAACTTTATATAACCTTTCATACCATTTAATATATTCTTAAAACCTAAGAATAAAACCCCATGAATACTAGAGACATGAAACTTTTCTTCACAGGCTTGGTCCTATTGTAGGTAGTCATTTTACATGAAAACATGTATGAGTTTTATCTCTATTCACAACCTAAATTTGGTCCTAGTCTCATGAACATCAATTTATTATAATATTTACCTCTTTAATCATTACTATATAATTTTTAAAATAGACTTTTCTCCTCATAAACATGACTGTGTGTGAAATTTTGGCTCTTGTATGGACTATAGTAGGGTTTTAGAGCTTAAACAACACCACAAACCTCTTCTCATTTTAATCAACTAATTTTACTCTTTCCTGATATCTTTATTGAGATCAAACTCTCCTTTCAAATAAAAAATCTCTTCCTTTCATCAAATCTGGTTTCAATTCCTCTTATAATGACTATAGATGATTGATTCCATGTTGCCTGTATGAACTAGTGATGTTTTGATGTTCAGAGAGTATGAGAAATTCACCATCATGATTATGGTGATCTTCTAAGTAGATAGGAATGTAAACATTTATTATTATAGACCTTAAACCATGAAATTCCATTGAAATTGATCTTAAAACTATATTGTGGATTTTCTTTAAACTTGGTTGTAGATGATATTTAGCAAGTTTAATAGTATATTAAGGTTTCAAAACACATCTCAATGACCATGGTGTTTCTCAATAACATTGAATCCTCATTGACATTAATGCATGAGATGGATATGAGTGTAAGGTGATATTATGGTTGAATGATGATGGTAACATTGAATGGAGGTTAAAATGGAGCTTATGTAATGATGAAAAATAGTGAGAAGACAATGAGATGAAATGTAACAAGATGAATGTGAGTAAGCACATGAAAAGTGTATGTGAAGACCATTTTGAGGATATTAATCAATAATGAACACATTTTAAACAATATTTAACAATTTTTTTACCTTTTAAGGAGGTATATGGTGCTAAAACAAAACCTAAGAGTCTATTAAGATCATAATAAATGCTAAGAAACCTTAAAATATTCTAAATTGTGACTCTAATGGAGATGTTGAGAACACATTTATGGCATCCTTTCCATGCATATTTGAATTAAATTTTGGTAATATTTAATGAGTCACATAAGAACATGAAAAATACCCTTGTAAATAATAATACAATAATCTTGATGTTCCTTCTTTCTCCTAAATCGTACAACTCTCTTCATATGCTTGAAGTTTATAGATTTACACTATTATGACTTATTGAGCTCTATATGACCCTAAAATGTATGGAAAATAAATGAATAATTCCATTTAAAGGTGTATCATGCTGCTAAAAAACTCCACAAACTTGAATTTTTTTTCCATGATGCCCAGATGAAGAGAAAACATAGAAAATTGATTGTCTACTTGGATGAAGGTGACATAGTGAGTGCCTTGATTTCAAAGGGATTATTCATGGAGGAGAGAGGAAAAAATTTATACTCACTTTCCATATTTTAAATCTCTTTGAGACCCAGTTATTTTCCCAAAATTTTAGACCTTGATTCTATCTCTCATGGTCATAACACCTACAAACTTGAAGGGCTATCACTAAGTGCAAAAAAGCTAGATGACTAGAGGGAACTAGTATTGGGCTTGTATTGGATCCTTTTATATTGAAATTAATTTGGAACACTTGACATATATTCATATTCAATATCTTGATTCTTATTTTGTGAAAAGGGCTTTACAAATTTCTACTTTCACATGAAGACACATGTAAAATATCTTTTATTTGCATTCTCTTCAAAATCATGTCTTGAACTGTCAATTTTAGGGTATGAAAAGGAAGAGAAAAAGTCAACAGGGATTTTTAAGATAATAAATTATTCATTTGACATCAAAATTGGTTCAAAATTAGCATGTGGGATCCTTTTGAGGCCTTTAAAATGTTTTAACTTGCATGAAGATCTATTTCTAACGTATGAAACTTTGATATCAAGTAAAATCATGAATATGAAAGTGTTTTAAAGGTATATTGGATGTTTAATGTGGCCTTTTTTACTCCAATTTTAACATTCAAAGAGTCAAAAATCTATGTTTTAGGTAAAAAAATACATAGTTTTACAAGGAGATTTATCATTGAAGAGGTTTATAACAATAACATGAAAAGTTTCAAATTATATGGGTTAGTAATTGGCCTTGACAAGACAAATTTATAACAATACTAAAATGATCAAGAGAGGAAATAAGGGAACCTTGGTGGGATTTAAGATGATTAAGATTGCAAATTTTATGCTAAAAATGCCTTAGTTACTATTTTCAAATTCTACAAAATAGGTCGACTAGTTTGACCAAGTTATACAAAACCCTATATGTTGAAGAAGAATAAGGAATATGGTTGACTTATTCAATAGTTTTTGTTGACCTGTATGCTTGTGGAAATAATCAGTAGAGAAATTTGACCTATTAAACAACGTATGTTAATATATAACTTAAGAAGGATAATGTGTCAACATGTGTGATCCAGTAACTTGTAGCTACTGAAGACCTATAGAGATATAATATAGTAATTTTCAAGTGACTATGTGTTAAACCTACCCATAAAAATTTAGATCTATACCAACTAGCTTGATACAATACTATAAATATGGAAACATATAATAAAATTTTTAAAATTATATTGTGGAAGAAATCCTTCAAGGGTTAGATTCACATTAGGTTCATCATAATGTACATAATGGGAAATTCAACACATCTATAAATAAATCTTAGATTAGAGAAGATAAATCATACTTACACTTTTGATTTTGGATACATTAGGTATTTGGGGTCATGACCAAGATGGATCCACTAGGTCTATCCAAGTGATCTCTTACCACAATAAATTTACTAGGGAGGGTTACAAAGCCTCTAATCAAGCAAAAATATGTAATAAACCTAACTAGGTCCCATGTTTTCATATTCACTAAACTAACAACAAGTAAATCAAAGTATAATATAGTACTCACCAAAGCTTGTGGAACAAAGTGGGGGTAATAAACATGAAAGTAAACATGCATATAGGACATATACTCATGCCAATGTATATAAAATCCTAATACATGGGAGAGAAGTACAAATGAATATCTATCTACTCTTACAAAATGGGAACAAATTTAGGAATACTTATCTTTAAAGATGAACCCATGGATCCCAAATCTCTCCCTTAGCTAAGGTGCTTCATAAGAGATTATTTTGGTATGTAAGGATGACAAGGATAAATTTTCTCTATGCTACACAACCTATCAATGCATCCAAAATACTTCTCTAAAAGACAAGATATGTATCTCCAAAGAAAGTATGAAACCCTAAGTTATGTTCCTCAAGTAGAATGGTGGATAAGGAAATACAAAATGTATATTACTTCTTCTCTTATTAAAAAAATTATGAAATGGATGTGTTTATATAGAATGATATAACCCTAGTCCTTTTTAAAATTTTAGGTCGATAAGGTCGACCTAATAAACCTTGTATCATTATTGAAAAAATAAATTAGGTCTTGATTTAGGTCAGCTAGGGGCTGACCTGGACCCTAAATTAGTAATTAGTGTTTAAGGTTGATGGGATGATAATGTAATGTAAAATTTCAAAAAGTATTTTAGGCTAGGGAAGGTCTAATAAAGACAAAATATGACTAAAGGAGGGTGAAAAAAAGGAGGCAAATCTTAAGGGAATATTTTTAGGAGATGGTTGGATTGATAACAAGTGGTAGTATAGGAACAAAAATCTTGTGAAACACCAATGGTCTACCTCCCTTTCCCATTTCATCACTTAAGGCATACACTTAAAAGATATTGAGACTCCAAAGGTTACAAGATAGAAAGCATTAGTAATTGATAAAGTTTGAAAATATTATGTGTATACAAATTATAGGTAGGTTTTTTACACTTCAGATTACTATATCAACCAACTAGGAAAATAAACACAAATAATTACACATAATTGAAATAAAAAGACATCAACATAGTTGTATGAAAATCAAAAGATATTTTTTCCTATATTGATGAAATTTTACAATTAACCTCC
Organism: Torreya grandis; assembly: GCA_037957365.1. Classification (NCBI taxonomy): domain Eukaryota; kingdom Viridiplantae; phylum Streptophyta; class Pinopsida; order Cupressales; family Taxaceae; genus Torreya; species Torreya grandis. The sequence continues at coordinate 1,839,896 of JARHVA010003614.1, read as the reverse complement.
TCCTCCTATAAAACTAAGAGGATATAAATATAAATAGATTTAAAGAGGGACTGTCTCATCCTCCAAATACATATGAAACTCAAAAATTACATTTTAATAATCAAAAGCTTCTTCAAAAATATAAATAGATTTGCACACATCACACTTGGTCACAAGCTTCTTCTGCCTTGATGACCATAAAATTAATAGCTTTGGCTATTTAAAAGGGTGACATAAAATCTAAATGGATGAAAGAAATATTGGTTGTGTACAATAAAAGTAAACTTAATTTATCCTCATCATACTTTAATGACTTTAATAATTTAGGCATTTCAACAAAATAGGGAGATGATTTGGTTATCATTAAACTAATGGTGTTGAAGATATTATACACCTTGAGAGTTTCATTATGAATTCCACTCTTAATTTCCCTAGGAACATATATGTAGACACCTAAATTTAATTCAATTTTGAAATTCACCTAAAAATTATTTTTAATTCTTCTTCAAATAATACATCACACTCTCTAAGAATTCAAATAATTGAATAAGTCAAACTAATCAATTATGCATACTTTAAATCCTTAATTTAAATATAAAATCTAGATTTTAAACCTCATACAAACGTCATCCACTTGTTTCTCTCTCATCCCAACAAAATCCATAACTTTCTCAATCTCCTATGACTCATCTCATGAGTTTTCAATAAATTTGAATTAGTCTTGATAACTCAAATAACTAGCCCCATGCTTATCTCAACCATTTGAAATTGTCTTCATCCTCATGGGTGAGGACTCATTAGCCACTATTGATTATTTGAATCATTGAATAAGTCCAAATAATCCTCTACCATTGGATCTTCATTCAAACATATGTAAATAAACTTAGAAACCTTCATTTTCAAGGGTCCCAAAATAAAATATTGGAGAATACAAACTTATGCTAGCATAGTTATAGTCACCATGTGAAGAAAAATTAGGGTATGCCACTTTTTATATGAAGGAACACTTTGAGGAATTTAAAAAGTCACCAAGATAAAGACAAAAGAGGAAAGGATGATTTTGCTTATGAAGGGTCACCATATGACTTTTCAATTGCAAGGATACAAAGGGTCATGCAAGTTTGGCACCATTTTCCATGAGGATTGAAGGGTCACAAAGGGTGAATGTCAAAGGTCATTTGGAAATCTACAAATAAAGTCTGGAGAAGACATTTTTAATATGCAAGAGAGTGCATGTTTTGTATTTTTTTTTAAGAGAGAAAATTAGGAGATATTGTATAGTTTTGTTATGTGTTAAGTAAGAAACATTGAGAGAATTATGTTTTATACACAAGAGGAGTTGATGCTCACAAATATTTACAAGGGGTTGGTGCTCTTATGGATTGGTGCTCATAAATAGTTGATGTGTTGGTGCTCAGTAAAGGGGTTGGTGCTCCTACAAGTTGGTGCTTGTGAACTTTCTAAATTGAGTTGGTGTTCACTCATATACTTGAGATTATTCATCATGGCTTTCCCACTTTACATTTCCACATAAAAATATGGTGTGTCTCTCTCTTGTGTGGTACATATTATTGTTTCAATTTTATTGCATATCTTGAATGTGGGGTTAAGTTATTAAAGAAAAGGAATTTGATTAAGAAATAAGATATATAATATACTGATTCACCCCCCCCTCTAAATATATTTCATGCTTAACATGTGTATAGAATAAATATCCATAGGAAGAAATTTTGGTTTGGAGTTATGTACTTTATGAACCATCATTAAGAATGTTCATCTCCAAAACCATCCCAAACCCTCGTACAAACTATTTTTGAGGAAAGTCAAGTTTCTTGTAATCCAAACCCCATGAATCATCTAGAAACTTTTGAAACATGATGTAAACTTAGATAAGGTATTATAAATGGTACTATGATGTACAAAAATATGTGGACATTATAAAAAATAGAGGTACAAGGTAGTTTAATGGATTCAAATCCATGGAGAGTGTAGTTTGGATCTTGTTCTTCCTCCTTAAGCCATAATATGCTAAAATAAAATCCTAGAAATGCCTCTATGAGTTCATTCAAATTAGCCAATCTATAAGAAATGAAGGAAAAGTTGACTTAGTCAAGTACGTTGACCAATTTACAAGTGTTTCTTGCCCAAAATAACCTATTTCATGATATAGAAGGTTGATTCAGCTCTAATACTCACTCTTGCACATCTTTTTAAAGTTTCATGTAGGGTTTTATAGTCATAAAATGAAATAAGTTAGACTACAAGGCCTTTGGCCTAGTAGGACTATTTGGTCAATATAATGAAGTGGAAAATAGTGTTGAAATCTATTGAGTAAGATATTTGGAGTTATCACACTTAATAATTGGCATTCAAGTGTATATTCCATGCACAATTGTACCTAAGTGTAAATTAATTAAAAGGAGGGATAAAGAATAAGTTAACTGGTCTTAAGTACTAATCACTCTGAGTTAACTGGTCATTGACTAGAAACCAATGCATGTTCCATGGTCTTCATGTAAGAAGGGTCATTTACATAAATTGATCTCATGTTAATATGAGTTATCTAACTAAATAATGGTATAGCATGCTATAGAATGAGTTTCAAAAATTCAAAGAGGGCCAACAACCTTGTTTCTAATGTCAAGGAGCTCATGCAAAGATCATGCAAGACCATCAACATAAAGAGAAGTCTTGAGGACTATTTTCTACTAGTTATAAATGAATTTGACTTACGTTAAGAATTTGATAACTCTTCCTTCTCTTATCTATGCCACTCTCTTGGATTGTTTTCTTCTCATGTTCTATGTATTTAAGATTTTTATGCCTATTTTGAACATCCCTCTCTTGAGCATGATGAAATTATTCCAAGATTGATCTTTGTAACCTCTTGAATCAATAAAATGGACTATTGTAACATATTTATGATTAAATTATAATGTGTATATATTTGTTTAGATTTGAAAATGTGGAATGAGTCATCCCTTAGCATGTCCTTGACACACCTATCTATTAATTAATTGTATTTTATAGGTTATATGAAGTGTCAAAGGTTGATGATTAGATTTGTAGTGTATCAAATTTTAATAGTGTCTCAAAGCATACCTATCTCCCTTTACCTCCAATATATAGTCATACATCAAGACCTCCATATGAAACATTATTAAAAAATAAGCATTAAATATAGTATCTATGTCTATTTCTATTTCATTAATGTTGTATGAGTTCAAATTGAGTGGATGAACCAACAATAGAGGTGTATCATCATTAATAAAATATGGCTTCCCTTTCAATTTCTTTCTACCCCTTTCCAACGTAATAATCAATAATGTTTTAGTAAACTAAGAAAAGTTGATATATTCATAGGAGCTAGCCTCAAAATCTATAGGTTTAGTCTAGCTAGAGGTATACCACAAACTTAGACCATTCTAATGTTAGTCCAAGTTTGAAGTAGATATAAGTAGTCTCTTTTAGTAGGGTATAAATTGGGTTGCTTATAGTTCTGGAATGTCTAATGAGACATAGATCCAACCATTGGAGTATTCATTTATATCATATTGGTCTTCACAAGTAGTTTTAATTACTTATATGGTCATCATATCTAAGGTAAAGAGCATCTCTTGTTCATAAATTCATTGATTTTCATGCTTTTTCTAGGATATGGCATCCTATGGAGTATATTTTTGTTATTCCTCTTCTTATCAATAGCCCTATGATCCATATCAATTTTAATATGATCCATACCCACCTCATCCTCACCCCTATCATCCTAATCATGATCCATATCAATTTTATGATGATCCTCAAAAGTCTTATATTCACCCTGAGCAACAATATGTTAATTGTTATCAAGCCTATGATCCTTGTAAACCTCATTAAATTCCTTGGTAGTCTGATTATCAATCTAATCATTCATGGAATTCTCATGACATTCCTGATTAGCTTAATCATGTTATAAGACAATCCATATCAAGCTTCAAACAAACCTTGTTTGGATATGAAAAATAAATGGTGAGCATAGAAACTCAAAAGAGCTATGGACAAGAGATACCGAAGCATGAGATTAAGATCATGAGAGCTTCATTATAGTAATATAAATAAGTGTGTACATATTTCATAAGATAAGGAAATTAAAAATTTAGTAGTGATATCCTTGACATAGGTGGTCTAATTATAAACATTGAAGAGAGGTTGGTGTAGTTCATGAGAGAAATTAGTTCCCCATTTAACTCCCTTTTTCTCTTTATGAATATCAAATAAACATATATCATAACCCTAAAGATTCCATTCAAACCTTGATAACTTTTCCTACTTGTAATTCTATCCAAAAAAAACCTTAGATTAATAAAGAAGTGTGTTTTGGGGAGGCTAATTTTCATGTTTCATAATAAATCATATAGGAACCTTCATCTTCATGTTTACAGGGGCAGATCTCTAATGAGTTGGTTCATGACTTTGAGGCTCATCTTACCAAATAAGTTGAGCTTGTAAACCAACATCATCAGAAATCAATAGTATCAACAAAATCAACATAATCTCATTAGAAAATTCCTTATTTCACACCCATAGCTGCAATAAGTGCAAAGTAAGAATTCTATAAACCCAAGTTTATGACTTGGAAATAAATACAACAGTTAAGGGAGAGAGAAGAACAATCAATCATAAGCCTAGGTATTATTATTGAAATAATTCTTGATATCATTCATCCCTCACCCCTCCCTCCTCAAGATCCCAATTTTTTACCCTCATGGAATTATAGGAAAATATATTCATTAAAAAGAGTAGGTGAAGGTGATCAAATTTAAGCAGCCTCATGAATAGAATCAAGCATCTGTGACAACACCATTGGATTTATCTCATCTTATTGAGTATTTTTAAGGAATATCCATGTCACTCTTTTAAAAAGATCCTCTCCTTTATAAGGTAATTGAATAAAGTTCATATGAGGTATATGAAGATGGAAATTACTTGAGTGAGAAAAAGGATGGCATCATCATTGGGACTAATTCAATCTCTCAAAATGCAAAATAAGATGAGTTTCAAGAGGTTACTAAGATGCATGATGAGCTGAAAATATAATAACACATATAAGAAAAAGAAGTTTCTAAGATATAAGAGGAAGACACTCCAATTGAGAAAAAAGAAGATGGTTCCTATGAATTCCTTAGTCATATGGTAGCTACTATTCATCATGACAATCCACAAGAACTTACAAAAATGTTAGAAGACAAGTACAAGATAACTAATGAAGGTAAAGAACAAGTTAACTTTTAGAGAATGCTAAATTAGCAAGAAAATCTTGAAGATGAAATAAAATATGATTTGAATCCTCATGATCATGACCAAGAAAGTGATATGCTTGCTCTTATACCTTCTACTATTCAAAGTGAAGAGATTCTGATCATACTTAAGCTTGGTGAGAATCAATCACTAGATTTATTTGATGTCATCAATTAATGGTATTTTCTACTTGAATGTGATTCATTTTATGTTGAAAAAATTACTTTTATCAAGTAAGGAGGATTCACTTCTTTAAACATACTATTCCAAGAAGTTATCTTCATAGGATATGACTTGTTTGAGTCTTTCAGGAAAGGTTATCAACTTCTCACTTCATATTTAGATGTATCTCTACTCTTGAAAGTTGTAAATTAACTAAAATTAATTCAATATGTCATTAAATCAAATCCATCTCTCTTATAGGCTAGTCATACAGCCATAATACAAGAGCCACTTCAAGATAATCTAACATGAACATAATTAGTAGCTCATGACTCAAGAAGAATTAACATTATTATTTCAAATAACATAGATATAGGAGGAGTATAACTAGTTTTTAGACTCACATATACAATTCATGAACCTAAAATTAGAACTAGAAGGACCAATTACTTCCCTAAGAGACTATAACTGTGCAAATTCTCTTAGTTGTAAGAAAGAGACATGAAGATATGACAATCACGCTTCAAGGTTCCATGGTGGATAATCAAAGTTTCCATTTGAGCCTAGATGAAATATTTTGATCTTAGGTTAGTTGTTTTAGGTTATTTTTCATGTTTTAATAAGTGAATAACATAAGTAATAGTATGTTGCCTTATTTTTTTCTTATCTTGGTTTCCTATTTCCTTAGGTTAGTTGTGTTTACTTATTAGTTTGGTTGTTATTCCTTTTTTTATATATCTTATATTCTTGTTGTTGCAGTCAAATAGAGGTATTTCAAAGTACAAAAGTCTATTTGGAAGTCAAGAGATTCATCACACCATATTGTTTGTGTTTCATACTATCATTGTCATATCAAGATTTAGTCAGTTATCTTGACCAACAAGCTGGTCAACCCCTAAGAGTCACCAAAAATTATTGGTAGTTTGGCCTATCAAATCTAAATACCAACCCATATAGTTTGAAAATTTTAATAGTATTTTTATAAACCTTTTTAGCGATAAATCTCCTAATAAAACTATGTATTTTACCTAAAATAGAGATTTTTGAGTATTTGAGTGTTAAAATTGGATTTAAAAAGCCACATAAAACATTAAAAATACCTTCAAACACTTTCATATTCATGAATTTACCTTAAGTCAAAATTTCATACTTTGGAAATAGATCTTCATACAAGTTAAAACATTCTAAAGGCCTCAAAAGACTCCCATATACCAATTTTTATGGAAAATGAATTATTTATTATCCTAAAAATCCCTCTTGACTCATTTTATTCTTTATGATACCCTAAAATTGGTGGTTCAAGACTTAAGTTTGAAGTAAATACAAAGAAAAGAGCTTTTTCATGTGTTTTCATGTGAAAGTATGGACGTGTACGACCCTTTTCATACAATAGGAATCAAGATATTGAATATGAAGATACATAAGGTGACCCAAAATCATTTTAATAAAAAATGATCTAATACAATCCCAAAACTAGTTGCCTCTAGTCATCTAGCTTCTTTGCACTTAGTGAGAGCCCTTCAGGTTTGTAGGTGGTACAACCATGAGAGAGAAAATCAAGGTTTGAAATTTTGGGTAGAGAAAGGGGTCTCAAATATCTTAAAACTATGGCAAGTTAGTCTCAATTTGTTCCATTGTCATCCATGAATGATCCCTTTGAAGTCAAGATACTCACTACGTATCCTTCATCTAAGCAGGCAGTTAGTTTTTTGTGTTTTCTCTTCATCTGGCCATCATGGATAAAAAATTAAAGTTTTTGGAATTTATAAAGAGAATTATAAACCTTTATATGGAATAATTTGGTTATTTTACACATGTGTGAGGGTAATATGTATCTAAATAAGTCATAAAGGTTTTAATATATAGTTTGCACGCATATAAAGAGAGTTGTACAGTTTAGGAGAGTAAAAGAACATCAAGATTGTCTGATTCTTATTTTTAGGGATATCATTCATGTTATTATGTTCCTAATTCAATAATATCAAAATTTTATTCAAATACTCATGTCAATTAATCCATCAATATGTTCTCAACATCTCCATTAGAATCATATTTTAGTAATTTTTAAGGTTTCTTAGCATTTGTTAAGGATCTTAATAGACTCTTAGGTTTCCTTTTAGCACCATATATTTCCTTAAAAGGTATAAAAACTATTAAATATTTTTGAGAAGGTTCTCAAGCTTTCTTAAGACCCTCAAAATGGTCTTGACATACACTTTTCATGTCTTTAATCACCCCATCTTGTTCTATTCGATCTCATTGTCTTCTACTATTTTTCATTATTGCATAAGCTCCATTTTAACCTCCATTTAATTTTCTCATCATATTTTAACCATAATATCATATTTTTCTCATCTCTATATCATGGGTCACTATTAAGAAGGAGCAAAGGCTATTGAGAAACACCATGGTCATAGAGATGTGTTTTGAAACCTTAATATATTGCTAAACTTGCTAAGATCATCTACAACCAAGTTTAAAGAACATCTAGTATATGGTGTTAAGACCGATTTCAAGGCAAGTTTTTGGTTTGAGTATTCTAAAAATTAAGGCTTACATTATTATCCACTTTTAAGATCATCATAGTCATGATGGTTACTTTCTCAAACACTCCAAGCATCAGAACTTCACTTCAATATGTACATGCAACATATAATTAGTCATATACATTCATGCTAAGAAGAATTGAAACCAAAGATGTAGAAAAGAAGATGAAAGGAGAGTTTAAACTCAATAAATATCTCAACCAAGAGTGAATTAATTGTATTAAAATGAGAATAGGTCTATGGTATTTTTCAATATCTAAAACCCTGCTATAGTCCATATAAGAGCCAAAATTCCACACAGTCAATTTTATGAGGAGAAAGGTCTATTTTCAAAAGGATATAATAATGATTAAGGAGGTAAAAAATAAGGTAAAATTATTCTCATGAGACTAGGACTAAATTTATGTCATCAATAGAGATCAAAATCAGACATGTTTTCATGTAAAATGACTACCTACAATAGGGTTTGAAGGGGTTAAAGTATGAAAATACTCCACTAAGACCAAGACTATGAAGAAGAGTGTCATGTATTTAGTATTCATGGCGTTTTATAATTATTTTTTAATAGTATATTATATGGTATGAAGTGTTATATCAAGTTGTGAACTTCAAATGACATAATAACACTGTCATAAGACTCAATAAATCACCACCTACAGTGTTTTCAAGAGAGCAACCATATCTTCAAGTTTGTGAAAAGGATGAGAGCGTAAGAGTCAATGGAGTAGTTATATGGTAAGTGGAGGATTAATAATAATTAATTAATATATTTTTAAGTTTAATTCATTATGATGGTTTCCCAATCAAGGCTACAGTCAAGGTTAAACTTTGAAATACCCATCTACAACCATACTAGAGGGTCAAGTACATTGATGTATTTATGTGACCTTGACAAAAAATTAAAGATGATTTTAAGTTAAGGGTAATCTTGTGAATTAATATATATATTAAATTGAATATTTTAAATCTTTAAAACTTCATAAATATCATGAAAATCCTTCCAACTCATGAGAGGAAATACATAGGCCTGTATGGAATAAGACTATGTATGAGACTAAGAACATCCTTGAAGAGAGGTTATGCTCAAGAAGAGATAAGAAGGTTTCAACTACCTTAAAAGGTTTTTAACCAATTTGGAGGTATTAAATTGAAAATTTATGCTCAAATAAGTCTCAATCACTTCTTTTTCCTCCAATGAACACCTACAACACTATTGATAGGGGTAACAGTATTAAAGAAAATGAAAAGAAATGATGTCTTGATGAGGCATAAAAGACTGAGAAGTGACTATTGAATGATAATATAGATTTAAAGAGGTATTTTTTTAGCCTCTTAAAATACTATTCAATATTTTTAGACCCAAATACAAATATAAAATAATGAAAACATAGTCTTGAATGACTACACACACAATCAACATTGGAAGACTATTTTGGGGAAATTAGTGATTTTGAGATATCTACTAGTGTAATAAAGACCTTTATTTTTTTTTAAATAATCATTAGTATGATAAAAATATATTAATATTATTATATAGATCATACCATAGGTGTAAATAGTTATTATTTGTACATAGGCCTCCTATAGTCTGTTAATAGCCATAGAGGAGACCAAATGACCTTTTAAGAAGTTTGAGGGCATGACAAAGGGTTTGAGATCCATACGAGTATTTATAAGTAAAAATAAGGTAATTTTATAGTATTAATATTATCATTGAGTTATTTCATACTCATATTTTCAATACAATGCCCTGGAGGGCTAGCTAAGCAAGAAATACCAAAATAGGCCTATGTCTTCTTAAGACTCTTTGATTATTTTAAGATTTTTTGAAGATGTATGAAACTTGAGGATATTTTTCAAAGTTGTTTTATATATTATATGATATTTATAAGATCAATATGAATGGTTTAATAGGCAAACTTAGTCTATCAAGGTTTGACAAGCTATGACTACTTGAAACTCTAGGGAAATGAAAGGAAGGCATATACAGCATTTCATGACTTTGAGGACTAAAATAAAGAATGATGATCTATAAAAGAATGTATTTTATAAGTTTAAAACTCATTTAAATATTCTCTTAAATAATAAAGGACTTGAATACCTTTATTTTAGAAAACACACAATCTAAGAAATCACTCCTATAGGCACAATCATAAGGCATGAAGAGAACGTAGAGTTTTGGAATTCAAGTGTAGTTAAAGAATGTTGAATAAAAGTGATAATAAGCTGATATTAAGATTTTTAAACCTTATTATCACCTATAGTTGTTTTTAACATCAAAACTTGGTATTAGGACTAAAGATAGCCTTAAGGCCTCTAACACCAAAAGACATTTGTAGACCCATATAATCATAAAATACATAATGAGAAGGTTTGAGAAGATGTTAAATGTCATAAATGAGGTTTTTTCAAGTAGGTGAAAATAATAAAAAGGTCAATTTCACCCTTAAGGAAAAATTCATACTATGCCATCTAAAACACTTGTTCGAGCTACCTATTTGAGATCTAATATATTTCACCACATAAGGAGTTTGACCAAATGATCTTATAATACCTAGAGTTATCCTTAAGGCATATAAGGCCTAAAGATAGCCTTAGGACCTATAACACAAAAATACATATGAAAACCCCTCTAAGCATAAAATACACCATAAAAATGTGTGTGAATATGTTAAATGTCACAAATGAGGTGTTTCAAGTAGGTGAGAATAAGGAAAAGGTCAATTTAACTCTCAAGGAGAAATTCAAACTATGTCATCTAAAATACTCATTCAAGCTTTATGTTTGAGAGATTATATCTTTCACCACATAAGGATGTTTAATAAATTATCCTATAATGTTTTTATGACCCCTATTAAATTATAATCCATGAAGTATTGAGGTCAGTTTAGTGGATGATTTTTATGAACCATTGCTAAGAGTATAAGCATGTCCAGAATACAAGTAGAACCCTACAAGTAAACTTCTTTATGTACGTATCCTTGCACACATTTTTCATGGGAAACCAATATTCTCAAGAAATTTGAATGGGTGTATGGAATAAATATCCATGCAAATAATTTTTTATTTTGAGGTCTATAATTTATGAACCATCATTAAGAAGGTTCACCTCCCAAACCCTCCTACAAACTTGTTTTGAGAAAATTCAAGTTTATTTCAATCAAAATCCCATGAAGAATCCTATAAAGTATTTAAAAATACATTCAACTCAAATAAGGTCCTATAAATGGTACCATGATGTACAAATCTATAAATACATGGAATAAAAATATGTTTTTTTGAGGAAAAAGTGTAGAAAATAAATATACAAGGTAGTCTAATTGATTGAAATCCATGGAGAGTGAATTTTGTAACTTTTTCTTCCTCAAGCCATCATATGATTAAATAAATTCTTGGAAATTCCTCTATGAGTTCATTCTAATAAGCTAGTCTAAAGGAAATAAAGAAAAAGTTGATGTAGTCAGCTAATTTGACCAATTTGCTGGTGTTTCTTGCCCAAAAGGACCTATTTCATGATATAAAAGGCTGATTCAGGTGTAATTCTCACTATTTCATAGGTTTTTATAGTCATCAAGTGAAATAATTTAGGCTACTAGGCCTAATTGTCGTGGTAGGCCTATTTGGTCAATCTAATGAAGTGAAAAATGGTGTTAGAAGCTATTGATGAAATAAAATGGAGAGTTATCATGATTAATGACTATTATTCAAATAGATATTACATTCAAAATTGGAACTAAGTTTAAATCAATGCAATGGAGGGCTAAGTAATAGGTTGACTAGTCTTAAGTGCCAATCACTTTGAGTTAATTGATCATTGACTAAAAATCAATGTCGGTTACATGGTCTTCATGAAAGAAGGGTAATTTACTTATTCTCATGTTAAGAGGAGTTATCTAACCAAATAATGGCATAAAATGCTAGATAATATGTTTCAACAAGTCAAAGTGGTCCCACCACCTTGATTTCAATGCCAACGAGCGCATACAAAGATCATGCAATACCATAAATATAAAGAGAAGTCTTGAGGATTGTTTATTATTATTTATAATTTAATTTTACTTATCTTCCTTATCTAATCTATGTCACTCTATTGGATTATTCTATTCTCATGTTCTATATATTTAGGGTTTTTAGACCTATTTTGAAGATCAATTTCTTGGGTATGATGAAAATTTGCCAAGATTGATCTTTGTAACCTCTTGAAACAATAAAATGCACTATTTAAACATATTTATGATATAATTATAGTGTGTATATTATTTCTTAGATTTGAAAAAATTAAAAGAATCACCCTTTAGCATGTCCTTGTCACACCTATCTATTGATGATTTATCTTTTGTAGTTTATATGAAGTGTCAAAGGTTGATGATCAAACTTGTAGTGTAATAAGGTTGAATAATGTCTTAGAGAAGACCTGTATCCATTTACCTCCAAGATATAGTCATACATCAAGACCTCTATGTGGAACACTATTGAAAAATAAGCCTTAGAGATAGTATATGAGTCCATTTCTATTTCATTAATGTTGTATGAGTTTAAATTGAGTTGTTGAACTAGAAATATAGGTGTATCACCATCAGTACAATAGGATTTCCATTTTAGTTTATTTATACCCCTTTTCACCACAAAAAAAAGGTTTTTGTAAACTAATAAAAGTTGATATATTAAGAAGAGCTAGCCTCAAAATCAAGAGGTTTGGTCTAGCTATAAATTTCCCTCAACCTTAGACCATTCTAATGTTAGTCCAGGTTTGAAGAATATCTATGTATTCTCTTTCAATAGGATACAACTTGGGTTGTTAACAAGTATTTATTTCAATTTTTTTTTCACAAGTTAGCAGTATTTAAAATTGTAACCCTATAGCTAACTAGGTAAATCTAGTCGATATAGTTCTTTAGTCTAGATTTTGTCTAAGAGACATAGTTGAGATGTTATAACCTAATTTAAAAAACCATACTTATAAAAAATATTAGTGACCTAATCTACTGTTTTTAATACTATTTGTATAAATTATCACTTAAACTAACTTTATGTTATTCTTAATCATGGAATAACAACTATTTTTTATTAATTAATTCACATTTCATTTTCAGTTGTTTGGATGCTTAGAGAAAATCATATAGTCTAAATTGGTGGTTTTTCAAATTACCATTTTATTCATAATATTTTACTCTTTTTCACACACTACTAAATCACATTAATTTCAAAATGCATTTTAAACATATGCCTTCCCAAGGCCTACCTTCTTGGCTTTCATCACCAAGGTGGAATTTGACTTAGTTTTATGGCCATGTATTATAGATATGGTGGTACAATCAACTTGTAAAAAATATGTGACTCCTCCTCATGAATCTTAAATTTGTAACCCTTTATTCTCCTTAGAATATCAACCTAAATTAGAGTATAATCCTGAAATGCTTTTTTTCATTAATGAATTTACTCAAAATTAAGGTAAAAACCCTTTTGCTATTTATCACCTTATGATAAGTGGTCAAAAATAAGAACCTCATTCACCTTCCCCCATATTATCACATGGATTTTGGGGAAATAATTTATTTTCCTCTCAACCTCTTCCTTCTCTTCTGACCCCTTATCATGCTATGAACTCTTCCTTAATTTCCTCAACCTCCATGTCAAGTATCTCTACTAACATGGCAGGTTCCACATCTAGTGGGACTTTCCCAAAACCTTCTCTTCTCAATTTCTCCACTAGTGAATCATTTTATACCAATGGTAATCATGTCACTAGTGTTTCTTCTTCTAATACTTATACTAGTGTATCTTTTGCAACAAAAGCTAATCATGCTCTTAGTGCCTCATTTTCTAAAAATACTTATCAAGCTACTGATAAAATGCATGCCACTACTCATTTTGGTACCTAAGGAACTAATAACAATTCTAATTCTTTACATGTTACAAATAACACCTATAAAAGGCATCAACCTTTTGTTCAAACTTTTTACCAAATCAATACTTTTAAATCTAATAATTCTAACCAAATGATGCAAATGTAGAATCACCGTATTCATCTCCAAAATCACCCACAACATGTTCTATGGGGAGTAAACAACCAAAAATTTTCCAACCCCCCTTAGGGATTACCATATCAATATTATCCCTAAATGACCTCTTGTTAAAAAAAAATGAAACACCTTCAAAACAAGCCACTCACACCTCAACTTGATAGCATAGATATAGGAGGTATCACCCCTACCATTAGTTTCAATGGGACAACTAATCATACCTTACACCTAAAAATAATTGGAAATCTATAAAAATATTGGGTAAATTTTAAAAAAATTCCTCTACCAAGTTCTTCATGAAAAATCTCTCTAGAGACTCTTTGCAATGACATAACCAACTCAAATTTCATTCCATCACTAGTTTGAAAGATCTAGTTAATGCTCTAGTTCAAAAGTTTCATACTAATGACCTCCCTAAAAATACCTTGGCTTATTTTATTTATTATATGAAACTTAAGATAGAAACCAAAAAAGATTTCATCAAATAGTGGAAAGCCTTATCTAACAAGTGTGAACACAACATGATAGATGATAAGCTCTTTCATCTATTCACAAATTATCTCTATCCCAAGTTGAAATATTGGGTCCAAACTTTCTCTCCATAAACTTTATAAGAGGTCATCAACCAATACAAGTACTAAGATTTCCTCATGTGTTAGTTTTAGCCATCCCAACCTCCTCTAGGTACTAACATGCTCATCAAAAATAAAAATCATCATGTTAATAACAATGGTATTGCTTATTATTATGATACCATTCATAATTTTTAAGCCATTGCTTCTGATCATGCTCTGCAACAAGCTTCCCCTCTTATTCACATCCCTAATCCTCACTTTTCTCCAACCATAAACATCAATGTTCATAAGCCTTTATCCTTATTATATCTACACAAATTTATACCAAGGCCTCTTCTACAATAGTTTCATCCCACTCTCCCTATGAAATCATGGTATGATCCAAATAAATTCTATTGATTTCATGCTAGTTAGGGTCACTCTCATGAGACTTGTTAGCAATTACGTAAATTAGTTATGGATTTCCTTCTTATTCTTAATTTTTAACATGATTCCCTCATTCATAAATGTCAATAAGAATATTATATTTCCTTCAAAGCTTATGAAACACAAAGCAAAACTTAGTCTTTGAATTAGGCTAATGCTCATTGGTCATCTACAAAGACCCTATTCCAAACTATCAAGATACTAATGATAAACCTACTCCTTTTACCAATAACATTGATAGTCTTCTATACCTAACTCCTAAAAAATGTGGTCAATGTGAATAATATGGGAAGGGTATTTTCCTTCATTTATTCTCGTCCCACCTACACTAACCAATCATCTCATGCTTTCCCTTTTATCCAAGATTCTTCTCCAACTCACTTAATAGAGTTGGGGAAAGAAGACAATATCTATTTTGATGAACCAATTCCAATACCTCAATTGGATAGCATCTCTCATACCATTTCTATAATTGCTCGAACATTTTTACCCATTACAAATGATATTCAACCTTCTCACACTACTTATTCAAAATCTATCACAACCCAAAACTATATCAACTACCTCATCTCATGATAATCAGCCTAATTTTTCCCTAATTATCCCTCTTACATCATATCAACACAAATTTACATGCAATTATGCTCCTCCTTTTGAGGAATTCCTCCAAAATTATGAAACTCTATCCAATATTCCACTCATGGGTTATGATGAATGGGATCCTATCACCAAACTTACTAATCTCTCATCTCAAATTCCATATCTAAAGCTCATGTGTATGTCTTCACATCATCATAACCACCTTATGTAACTCCTCTTTGAAATGAACATCCCTCATCCTCCCCTAGTAGGATGTGAAGCTATCTTATTTGGGTCAAAAGATAATGTTTTACAATAGTGTGAAGAGATGTCTATACATGTTGACGAAACAATAGACACTTATCTCTCTCTCAAATTCCCCAATGCTTCTATGGTTTTAGATGAGATTATAATTTGATAAAATGATCTTCCCCTCTTTATAAGCATCCAAATTGGTGATATACAATTCAATCATGCCTTGTTTGATGAGGGTTAAAATACTTATGTTTCCTCCCTTGACTTCATTAAACCCTTTGGATACTCAAAAAGTAATTTTAAATCCACATGCAACACGTGTCAATTCTATGACCAAAACAAAATTCCTCCCTTAGGTTGTGTTTGGATCCTTATCACCATCCAACCTATCATTGTTCGAGTGAAGGTTATGATCTTCTATTTTCATCTCTCCTATAATATATTTCTTATCATGCCATGGACTCATATCATGAGGGATATCTCCTCTTCTTCCTACCAATGTGTCAAGTTCCCTCATAATGTTAATATATATAGGATTAAAGGTGATACCAACACTTTTAATTTTGAACAATTTCAATACCACGGTGTGTTCAAATTATAACTCTTTAACCCTTGTCGAGTGTTCCATTATGAAAATATCAACATTTTAATTACCCTATCAAATCTACATGAGGTTATCATGGTCACCTAGAAATCATTGGGAGTATACTATGTAACCTCTTATATTCTAATGACAATGATTTTTATTAGATTAACCTCAAGATAAAAACTTTTGAGCTCTCTCCTCATCTCATTTCCTAGCTTCCATCCTCTCTAAAGTTAAATTCCCATCAACCACCTAGTAATGATATACCCATATTCTTAACTAAGAATTGACACTCTATTAATCATGCACATTTGATGAGAATTCCATCCTTACCTACATAAATAATCTTCATACACTTGACAATCATGATGGTTATACCTTATATGACCCATTTCTAAAAGGTCTTATTCAAGCTAGAGATGCTAAGATCATTCATTATTTTCTTGTTTGATTTAGATTTTTCATTTTATATATAATTAACTTATTCAATATTAAATAATCCCTATGATTCATTTGGGATAATAAATTATCCATGTCAAATTATTACTAAATCAACCTATCCAATACTAGATCGGCCACCTTTTTGCATTGTAATACTACATCAGCCATGTTGTACATAGTCAGCTTTTATCAAAAATACTACATTAGCCATTTTTAAACAAGTCAACCCACTACTATGCATTTAGCCCCCTCTTAAAAAAATAAGTCAGCCCACTACTATGTAGTCAACGCCCTCTTAGAAAACAAAATTGGCTCACTAATACATAGCCTGCCTTATTTCTCTCACTCACCTTGTAAACTAAGTCAACCAGGTCGACTCTATTCATCCATAATGGTGAATTTTTAACCATTTAACATAAATTCCTTAGGTATTTATTTGTTTACCCAATACCCTATTTTACCCCTAGTGTACCTAAAAATTTCCTAGAGTTCATTCTAGTGCCTAGATTTTGCCTGCCAATTAATTGTTTATAATTAGTTCAATTTCAAACCTAAATATTCAAAATTTTGAAATTTCTAGTTATTTACCTTTGGTGCACTCATTATGGACTCTATTCATCCTCCCCATATTTTTTGTTATCTCCTCACCCTAATGGTTGTCTAGTC
The DNA here is from genome assembly GCA_037957365.1 of Torreya grandis. Classification (NCBI taxonomy): domain Eukaryota; kingdom Viridiplantae; phylum Streptophyta; class Pinopsida; order Cupressales; family Taxaceae; genus Torreya; species Torreya grandis. The sequence goes on along the minus strand of JARHVA010003614.1, from coordinate 1,822,381 downwards.
TCTAAATAGGTCTCTCAGAGCTCTATTTCCTTAATAGTAAAAATGCCAAATCTGTATTTAGATTTACTATTCAAAAAATTTCACCTTTCAAATATTTAAGTCAATTTTTTTATTTTAATCATATCTATGCCTGTATTAGACATTTTTACAAACCATAAAATGTTATGGAATCTTGACGTCATATAGAATATTTTTGACTATTAAATGTCTATGTTGAAAAAAACATGATTTTTGGCTCTATTAACCTCTACTAGTTCACCTAATGTTCCCTACATTAGACACCTTCACATTTATTGCATCTCCTTCTTTATATATAATGTTAACTTAATCAAAGGTATGTGTTTCTCAATAATGTCATTTTATTTATATTATTTTCTCCTTACTACACTATATTTATCTTTAGTGTTGTGTGTTTCTATGTTCTTTCCTCAAAGCACCATCTTGTGTTGCATCTATGTGACACATGATGAGCTTCGAGTAGGGCTTATGTATACACATAATATTTTGGATCTTTATCAATTATTGGTGTTTTTTATCTTGAAGAAACCTATCAAGCCTAAATCACTCTGAGTTCATGTCTTAAGGGGTACACTAGGAAAGGGTGGGTAGACCATTAATGCTTTGCAAGATTGTTGACCCTATACTACCACCTTTTATCAATTCAACCATCTTTTAAAACCATTACCCTATTTTTTTTACTCTTTTTCACCCTCCCCTAGTCATTTTACACCTTCATTATCCCTTTCATATCCTAAACAATTTTTTTATAGTTTATGTTACACTGTTATCACCATCAAACTTGTACTTTAATTGATAAAACTTATTTAGGGTCTAGGTCAGGCCCTAGCTAACCTAGAATGTGACCTAATTTTTTTTCCAACAATAATGATACAAGGTCAATTGGTTCAACCTATTTGGCTTAAATGTAAGGAAGGAATATATATCCATCTATAAAAACACATATTTCATAATTTATTTAATAAGAGAAGAAGAGATATTTATTTCATAACTACTTATCCACCATTCTACTTAAGGAACATAGCTTAGGGTTTCATACTTTCTATGGAGATATGGATCTTGTACTATGGACATGTTTTTTGGATGAATTGATAGGTTGTGTATCCTAGAGTTGATTTATCTTTATCATCCTTTCATACCATAACAACCTTTTGTGAAGCACCTTGGCTAAGGGAGAGATTGAGGCTCAACAGGTTCATCTTTAAAGGTAAGTATTCCTAGCTTTGTTCCTCCTTTATAAGAGTATATAGATATATATTTATACTTATCTCCCATGCATTAGGATTATATATAAATTGATTTGAATATATGTATTTTATGCATGTTTACTTATCATTTTTATTACCCCACGTTATGCCACAAGCTTTGGTGAGCCCTAGATTAGACTTCAATTTACTTGTTATTAGTTTAGTGAATATCAAAACATATGACCTAGTTAGGGTTATTACATAGTTTTCATTTATTAACAGCTTTGTAACCCTCCCTAGTGAATTTATTATGGTAATAAATCCATTGAATATGTCTATTAGATACATCTTAGTCATGACCCTAAATATCTAATATATCCACAATCGAAAGTGTAAGTAGGGTTTATCTTCTCCAAGATAGGATTGATTTATAGATCTGTTTCATTTCCCATTACATACATAATTAATTTTTGTATTAATGTTTTATGTTGATAAATATGTGTAATTGCTATTGGATGATTACAAGATATCATTGGTTTTATACAATTAGGTTGACTATTTCATTTCTCTAAGTGTGTATAAGTGTTTCCAATTATATAGTTTTTAGGAGTGAAAAATAATTGCCTTAGATACCTCTCTAATCTATGATATAATATTATGAATAAGGGTTTGAAGTAGCTACAATAAATAGGAAAAAACTTTAGTTGAGATCTCATAGTTTACTATATCATTTCCCCTCAAATTGCCTCACTGTGTTTGTATGTGTGTGAACAACAATTGTTAAATACAAGAATTAGTCTTAATACACTCTTTCAAAAAGAGATAAACCTAGAAGTAATCTCTATTGATATTATATGGCCTTATTTTATGCTCTATATTTCCCATTTTTTAATTTTTTTTTGAGATCTATGCACTCTAGCATAAATTTCATCCATCCAACTCAAATAGGATTCATTTTCTTTTAGATTTCACTCATCTACTCAAACCTATTTAATAACCTACATGTTCAAACTATTATTTTACCACTTGATTATATAATCATTCATGCCCTGGAGTGGATTTTATCTCCATTTATATCTTAAAACATTATAGGTTTCCTCATTATCTATGGTGTGCTTAAAAACCACATCAACATGCTCTTTCATAGATTTCCTTTAGGGTGGATCCACACCATATTCCTTATTTCATACGTATTACTTAAATTCACACTAATATATATAAATTAATTATAAGATACCTCTTTTATTAATTTTTTAGTCTCCCCTCATGAATATTCCGTTTTTTTGCATTGACTCTATCTCTTATTCATATGGTGCATAAAATTTTCCCTAATGTTTATAGGTCCTGGTTATAATCATGAAAACTTTACACTATACATCCTTTATGATTTTCTCTAACACAATTTTACCACCTATAATCCTATACCTATGCATGTGTTTTTAATCTTATAAGAGTTCTAAAATATTCTTGGAAAATTTTCCCCTTATCCACTTTATATTCTTTTACATTGATTCTGGCTCCTCTACATAAGGTGTGTGAATTTCATCCTGCCACCTACTATTTCTTATGCAATTTATATATTATGAACCCCACACCTTTGGAGATTTCATTTTAGAGGAACTTATGCATTTAATCATTTATATATCCTTATCTCCTTTAATTCAGATCCTTCCCTCCAGACTTGTTGGACCCAAAAATTTATAAATATATATTCTAAGGGTTATGGATCCATAAAAGGGAAGAATAAGGGAACGTAAATAGTATGTAGGACCTTGTCACAAAATTAAAAATAATGGAAGAGTGGCATGGAAGAGAGAGTTGTAGAGTAACTTGTCATGGAAGAGGAATTTGTAGGAGGCAAAGATATAAATAAAAATAAGAAACAAAATACGTAGGACTCAAAAAAAAGTGTAAGATTTGGACAAGGATGTAGGAAATTAAGACAGTATTGAAGCATTTCATAGTATAATTAGAGGATAACCAAGCAAAAATATAGTACAAATTTTTAATATGATAGGAGCACAATAATAAATATATAGCATAAAGAGATTATATAGAGTCTGTTAGGATTGAGTCAAAAGGATTTATTTGCAATGGTTGGCAATGACTTTTTCTTGAAATAGTAATTGGCTAGTCATCTCTTTTCTATTAATGATCTAATCTAAGGAGATGGGTTAGATTATGTATAAATACTCAAGTTTTTTATAAATGGATGTATATGGACAAAAATACAAGACTAGAGAGAATTTTTTTTAAAATATCTTTTTCATCTTATTCAAATGAAATGAATGGAATCACTACTTTTATCTATAAATTCTAATTTGTTATTCTATTTCCATGGTATTAATTATAAGAACATGGAATGCATGTAATGTATAAGATGGAACTCTAATATGGATTATTGGTAATGATGAATAAATTTAACTAACTCAGGTGCCTAAGTGTAGATAGTTAGGTTTATCAACTACTGCCTATAAGAATCGATGAGAACCAGTCTTGTCTACATGCTTCAGGTAAGTGTGTGAGGTCACTACTTGCATGATATGATAGAATGGTATCTCATTATCTTCTTCATTTACTTTGGGTGTGTGACTAGTACTTAGTCAATAAAAAATAAGGATATAATAACCCAACATTTTGGTTCTATTATTGGGACCCATTGTAATTGTTAGTGTAATGGTAAAAAGATGCTCAAGGATATCTATTTGGAAAATGTTGAGTGTTGGATTGACAAATTAATATAAAAAATTTAAATTAAATATATTAGACCAGGTGTTTATTCATGTGAATGGATAGAGAAACATCTATATTACTATTTATATGAAACCTTCACTATAGAATTACCTACTCATTTGTATGTTTGTATTTTAGAATATGTAGAAGACAACTCAAGAAATTATAAATGAAAATCTTCCTAGTTGGTAGAGTGTAAGATAACCTTGGAAAAGTTGAGATATAATTGGATATGTGTAATGGATGTCTAATGGAAATGAACACTAAATAATTACATATTGGAATATATTGTGTCTACATATTCTTATACAAAGTAAGCATGTGATCTAATAGGGTAGTGAAAAATTGAGTTTCCTTCAACTTGGTATAAATTATGATTCACACTTTCTAAATGAGTTCACACTTATAGGCATGTTCATTTACATTCTCAATACCTCGATGCTTAGGAAGATGAAGTGTCTTCTCATTATAAACTAAAGGTACATTGGGTGGTTGTAGTGGAACCCATGGTGGTGTTCCTCTAGTTTCTCTTGAACCTTATGGTGGAGGTCCACTAATTCCTCCTCATTATCCTCCTTAACCCCAAATAGAACCACCATCTATACTACTTCCCACACCTCTTGTATAAATAAGAGAAAATAAAACATTGGGTGTTAAGGAAGGATGATTAATTAGAGATGGGATTGTATTTTTACCACTACTTATATTCAATCCACCAAAAATTCTAAGGATATCCATATATCTTAATTACATTGGAAAGGAAAATGATAATGGTAACTTTAGTTGGCCTTGAAGTGAAATGTTACTTTTAAATTGTATTCTCAGAGTCCCTTTTATGAATTTAGTTTCAAACTTATCTTCAGACTCCATACCATCCATATCCTAATTTATTATAATAATTTAAAAAAATGTAGATGCATGAATTTTCACTATTGTGGGAGAAATTATATTGATTATATTGTGTTTTATTATCACCAATGCTTGTCTTGCATCATTTTCATGTACCAATGCTAGTGAAGGGCTCAGATTCATGGTTAGGGAGTAATCACCATGCATTTATACCTTCTTTAGGATTCTCATAGAACTTATAGTATCTTCCCATTTCCCTTAGGATCACTGCTTATCATGGCCTTATGCTTGGCCTCATCATACTTATTCTTGTTTAGTTATCACTGACTAACTTCCATGATAAACTACCAATATTATTCCAATGTATACCCCTTCATCTCCCATCAATTATGATGATGATGTGAAAGAGAGTTTTATCTATCCATGGGAAAGTTATCAAGTCCAATTTCAACCATAAATTTTTTAATTTCTAATGGAAACTATCTAAGAAAACTTCTATGTGGTTCCCTCAGGAAATTGAACCATTCTTGTTTTGAACAAAAATGTGTAGACACAACATATTCTAATATGTATCTATTTAGTTTTAATTTCCACTAGACATTCACCACATGTTTCCAAGTATTTTTCAACTTTTACAAGGTTTTCTAATGATTTACTAACTAGGAATTTCTCCATTTGTAATTTCTCAAGTGGTGTTGTGCATATGCTAAAAGCTAAGAATATAAATGGATGGGTAATTACATAAATAAGGCCTCATATAAAGAATCATATACATGTTTCTCTACCCATTGGTGCATATAAAATCTTAGTAAAAAAATATTGAAGTGAAAATTTATCTTATACCATATCAATATAATGCTTGATGTTTTCGAAAAAGAGCTCCTCAATCACATTTTTACCATCATTATTTCAATTACAATGGGTCTTGGAAAAAAAACAAAAATGTTGGGTTCCTTTATCCTTAGTTTCACTTTAATAAATATGATTTATACACCAAAATAAAATTAGGAATTTAATAGCTAACATGACATCATATCATGCTATTAGTGACCTTGCACACTCACCTGAAGCACACAACTAAGATCGATTCTAGTCAATTCTACCATGCCATGGTGGATAAACCTAAGTATCTACACTTTTGTGTTTGGGTTAGTTACAATTAGTCGTCACTAATAAAAATATAATATTATAGTTAACAATATTATTCATTCTATACATTCCATATTCTTCTAATTAATACCATAGAAATAGATTAAGACATTAGAATTCAACGATAAAAGTAGTGATTTAATTCATTTCATTTGATGAAGATTATAAAGGTATTTCAACATCATTTTCTATATATTATTCTCTCTATATCCATATACATACATTTATAAACAAAACATAAGGGGTATTTATACATAATCCAACCCATATCCTTATATTTCATCACTAATATAAAAGAGATGACTAGCTAATGATTGTTTCAAAAAAAAAGTCATGGAGATTGATTAAAATAAATTCATTGTGACTCAGTCCTAATAGCCCCTCTATACTTTATCTATGAAATATATCCATTATTGTGATCATATATTCTCATTAACAAGTTCTATATTCATTATTTATTAGTATTTGATGCTTATGTGAGATACTTCATAACTATCTCTACTTCCTGCACCCTTTTCCAAGTCTTGTACATTTTCTTGAGTATCACATATTTTGTTTCTCCTTGTTCTTTGTATCCTTACCTCCTATAACTTTATCTTCCATGCCAATGTCTTCCATGCCTCTATATTTCATACATATCTTGTGTTCCTTTATGTCCTGCGTTAAGGTCCTCCACATCATTCTAGTGCCCTTGCTTTTCCACTTTATCACTCTAAAACCCTTGGAATATATAAATACACAATTTTGGGTCAAAAAAGACATCATCTCACCCAAATGTAGATCTAGGAATATATTACCACATATAGTAGTGTGGATACCATTTATTTCCTCTCCTTTTATTGTCATATATTTTTATCTTCAAACTATCACTAGCCCATTGGTACATAACTCAACAAAGTCCACAACATGTTATCTTATTATTTTGGCACTCTTGTCAATTTTCACCTCCTCTCCTTAAATCTTCTACTTTACTACTTGTAATCCCTTATTTTATAGAATTATTAAAAGAGGGGAGATAAAAATCATAACCATTATAAGTATATAAACTTACGTATTCATACCTCTTGATATAAGATAAGGGCTCCACAATTTCTAAAATATATTTATTCCATTATAACCCTTACTCCATATAGCTTGGATATTAGGCACATGCTTTCCCCATGATTCTCTTAGCTACCTAAATCTTAGTTAAAAACTTCAATAACCTTAAGAACAAACATATTCATACAATGACCTTATTCAACAAAAACCTCCATTGGAAACCTTCTTCATGGGATAAATACCCCTTTTTATAGTTCAGGAGGTGGATAATTGGTTTATCCAAGTTTCAAATAAGCAAATATTATTAAAAAAAATTCCACCCATTCCAAACACCTATGAAAGAGTAGTGTAGCTAGTTCATTCCTCGATCTATTAAATTTTTTCCATGTAGAATGGTTGAGTCATGCCTTGATCCATTTAATTATAATAGTAATCAATTCATTATATTTGTTTATATTTTATAGTTGTCACATTTTCCACTAGTAAGTTGATGAATTTGTCATTTTCTATTATTGGATTCTATACTTATCACTTAATTTTTTACTTTTAGATTTCTTTATATGCCAAATCCACCTACACACTATCCTTATATTATGTGAATCATGCATGCATCCCTATACTAAAATTTTCATTCATTTCATATTTATATGGACTCTCTCTATGCCCTCTCTTTTATGGTAATGTTCATGACTTGTGTATTCCATTATTTGAATCATCTAGGAACCACCACCTCACATTATATTATTCTCCTAGTCCTACAACATAGTGAATTTTTATTTTTTGGAGCCCATGGACATGCCTACACAAGTATAAATTTTTTTGTTGATGAAAATCACCTTTCTAAAATTCTAAAATGTAAAAATCCCCACCTAAAAACATACACATATTTCATAAGGATCTAAACATAAAATCCTCACTTGGCTCACCCAATTTGATTTACAAATCATGCACATATTATTAAAATTTTAATGTAATGACCATGCTAGGAGCTAACATACTATAGTATATTAAAATTAAAAGTGAAAAAACTAAATGACCTAAGCCTTATTATAAATTTTTTTAAGCCTTATTGAACAAGGCTCAAATACCATGTAGTCATCACTCACTAGTCTACATAATGTCATGGGTGGGGGCTCCTTATATTAATACCATGCCCTAGATATGGTAATATTATCACATCTTGTATTGGGTTTTCTTCTTAGTGTTTCATCATTATGTTCTCATGTGTTTTTCACCATGGTGCATTTGATTTTCTATGTGCATATGAACTAGACATGACTTCTTAGGTTAGTTCATGCATACAATACACAAAGATGGGACTATAACTTTAATTTGAATTATATCTTCTATACCATATGATTATGTCACTTTAGATATAGCCTATGTCATCCAAACATTCTTAATACATAAATATCACTTGATGTTGACATAGGGGGCCTTTCACATGTTTTAGGGATAGGGCCTCATCACACCATGCCACATATTTAGGTTTCCATTATATTATAATGATTATCATTATTTAATATGGTTTTAAATGTAATTTAAAATAGATGATTTGAGTTTAACACACCAAAACAGCATCCATTTACCTCATATAATAATTTCACCCGTTATTCATAGGGAATACTTATGGTATCATAAGTGGATTGGGTGTCAACAAAAATTAGGATGTTCTCCCAACATGGTTATGATTTATCCATGACATGCATTTTGATATATCATACATTATTAAACATGTTTACAAACTCTAAGCTTTCAACATATACAACCTTTGATTGGTTATTAGTAGAATCACTACACACTTACTCCTATTTTTCATGATCTTATAGCACTACTTAAAGAATTTTTTTGAACTATTGGCATAATAATATGATCAACCAAGTAATATCAAGTAATTTTAAAATTTTAAAATATCTATGACCTTAAAGTATGCATAGAACGTGGAATCCATTATCTTGATGTCATTATTGGGTCAAATCCCCATGGGTTTCACTCTCATATTTTTTTCCATGAATAGTACATGAGTTTAATGATTCTATTTAAGTAGTTCTTATGTGAATTTATTTTATAAAATGTACTAAAAAAGATAATATAAAATAACGGTATAAACTGAGATAAGGCATACATGTGTGATTAGTTGTGCATCATTGATCAAAAAAATATGAGAGATCATTTTTGGTTGGGATGGAATACATACATACATGTGAGAAACTACACAAAATAGAGTAATAAAGTAGTTGGGTGGGTTACCTGGTAAAATACTAGTTCCAAGAAGGTGCAAGCTGTAGACACCTAAAAAGTGTCTAACCCTTGGTCTTCCTCTCTCCCCTTGGTCCCTCGCCACTTTGACTATCCCTAACCTACCTAGGTCTTATTAATTGAAAATAATCATCTATTTTTAATTAAATAAGTCCATTTTCCCTCTCCTTGCCACCTCGCCACCCTAGGATACCCTCCTTGGATCCCCTTCATTCCCCACATGGCCATTTAATGCCTAAGACTCCCATTCCAACCTCTCCTCTCGCTCATTTAACCCCTGTCAACCGTTTCATCCTCGCATTCATTTGACCCCGCGGTTGGGAAACGGATGAAAGGCTATTTTTAGCCTTTCTCCAGCCTTTTAGCCACCGACGTCGGTCAACCATCGACCGACGTCGGTGATATTTCCGGCGTCGGCACCTTTCATAACAGCTTCTTCACCGTTATCTCCCTCTCTTCGCTCTCTGCGACTCTCTCTCTGGGCATCCCGACTCTTGAATCTTTGCATCAGACCCTTGTATCCGTCCTTTCACTTGACCTCTCTTTGAATCAATCTGACTCTCTCCCTCAGGTACACAGCAAGCTTCTTCAAGTGAACAACAGGGATTCTCCATCAGCAACAGGTCTTCACATCCGGCATCACCAGCAACAAGACACCAACCTACACCATTTTCTTCAGCAGGGCACAAGTAAGTACTCTGTTTGTGTTTTCATTATGCTTTCTAGTCATCTGCTTTTAAACTAGATTCATCACTTCTTTTCCCCAACCCAGACTGCTAACCAAACCAGGCAAACCCGGATTCCCATTTCCCTGATTAGCCTCTTTTATCTCTCTGTCCCTTTTCAACATTTTGTCCATTATCCTAGACCTCTGCACAAACCCTCAACTAAAACCAGACTCTCCCAGACCATTTTGTACGTCCACAGACCAAGCCTAGACCAGACTCTGCCCAGACTCGACTAGATCCTGCCTAAATCCCGTCCAAGCCTATTGCCTAGACCGACGCTGGTCACTTCCTCCACCGACGTCGGCATCATAATCGACGTCGGCAGACCTTGACCACTGATGCCGGTAGAACCACCGACGCCGGCGACTGCAACCAGGCCGACAGCTTCTTCCAGGTAAGCCTTTGCTTTCTTTTCTCTTTCAGTTTGCTATCATTTCAGTCTATTTTAGCATTCTATCATTTATCAGTCATTTATCTTTTATCAAAATAGTGGGTTGACCTCCCTTAAGGAAGTTCTCATACTTCTGGGAACAAGCTTTCGCTTGGCAACCCACCATCTATCCATCTAACGCCTTTTTGTCCAAGTTTTCTTCTTTGCAGGTGTCATTCCTCCACAGCCAAAGAGGGGTGCTCACAACGTCTGGATTACGGTGCGCAATCTTTATCCAGGTACTTCTAGCCTTGTCCATTTCTTTAGTTTCTTTATTCATCTTTTGAATGTAGAAAGTGATTTAGCGATAGAAACATTCTGGCACGCCCGGTGGGACCTTAGGTTCTTCCTCGGGTTCCTCTTCCTTTCATTAATTTAGGTGCATTTAGGCTCCTTCCTTCTTGTCTCTTTCTTCTATTCCAAATGACACTATAAGCAGGACTAAAACGAATCTTTCTTCCTTGCATTTCTAGACTAGTCTAAACATCATACTCTCAACCCTTTCTCAAACTTGTCTTCATAACAAATCTCACATTTCAACTTGGGCTTAAAACATATTACACTTTCATTTCTGCTCGTGCTTGCATTAGTCCACATCTAGTAACTTAAATCTGCATATTGAATAAATCGTAGACACTTGATGTTACACTACCAAACCAGATGCACTAAAACGAACATAAAACTTACTTGAGACAAGGCCCGACTGGGATTTCATCCTCCAGCGGATACCTTACCCGTCCCGATGACCCTACTTGGATTTCATCACCAAGGGGGAAGCCCACTCCGTTCTCTGGCGGAGGATAAACTCTAGGCGAGGTATATCTTGGCTAAGCGAGACCAGCTAACCACTGGAATCGTGAAGTGAGGGGAGCTTGCTCCTTAGCACCAGGCCACGTACCAGACCTAACACAAATTTTTGAGCACCTAAAACAAGACCCAAAACCAGCTCTAGACTGCCTCTTCTAGGACCTTTCTTATAGCCAATCTCCCTAAAAATTCATCTAAGGCATAAGCCACAAGATTCTAAGGTTAATTCCTAGGATTTATCGCTTAGGCTTGTCTGTCTCTCTCTATTTTTCTCTTCTCATCTGTTTGTTTGAGTGAGTGAGGATGCTTTCTTCATTGTTTTTCCAAAGAATCTTAAAATCTTTTGGTTCTCTGGAAGATACATTCATCGGCATCAGTTCTGTCACCGACATCGGCTTTCCTCTCTTACCATCATCGGTTATCTGACCGACGTCGGCTATCTGCCTTACCGATATCTGTTTTTCAACTGACGTCGGTCTCTGTCACTATCCTTTTTTTTCAAAACTAGCAGCCTGAAACCTATCCCTTCTCTGACAAAGACTCCATCCTGGTTTTCTAAAATAGAAAAACATAGTTTCTGAAACCTGAACCTCCTTTTCCTTGCATGGTTTTGACTCGTAGCCAAGCCAAAGCTCTTGTCAACCATGCTAGCCGTCAACCACTTCCGTCTACCCCGTCCGTGACCAAGCCTACAATGGAGTTCAACTCGGAGACCGAAAGAACTCCTATTCGTCTGACCCCGTCGTAGACTCCTATTGTCCAAGAAGGGGACCAAGACTTCGAACGATTCTTGGACCTCAACGTCAAGGCCTTGCAACACTATCTCGCGCATAGCCGAACGCGAGACTCCTTGGGTAATCCAATCTACGGAATGCCAACCTCCCTTGCCATGACTACAGCTGTATCGATGGCATCCGTAGTTCAACCCTTGAACACTCAAGCCATCACTTTGACCACCGACCAGACTTTGACAAATCCTCTAGGTGTGGCCTTTCCCTCTATATTTGGGCCCACTTCCACCGGGGTCTTGGCCCCTATCAACCTCAACCCGCTCAACCGCTATCCACTCCTTTTCAAAACCTTGTCATCTCTATTCCGCCTACCCTGGCCCCTATCAACACCAGGGTGGCTTCTTATCCCTTGGCCCCCGTCACCACAGTCCAACCTCTCGTGGCAACATCGGACCTAGCTATGCCTTCTACCCAACCACCTTTAGCCTCTTCATCCGTCCCTACGACTAGTTACCCCTACGTTGCGCCTTTACAGGGGCAACCGACTACGTCGTATGCCTCCCCTAGCCTCTTCCAAGTGCCCTACAACTTAGGGGGTGCGCCACCCGTCAATCCATCAGTAGACATCATCAAAATGCTGATGGACAAGATGACCAGTCTAGAGACCTCTATTTCTGGCTCGCGCAACGCTTTCTCATATGAGCAGATCTGTAATGAGCCCATTCATCCTTTTATCCCAATCAGACCATATCCTAGCCAGTGGGAGCTTCCGAAGTTTTCTCACTTTCAAAGCAAGGAAGACCCACAGCAACACTTGCGGGCATTCAGACATGCCTGTTACCTCATTTCCCATGACGATGCATTGCTCTTACGCATGTTTCCTATGTCTCTCTCGGGTGCTGTGCTTGACTGGTACAGCTCCCTTCCTAGCCATTCTCTCTTCTCATTCACACAATTGGCCCAGCTCTTCCTCGATCACTTTTCCATCAACATAACCAAGAAGGTCTCTATCACAGACCTCTATTCTATCTGGCAATTCGAGGATGAGTCCATAGCCGACTTCGTTGCTTGATGGAGAGGCCTCATCAATCAACTCTCCTTTTCCTTACCCCAGGCCGAGCTTATTAAACTCTTCTCCCAAGCATGTGCCAGACACATCTCTTCTACCTTACGGATTCAGACATTCCACACTTTTGACGAAGCTTTCATCATGGCTCGAAAGCTCGAACTCCACGCCCTTGAAGAAGATAAGGTCAAATTGCGTCATACCAATGCTAAAACCAATGGCCATTCTTCTTCCAGACCTTCTTCTTCTGCCAACTCTAAGCCCAAAGGAGTGGCCAATACTGTGGTCGTTAGATCACCATCCTCGACAACAATGAATTACTCTCAACCTTCGACGTCTTCAAGCATCACCAAATAATTCCAACAACGGTACATTCAGCATTCTTACACTCCACTTGGAGAACCATACGCTTCCGTTTTGGAAAAACTACTCAAGCAGGGGGTCCTCAATCTCCCTCCAATCTGACCACCTCAATTTGACCCTTCAAAAGCCATCCCTACATGGTATAGGGAGGCCGACTTCTATCCCTTTCATCGTGTCCAAGGCCATGACATTGACAACTGCCGAACCTTCAAAAACATCATCCAAGACATGATCGACAAGGGGGATCTTATTTTAGATAACCCGAACGCCCCACCTAACCAACATATCGACATTTTCAAACAACCATTTCTGAATCATCCGCCTACTCAAAACAACGTCCAGACATCGACCAATGACCCTCAACACCATGACATTCACATGATTAACACTATCTTGCCTCTTGTCCTTGACCAACCTCTTCCATTAAAGGATGAAGAACCTTCTTCTCCTATTAGTCCTCCATCTACCTCTCTTGTATTAGAGGACGCTTTGACCACATCAACGCCATTAAGCCCACCTCCATCTAAAGACCCTACCTTGCCTACTCCTCAACTACAAGTAGAAGGCACGATCATCCATGCCCTCTGCCCACTTGAGGAGCCGCCCTCTCTTATTTCTTCTCCACCAAGAGAAGAACCAGTCTCTCCACCCATTCCAACTGAGGAAGACCCAGTCACAGTTTCCTCTTGCCCTTTGCATGAGATTTCTACATCTCACTCACCTCCATCCACATCCAAACCCAAACCTACATCTAACCTCACCTCACACAATAGTGGCCCTCAACCCAAACACACGAAAGCTACTAGACCTCACTGGAGAACTCCTCCTCCACCTTCGTCATTACCTTCAATCTTGGGCCCACATCCACCCACTTTACTCAGAGTGGTTCCCACTCCCATCCTTCACAGAGGCAAGTTGCCTCTATTACTCTCTCAACCCATCAGACATACATCTCCTCCGAACCCTCGACCTATGCCTCTTTCACCTCCCAAACCAACGTCACCAACCCTCACTGCAATAAAACATCCTGACCCATTAGCAAGTTCATATGCCTTGCTCTTACGGAAATTATTGCGGTCATCTCGTATCGACCTCCCGCCTCTTAGACAATATAAATCTCTCAGACCTAAACCACCTTGGTTCGACCACACTTGCATTTGTGCATATCATTGCACGCCTGGACACGACACGGAACATTGTTGTGCCCTCAAGGTTGCCATTCGCCGATGTCTTGGGAATGACACCTCTCTTTTCAACCACGTTATCAACAAACCTTCAACACCGCCTCACCCATCACCTCTCAGATCAAGGCCATCTTGGTTTGACAACTCTAAATTCTGCCATTATCATTACATTCTGGGACATGACACTAAGCATTGTTGTGCTCTCAAAGCTGTCACTTGTCAACACCAGAAAAAGGATTCCCTTCTCATCAAGGATCCTCTTGACCACCTCTTCGACAAAACATCAACCCTGACTCATGCCTCTCCAACCTCATCACTTAAATCGGGATCCCCACGCTGGAATATGGTCCCTTTGCCGCCTTTGACCCCCTTATTCGACATTAATACCATCCATCTGACCACTAAACCTCAATTGACCTTAACCGATCTTTTAAACATTCTCTCTACCCGCTAGGGGAATTCATCCTTCATCCAAACCTCGACCAACTTTTCAGCCCAGTCTCTACCACATATCAATCACTCATTTAATCTTAAATCTCGACCAAGTGTCCATCGACCCAACCCCCGACCAATTATTTGACCAGTCTCAACCAAACTTCAACCAAATATCAATCAACCAGACCTCTCGACCAAACATTCAACCTTTTTCAACCAACCAACGACAATGTCAACCAACTTCACATCCATCAATCAACACCTGACCAATCTCGAAAGAGGCAAATTGGGGCAAGTTTGCTCTTAATTGACTTGGACCTTATCATAACATACAAGCATGGCCCAGGGTCTTATTAGACCTTAAACCCCTTCTTATGTCTTGCATCTTCGACCATTTCTACTGTTATTCGAGTGCTTGATCACTTGACGTTTTACTTGAGCTCGTCCCTTAAGCAACCCCTTGTCATTGTCATTCCTTTTCCTATCAACCCTGCTTCCTAACACTTGTCAACCCTTTTTTGTCAAGCAGTAATGCTTTGTCCTAATAAAAGGGAACCCTTAAACCTTTGTAGGCTCGTCCATGGCTAAACTTCAGTCAACAATTATTTCAAATATATATCATACCAGGTCATAAAACACTCTAAATGTAGACTGCTCCCTCGAAGGACAGCTACATAATTGCTGTATTACTAGACTGATCCCTTGAAGGATAGCTAGGCCAACTTATCAAACATTTAAAGCAAAGTATAGACCACTCCCTCGAAGGATGGCTATGACTAAATCTTGCTACAAATAGCAACTTTTCTTAGAAGCTTCCCGCATTTATCAGCTTCACAACATGACCACCAAGCAAACAACATCATTATGTGGACTTCCCGCATCGATCAGTTCACCGTCAAAAAAAAAAATGACTGACACGCTATCAAGTCATGGACACGCCTATAGTCGTTCTTGGGTCACCTATAAAAGGGGCAAGGTTTTTCCTGCCACAAAAAGGGTTACCCCATCCTCTCACATAACTCATCCTATCACCCCAACATACTCAAGGGACTTCGAGCTCACTTTAATGTCAAAGTGATTCGATTACCGCTCTAACACAACACTGGTCAACGACGTAATGCATGAATGGGGCTTTTGTTCTAATAACCCCTATCTATTCTCCCTTTCTGGTCCTTGTCAATGAAAGAGCAATTCACCTTTCACTTTTTCTCTACACTTTGGTCACATTTAACCACATCAATTGTCGACTCAAACCAAGCTATTTATCATCCTCAAGGCATTAGACATCATCCTCGTACATTTCACATAGTTTCTATGGACACCAATACACATGGAAACTATCAACCAGACCCAATTTATGTTAAGCATAAACCAATACTTTCTGAAGCATAAATAGACCTCCATTCATTTTTAGCATACATCCATCACGACTATGGAAACTTGCTAGGGATGAAAGACTCTCGACCAATTCTACAGAATACACCATTTGTAGCATCATTTTATCCTCATCTTACCCTCATCATTTCAACACTTGGCCACATCCAATCATCGACCAATCTTCTCAATTCATCCGAACTACATTGGTCTGAGGCCCTATGACCAGGGCTATGTAGGCAGCACTCAGATAACACATCCTCTGAGGTTAGCTCGACCACCCCCATTTGTTCATCTCTTTGATGGACAAACCTTTTCTTCTGTGACTTTGATCACGCTCAACTCCGCCAACTTAGACCAATCATTGTCTTTGACCATTCCTCCCTCTTAGGGAGAACTACATTGGCCTGAGGCCCTTCACACAAGGGCTATGTAGGCAGCACTCAGATCACATGACGTTTTCTGAGGTTAGCTCAGCCACATCCTTTCGTCCATCCATCCTCTTGACTAATGACCATTGGAGATCATGCGTATCTCCTTCGACCTTCGACTACTTCCAAGCCAATGTTGCCTTGGTTGTTTTTGCATGTGTGCTACCTCACGGTTGGTTAGCAGAATTGTTCACAGACTATTTTTGACCCTTCACAAGTATAGGATCGCAAGCCAGTTGATCCCTACTACTTGTGGCATTTTCATGTTTTTGGGAGCACTTCCTGAGCCTGGGATACCTGGAACACGATGACCATTTGGAGCTTCAACTTAGATTGAGTAACCCGATCAGTAGACGACTAAATGCTGGGGCTTGGTTACTTCAATTTTGGCACTCCTCGACCCTTTTGACTGTGACCATTTGACCCAATCATCCCGTGAAGTGGCATACGTGCAATCACGACTTTTGCAGTGTTTTCACTCACTTTTCATCTTTCTCATCCACCTTTTGTCAAATCAACACCCGACATCAGGTTTCCTTCCCTCGACTCCCACTTTGAGGGGGAATACCTCATCCATACTTCGGGGCAATCCACATCATCCCTCACCTGGGGCAACCACCTCCTATTTTTGTCTTGCAGTTCATCCAGAACAACCAACAAGACAAAAAGGGGCAAATGTAGACACCTAAAAAGTGTCTAACCCTTGGTCTTCCTCTCTCCCCTTGGTCCCTCACCACTTCGACTATCCCTAACCTACCTAGGTCTTATTAATTGAAAATAATCATCTATTTTTAATTAAATAAGTCCATTTTCCCTCTCCTTGCCACCTCGCCACCCTAGGATACCCTCCTTGGATCCCCTTCATTCCCCACATGGCCATTTAATGCCTAAGACTCCCATTCCAACCTCTCCTCTCGCTCATTTAACCCCCATCGACCGTTTCATCCTCGCATTCATTTGACTCGGCGGTTGGGAAACGGATGAAAGGCTATTTTTAGCCTTTCTCCGGCCTTTTAGCCGCTGACGTCAGTCAACCGTCGACCGACATCGGTGATATTTCCAGCGTCGGCACCTTTCATAATGGCTTCTTCACCATTATCTCCCTCTCTTCACTCTCTGTGACTCTCTCTCTGGGCATCCCGACTCTTGAATCTTTGCATCAGACCCTTGTATCCATCCTTTCACTTGACCTCTCTTCGAATCAATCTAACTCTCTCCCTCAGGTACACAGCAAGCTTCTGCAAGTGAACAACAGGGATTCTCCATCAGCAACAGGTCTTCACATCCGGCATCACCAGCAACAGGACACCAACCTACACCATTTTCTTCAGCAGGGCACAAGTAAGTACTCTGTTTGTGTTTTCATTATGCTTTCTAGTCATCTGCTTTTAAACTAGATTCAACACTTCTTTTCCCCAACCCAGACTGCTAACCAAACCAGGCAAACCCGGATTCCCATTTTCCTGATTGGCCTCTTTTATCTCTCTATCCCTTTTCAACATTTTGTCCATTATCCTAAACCTCTGCACAAACCCTCAACTAAAACTAGACTCTCCCAGACCATTTTGTACGTCCACAGACCAAGCCCAGACCAGACTCTGCCCAGACTCGACCAGATCCTACCTAAATCCCGTCTAAGCCTATTGCCTAGACCGACGCCTGTAACTTCCTCCACCGACGTCGGCATCATAATCGACGTCGACAGACCTTGACCACCGACGCCGGTGACTGCAACCAGGCCGACAGCTTCTTCCAGGTAAGCCTTTGCTTTCTTTTCTCTTTCAGTTTGCTATCATTTCAGTCTATTTTAGCATTCTATCATTTATCAGTCATTTATCTTTTATCAAAATAGTGGGTTGACCTCCCTTAAGGAAGTTCTCATACTTCTGGGAATAGGCTTTCGCTTGGCAACCCACCATCTATCCATCTAACATCTTTTTATCCAAGTTTTCTTCTTTGCAGGTGTCATTCCTCCACAGCCAAAGAGGGGTGCTCACAACGTCTGGATTACGGTGCACAATCTTTATCCAGGTACTTCTAGCCTTGTCCATTTCTTTAGTTTCTTTATTCATCTTTTGAATGTAGAAAACGATTTAGCAATAGAAACACAAGCTTCCCTTGGTAGATGTAAACCCACCTATTTTAGTAATTAAGCTTATAATAAAGATAATGAAAATTAAAAATGATTATTTATAATCTATATAACATATGATTATGATAATATCTAGTCTTCTTCTATTGAAATAATATAGTTAACATAATCAAGCCAATAATCCTATGTAGATTTCATATGTTCCTGGATAATCTCAAGTTGAGCTAAGATATCATAAATTTTTGGACTAAATGTTATGGTACAAAGATTGAACTCATGTGAAATATCACTCTGATTAACAAGTATTGGTTGGGAAACTATTGGTAAATAAAAAATACTAAATACTTTATGATATTCTCTAGGAATGGTCATCTAAAGATATACTCCATATTTATAGGAAAACAAACAATCATAAAATAGAAGGATTGTTGTGAAAATCCATATAAATAGGCTTTAGTTATACAAATAAATAGTTTTTATAGGGATCAATGTTGATTTAAATAATTGGTACAAATTTTATTAGGATTGATGGTGATTGATAGATCAATGTTGATTCAAGTAAAATTTCTCAAACAACTAAGAATTTGGATTATGATTTATGAAAATGGATTCTAAGGATAATAGATATAGCCTAAGGAGTATATTAATGTATAGAATAAAATATATAATGAAATTATGTTAAAAATTAATTAAAATATTAACCTTCAAATTCTTTTAGATAGTGCTATTAATTGGTGGTGTATTTTGACTTCTATTGAGTAATACCAAGGGTTCAAAACTTTGATGTAAATCAATGAGATATCCTAATGTATATTTCACAAGGTCTCCTAACTGTCACTGATCTCACTCTCATTATTTCAACCTTCTAGTGTAGTATTGGGATCATTTGGATGAATTGATGCTATGTATAAGTAATCTTCACCGATTTATCAAAATCAATGATGATCATGTGGAATCATTAATGATTCAGCCTTTTCTCCTAAAATTAAATATAATGTGGCTCTGACTATGGGGAAATTTGGTGAGGAGTATGTTTAAGCTGATTAAAAATATTTTCATCGAGGTTAAGTTGTTATGATGGAGGAATAAATTATATTATATGGATTTTATTAGAATTTTGGAGATTTAGGAGGTTGAAAAGGGGGTAAATGGTAATAAATAAAGTGGTTACTATGAGTAAATATAAATAAGGTTAGTGGATAATAAGTTAAGAGGATTATGTTATATAAATACACATATTAGGAAGCATAAATAAAATTAGTATCTACTTTTGTCCCTTTTTATTAAGCATTTTAAAAATAATTAGCCATGAGATAAAAACCTAGAGTGTGTTGATTCCCTTGATGTTTATGAGGAGGTATTTGTATGTAATAATAAATTCATCATGTCTATAAATTAATACTAACTTGGAGAAGATAGATCATATCATACACTTCTGATTGGGGATACATTTGTTAAGTGAGAGCATGACCAATATGGGGATATGTTATACCTAATTAGGGGTTATCTTACCATAATACAACATGATATGGATGGTTATAAATACTCTAGTCAAACACAATCATTAAATAACCCTAAGTGGGTCTTGATTTTTGATATTTTACCTAAATTAATAATAATTAAAGTAAATCTAATCTAGTGTTCACTAAAGCTTGTGGCACAACATGAGAGGTTACTAACCAATCAAAACATGTATAAGAGAATATTAATTAATTTGAGTGTGAGTAAGACCCTAATACATGGAATATGAAGAGTAATATTATTTGAATCCAATAATTATGCTACTTCTATCTACTGAAGAGAGGAGTAAAGTTAGAGAATACTTACCTTGATGTGAACCCGTCAAGACTCAATCTCTCCCTTGGCTAATGGGGCTTTGAAAAAGGATATTGTGGTTTTTAAGCATCACTAAGAAAGGTAAAATCATCCAATAATTATATAAAATACTATATTCTCCAAGTAAAAAGCCTAAGCTAAGACTCCTCAAGTAGAATGGTGGAAGAATAGATTATAGAGAAGCATGATTAAATAACTCTTGATTGTATATTGAAATAATGGTGAAATGATATTATATATAGGTGGATTTAACCCTAAAACCTTTCAAAAATATTGGATGATAGGGTTGACCTAGTTGACCTAGCATAATTTTGGATATTTATTCACCAAGTCATGAGCTAGGTCGGTAAAGAGAAACTATTTCCTAAGTGAAAATCACCCAAAACTATACAGGTTCGACCTAGTAAACCTAATATAGTTGACTAATAAAAGGGAATTAAGATGAATAAAAGATGAATGGAAAGTTTAAAAATATTTGAGTGTGTAAAGGAGGTGTAATATCTTAGGTAATGGTTTGCAGGAGCTAGTTGGATTAGAAATATGTGGCAGTAAGGGACAACAATCCTATGAAGCACCAATGGTCTTCCCACCACTTTTGTAATACACCCCTTTGGGAATAAACTTAGAGATATTGAGTCTCTATGAATTCTTACAATATGTATAGAATCAGTAATTGATACAAGTGGAAAATATTATGTGTATATATATGCCCCACTCAAAGCTCATCACGTGTCACTAAGGTACAATAAGGGATGGTGCTTTGAGAATGAACATAAGAACACATAATGCTAATGATAAAAAAAGTTACATTAAATTAAAACACAAAATAACTAAAATCAAATGATATAAAAGGAAACAACTATAAAGTAAATGTGATGCATACCTTAACTTACCTTGATCTCTAGATGGTTTTTTGTTGTGTTGTTAATCTTGATTGTGTAGGGCATAGAGCCTACTTTTTATAAACCCAATAATACAAAAATAAAGAGAAAAAATAAATAAATTTAGGAAATTGAAGATAATTGGTGCTATGAAGATGGGATGTACATGTAAATTTGGTAAGTTGGGGTGACAAGTTCTATGTTAGACCAAATGACTAGGTCAAACACAAGATAAAACTAGGTAACCAAAAATCCAAGGATACTAAAGAATAAAAAACTCAAATAAGTAAACCTTAAGTAAGAAAGGCAAACTAACCAAGTAAAACCAAGGATACATGTTAGAAAGGATGGTAATCAACATCAATGTCTAAGACAAAAAAAATATGGTAAAACAACATTGATGAGTGAGCAAGAATAATCCTTATGTCACTCAACAATGGAAAAAGGTGCATAAAAAGGGAAAATAACATTTATGAGTGATAAGTAACAAGCCACCCTCACTGAAAAATAGAAAAAGGGGATGAACTCAAGTGTCCATGATAGAAGGGTAGTATAAAAATTACAAATGGTAAAAGAGAGAAGATAAATCTAGGAATGTAAATGTATGGAGTAAGGAAAGTAATCCATAGTTATTCAAACATTTTTTGTTCTAAGGATATATAAAAATGAATCAAATTAGTGTTAGCATGTTTTTAAGAGGTGAAGAATAAGGGAATATAGAAGAAGGGAAAAGAAATTTGGAATCACAATTTTCCTATGAAGGGGGTAAATGAAATGGGTGGAGGGGAGAATCAAGGAAAATCCAAGGTAGAGGAACTCTTTGTCTAAGTCAAAACACTCAAATTAAGTTTATCAAAATAAGAGGACTTTTGAACTTAAGGACTCTAAATAACTATACTTAGCCACATAAGTCTTAGGTCAACAAATGAAGTATATAGATCATCCTATGAAGGTTATATGCATGAAAAGTAAAATGGACCTACCTTCCTAAAATGTGTTCCCCATTCCTTAGGACACCTTATAGAGCTATTGATCTAATATGAATATTGGGTACTTGTATGAGAAATTAGGTATCACCATAGAGTTTGTTGAATTCTCATATTCCAATCTACTCGCCTATCATACCCCAATTGATCTCAGCTCTATGTGATGCCAACTATGGAGTTTGAGCTTATATTAAAGATATAAGATGTGATTATAATCACCTATTTTTGTGTGATATTGAATTTTTATATTTTTATGTTACCTTTTATATATCATTTCCTTTTGTTTCAAATGATTTAGATTTTAATTTTCTTGATGGATTTTTCTATTCCTCCTTCATCTGGATTTGGAAAACCAAACATGGGTGTTAAATATTAATTTCAATTGAATACTTGGGACTTGGTTTAAAAGAGAGAGAACTTAAAAGAGCATGAGGTCTAAGAGTCTCATAAATCTAGGTGAAATAGAAGTGTTATCTTATAATTGACCTTATTTTAGATAATGTCGAGTGAAAGGAAATGAAATCAAGAGGAATGACACATTGAACAATTTGAATTGTTTTAAATCACAAAAAAATGTGACAAAGGGAAAATAAGGATTCAATTATAGTAAAGTTTGATTCCTTATCATAAGAATGAGAGAAATGGAGGAAAACATGATGACATATATTTTTTGTAAATTCCATCTACCAAAATAAACAAAAGCTAAAGTTGAGAACAAGTATAAATAATATTTTCTTATAAAAGGAATGATAGGATGTTAATTTTATGAGGAAGGCTAGGTTATATCCATGGTCTTACAATGCAACTCATAAAATAAATACTGATGATGGTGCAAAAAATCATTTGAAACATAAATGAGGTAAGCAAAAAGATGGTATTTTGTGAGGAAGACCAGGTCCTATCCATGGTGTAAAAGGAGTATGAAATAAAGAAGACTATGGTACATCATGAGGAAGAACGGGTCCTATCTGTTGTTTTACAATACAACTCATGAGAGAGAGGGGAAACCAAAAGAACAAAAAGGAAGAAATAAAGGTTTGTAAAAAGAGGGAACTATTGTAGAAGGAGAAACCTATGTAAATAACCTACAAAATGCGTTAGATAGATGTAGATATAAATCATGAAGAGAAGGAAATGTTTAGGGAAAGTAATTTTTAAGGAGTTATGCATTGGTGGGATCTTTTAAAACATTACCTTCATTAATTTGAAGGGGTTAGGTATTTATATGAAGAATATATTTGATAAAATAGGGACCCCACCATTTTTGGTCATACTTACCTTATTTGTCATGGATGTAATCTAATTTAAGGACAAGATCACCAACATTAAATTTGCAAATTTTA
Organism: Torreya grandis; assembly: GCA_037957365.1. NCBI lineage: Eukaryota > Viridiplantae > Streptophyta > Pinopsida > Cupressales > Taxaceae > Torreya > Torreya grandis. Next base: position 1,798,458 of record JARHVA010003614.1, on the reverse strand, counting down.
ACACATTTGTTATTTTGTTTGGTAATATGAGCTTTGTATTGATTTTTATGTTATAAGGCAAAAATATGGTGTTCATCAAGGAGATTAAGTGCATGAAAGTGAAAATTACATAATTATTCACTAGGAATGACACCATGAAGATATATATGAAGAGAAGGAAGCTCAACTTCTAATGGAAGACCTGACTCAGAACCATAGACTACAGAGAATAGTGTTTCCCCAGTGGTAGTACATATGCTAGTTTGATAGGCCCATATAACATGATATAGGTTAATGTGCCAATCTATATGGTTTTTATGAATTATATTTTGGATAATTTTGTTGAGAATTCTATTAGTGGACTCATCTTGACCATTTAGTTATGGATTATAACATGTATAAAATTTGTGATTAGCTTTAAATTTAACATAAAGTTATTTACAATAATTGTTTTTGAAATTACCACCATTATCAAAAATGATATTCTATGGAAAACTAAAATGGAAAATTATTTGATTAAGAATAGATTTCGTAATGGTGGTACTAATGACATTAACAAGGGTCATGGCTTCAACCCATTTGGTAAAATATTTAGTAGTAGTGGTGATAAAAACACACCCATCTTAGGAGTGAGATAATTTGTTGATGAGATCTAATCCACACATATAAAATATCAAAAGAGATTTAATAGTTTGAATCTTGGTTAGAGGTAAATGAATTAGATCATTATGAAGTTGAAAAGAAATACATTTTTTAGTGAATTCTATTACATCATTTTCAAGAGTAGGCCAAATGCATCCCATACATATGCATTTGTAGGCTATATCATGTCCACTATAGTGGCAACTACAAATGTCCTCATATTCTTATTTAATAAGAGGAACAACCTCATCTTTCATAACATAATAGATTAAGGTACCTTAAGAATTGTGATAATAAATGATGCTATGTCTAAATACATATTTCAAATCTTGTTTATGAATGCATGTCTTTTTATGATAGTCTATGTCAAGAGGATAAGTTTGATGTTTCAAGAATTGAATAATGTCTTTATACCATGAGCTTTGTCCAATGGTAACAACCTTGATGTGGTAGATAAATGAGTCTTGTGGTTGGGTTGAGGATGGATATTTTATTATTTGGATAAGAAAAGTAGGATCAAAAAGAAATTGGTGTGGATGAAAGAGAGAAGTTGAATAAGCCAAGCAATCATCAATGGAATTTTGATCTCAAGGGATAGGCTCAATAGTGAAAGATATGAAATCCTTATCAAGAGTGGTTGAAATTTGATGATAGGTAATTATATTTTCACTTTTACATTGGTAATCACCATTATCATGGTGATAAATAAGTTGAGAATCACTTAAATCATGTAGGTATTGAATGTCTAAATCAAGAGAAACTCTCATGCCTAATATTAGAGATTCGTATTTATCCATATTTTTGGTGACATTAAAGGTGAAGTGAAAGATAAGGGTGTGACTTTTCTAAGAGGACTTGTAAGAATGCAATCAGCCCCATCTCCTTGAAGGCATTTATCACCATCAAACTAAAGGGTCCAAGTATCCTCATGTAATTCTATATTAATTTTAGGAAGCTCTTTGGTAACTAATTTAGGTTTAATAGTATTTAAGGTAATAGAGGATTAATCAAGATTATTTTATTTAAAATCAGAGGAAAATTTATGGAAACAATCTTTAAGAGAAATATCTCGATTAAGACCTTCAATATAGAGGATATTATCATTTAAAAGACTATCTTGAAGGGGATAAGTAGTTGGAATGGGAGATACAACAAGTTTATCAGCTATGACTTTACCTTTGACATCTTTTTGTGTGATGATATGAAGATAAAATTTCATAAGGGGGATCATCTATTTTCTAATTATATCTCTAGGAAGAAAGCCTTTGGAGAAGAAGTGATGAGGGGGGTTAGAATGAATGATGACATAAGTAGTCGGGTAAAGCATGTAGTGGATAAGCTTTTCAATTAAAAAATATATGGTGAGGAAATCATGTTCAATTTTGGTATAACATGTTTCATAATTGATGAGGCCTCAGCTAATGTAGTAAATGGCATACTCTCTTCCATTATCATCATATTAGGAAATCATTACCCCAATTGATATAAGTGTGGAAGAAGTATATATAATCAAGGTTTGATTATTGGTAGGAAGATCATGTGTGGGTGGGTGAATCAATGACTATTTCATGTTATCAAAATATTTTTGACATGGGTCCATCCATTATATAGAAGTGCATTTCTTGAGAAGAAAATTGATGGAGTAGATGTGATAGGCCATTTTATGGATGAATCATTTAATTACCCCAAGTTTTTCTAAGTATGAATATTGAGAATAGAATGAGGAATGGTCATGTTAACAATAGCATTAATATTAGCGGGGTCAACATTGATGCCATGGAGAGAGACTAGTAATGCTAATAATTTTCTAGATGTGACACCAAATACATAATTGTAAAGACTGAGTCTAATCCGGTATGTAATAAAATGATCAAGGATGATATCAATATCTGATAGATGATTCTTACAACTTTTAGATTTATCAATGAGGTCATCTACATAGGTTTCAATAATTTTTTGGATAAGATCATGAAAGATGTGATTCATCACTCATTGGTAAGTGGATCTAACTTTTTTGAGACTGAAAGGCATTTTCACATAGCAATAGGTTCCCCATTCCATGGTGAAAGTGGTCTTATGTTGGTCCTTGGGGGCAATGTAAATATGATTGTAACTTGATAATCCATCTATTAGAGATAATATTTCATAACTAGATGTGGAATAAATGATGGCATATACTAAAGGTAAAGGGAATTTTCCCTTGGGAAAAGTGAGGGTAAGATTGGAAAAATCAACACAAATGTGAATGACCATAGATACATTTTTATTAATAGGAATAATGTTATAAAACCATTCAAAATATTTCATTGGTTTGATAAATTTAGCATTTAGTAATTTGATGATTTCTTTGTGACATAAAGTGGAAACATTGGGTAGAAATTTCCTTTGCTTTTTATGCACAGGTTTATCATCTTGATAAGTAATGATGTTATGCACCATAATTATAGGGTCAATACTAAGCATGTCCTCATAGGAATAGGATAAAAAATCATGATACTTATCAAATAATTATCTTAAATTATCATTTTTGATAGGTGAGAGTTCATGAGAAACTATAATTGGTCAATGATAAGATGGAATGCCATATCCAATGAGTGGTTTCTTTCATAAGCATGGCATTCTCATATTGACAGTTGTATGGTGCATTAGGTAAGGAATACATAGGATTAGTTTTAATATTAATTATAGTAATGAATTTGTTGAAACAAATGGTTTTAGTTTTAAAATTCCCAAGTTTATGATGTTGCCAAGGAAGTTGAGGTTCTTGCAAATGAAGTAAATCAAGAATAGATTCATCACTAGGAAAGGTAGGAAGAGGACCATAACACTCAACATCTACTTCAAGATATAGAATTTGATTAACATAAAGATCATACTCAGAATCTATCTAATAGACATCAGTTTCCTTAACATCTAGTGTAATCTCAAGAGTAGAAGTAGATAGATCAGAAGGGATTGGAGTGTTGTTGGTTTTGGTGATGGGACAAGGATAAAATGTAATGATTGGATCAATATGTGGTAAAAGAGATGTTATAATGTTTATATATTAAGAAGGTATAATTTTATCTACCACCTAAGGAGTATCAATAAGAGGAGAATTGGAAAGAGGCACATGACCCTCGAGATCTAAGTCATGATCGATAGAAATAGTATAGACATCCTGATTAAAAGCATGAATTTGAGATAAGTTTTTTTGATAATATTAGACATCAAAGTCTCAATATTGAGCTTGGGCCATTATGTAATTATCATCATATGTTGGATAAATTTTACATGATTGAGAGTCAAGTGGTGTTTCAAAAGGTGAAATCCCAATATTATTGAATCTACAAGGAGACATGATGATAGGATCTTGAAATAATATGGCCACTCAAAAATAATTTCAAGTGAATACATCTTCAAGTAAATAAGTTTCTTAAACATTCATGGAGGTGGAAAATTAGTAATCTTATCAATAAGAGAAATAATATGATGCCTAGTTAATAAATAAGGAAGAAGCGACTATGAAATGTATGGAGGTAGCTTAGTGGTATTGCAAGTATGTTGTAAGTCATTAGGTTCATCATCATCAGAATCCACAAGAGTAACTTATAAATTAGGATTTATGTTGATGAATTCAGGTAAAGGAACACTATTGATCTTAGGAATGGTAGGAATATGATACTAAGATTAGGGATTAGGAAGTTGAATACTCCATGGGTTGGGGTTATCATCATGTTTATATCATTTTCCATTGTGTAAGAATTTAATGCATTGGCTACCAAAAGAAGCAATGGCCCTCACTCTATGAGTCCAAGGGTGACCAAGGAATATATTATAAGATAGGGGTAAATCAATGAGCATAAGCTTAGTTCAAATAGTCTTACATCCAATGGTTAATGGTGATTTTTTATTTATTTTATCAAAACCATGACAAGTAAGATAGGTTTACTTGAGATGATCCTTGTGATAATTGACTTGTTGAATTAGCCACAGATATTTCACATTACTATGAGAGCCTTCATCAACTAGAATTTTATGAATGATGGTAATATTAATGCCTATTTTAATAGAGAGTGATGGATCATCAAGATGAAAAAGAATTTCATCATTGATCATGTCCTCTTCAAGAAATTTAATAGAAGGCTTGGCATAAGGACACATAGTTTCAATGGTATTGACATTGGTAGGTTGAGATTCAATAAAAGGTGGTTCTTCATCTATAAAATATGGATATTCATTTCTTGAATTTGTTTCATAAGGAACTTATGATGATAGGTTAAATTACGAACCCAATCCATAAGTGGAATATTACAAGGCATATAGTTAAGTTCCTTAAGAATTTTTAATGAGATTTAGAATAAGAACAAGAATGAGGTTTAGGAGGTAAAATAGATTTTTAAGGAATATATATGATTCAAGGTTTGGAAGGAGGAAGTGGTCCTCATGGGCTTTCAAAGCCAGATTAGTATTTTTAGTATCCTTTAGGAGTTGTTAATTTAAATATGGCTTTTTAGGTTTGGTAATAGGATCTTTGTGAGTTGGCTTGCTATGATAATTGACCTTAGCAGTGTTAACATATTGAGAATTATTATAATATTAGTTATAATTGGCATCAATGGAAAAAAATCCTTGGTGTTTGGTTTATTATTTGAAAAATAATTTTGGTTATTTGAGGTAGAAAGTTTGGAAGCTTATAATTTTTTAAAAGCATTGGTGTATTCTTGACAATGAAGGTTGAGCATGGATTCATGATTAAATGAATCACCAAGTATATAGGAGACAAAAAATTTAGTGATCCCTCCATAAGATTCATGAGAATGACCAATGTTAGCATGGAAATAATAAAATAGATTATGGTCATACCATTTAGGAGGATTATTAGGGTAAGTGAAATGTCTGGCGAGTAGTAAGAGTTTTTCATTTGTTGTAGAGATAGTGGTGTGTGAGAAGATGAAGGGATCCTAGCTTTGGAAACTCCTAGTTTAGTTTGAAGAGTATTACTAGTGATAGGTAGATATTTTAAAATATCCTTTTAAAATTTAAGTATTAGGTTTGAATTGCTTCATCAAAATGTCTTGACATTTAGCTTGGTTAAGAGTTTCATTTAGTATTTAGGGAGCAAAATTTTAAACCTTATATTGAAGATAAGGGTTTAAAATGGTTATAAATATTTTAAATAAGTTATCATCAGTCTTGTTATGGTCAACTTTATGAACCAATGATTTCCATCTTTTGATAAAGTCATGAGCTAATTCAATGGGATATTGCTTAGCATTGTTGAAATGGCTAAGACAATTTTTAGGAAGATCATTGTGTTGAAATTATTTAATAAATGAATAAAAAAATATTCAAATTGCCAAATATAATGTTTGGGTAATTGGTTGTACCATTCTAATACATCACTAGTAAAGGTTTTGACTAAGATTTTTTTTGTGGTGAAGGTATTAGTTTGGATCAACTCTTTGTAAAGGTTTCCAAAGGATTTTAGAAATGAGGTAGGGTGTTTAGTACCATCATACTTGATAGCTAAGGATATGTTACCAATATCAATGGACATAATGAAGGGAGCTAAAGTCTCATTTTGAATATTTTGAAGTATCTTGTTATTCATTATGGGTTGAGTAATAACATTGCCTGAGGCATCTCTAAGAGATGGAGGAATGTAATTGGGATTGGCTTGAAGATGGATAGTCAAAGGTTGATTATCAATATTAATGAAATGCTGTTGAATTTTAATATTTTTATTGGTGTTATATTTTTATATTATGTTCACTTGTTGGATAAATTGGGCAAGAATTTGAGTTGTATCAAGTGGTGGGTTGGTGTTGATAGGATCACTCACCAAAATGGTATTAGAGGGAGGATTGTTAGAAGATGGATTATTAGTAGGATTATTGATTAAATTCATGTAAATTAATCCCACATTAGTTTTAATATTTTAAATACAAAAAATGTCTTGGTAAGTATAGAAAGGATCAAACCAATCAACTTCATCTTGAGGTGTTATTTGTACCATGTTACAAGTGATGGATGGAGGGGAAGAGGTGCCCCAAGAGTGATGGTTCTCTTTGGAGGTAAGGAGAGGGAGAAATGAACATCTCATATAGTATCTAAAATAATTCAATATATCCAAGAATATTCTGATAGGATACTTCATGATGACTCGATAGAAACAAACAAAATGCTAAGAATTGTAAATAGAGAACTAAATGGGTAAACAAGGTAGAGAATAGTATAGATTCAAATGGTTCAACCTAATATAAAGATAAGTGTCTCAAAATTGTACAAAGTTTATGGGGTTGATTTAACATAATATATATGGGTTGGAAAGGTATACAGGGTCAACCTAACACATTAAACATAGATTGTGTTGATAGAAATGATTGTGTAATGAGACAAGAAAAAAATTATTACTTAAGAGTGAAATAAAATAAATGAAACATAAAATCAATTTAATTAATGAGGTTGATCTAATTCAGGCACACAACATAAAATCTTGCACCAACACTAGCTAATGCATGTTTTTGCAATACAACATATAATTGAGCAAAGAGCAAGTAATAAAATTATAAATTAAAATATCACTAAGTGATCAACCTAAATGTTGTTAGATTATTAGAATGTAATTTTAGATGTGATAAGAAGTTAGTTGTAAGCAAATAATTAGAAATCAATCTAAAGATAGTTTCAAGATGTTTGGGCTGAAAAGGATTTGTATTGGTAATGGTACAAGATTGGTATTAGGGCCTACCCCCTCACTTGACATACCATAGTGAAAGGGTGTTTATACTTATCCAATAAACCAAGTTAGATTCTCCCTTGGTGATGAAATCCAAGTAGGTTGGCCTTAGGTAGATAAATGTTAAAATGCTTGTTAATATTTAGTGATTTATTCATGTGTGCATAAAAGATAAAATAGTGAAACTAATCATGCAATCAAAAATAAATGAAAGTGTGAACTAATTACTAGCATATAAGGGTTAATTCTAAATTTGAAACATAATACAGTGTCAATTTAGTCGACAATACATGTAGAATAGGGTCGAAAAGATCACCCATGTATTATATAAGTGAAAATATAAAAATCAAATATGTCAATAGGGTTGACTTAGATTTTGAAAAAAATACAAAATATATAAATATATTGATAGGGTTGACCTAGTTAACTATACAAGGGAAATTTTAAAGACTACAAACTATGAAAAATATGATTGTAAGGAAACAAAGTGAAAGATATAAAGGAACTTTGGTGGGTTTGAGGATGTAGAGAAGTGATATTATTGTTGAGGAACATTTATAAATGCTTACAAATCTTATTAATTATGTTGAATAGGTATACCTAGCTTTCTAGAAGCCTATTACTGAGTGCTTAAAATATAAAGGGTCGACTAGATCAACTTAGTAGTCTAAATCTAATACCTGGAAGTGTATAGGGTTGATTGGGTCAACCTAGTAGTATGGATTGGATGTCTAAAAGTCTCAAAACTTGTGTTATGTTGACTGAGTCAACCTAGTATCATGAACCTGGAAAATAACCTACATAGATAAAATAGTCATTTTGATGCAACTGTGTGTTAAAATTACACACAAAATTTAGTAATGTGTTGATATAATTGACCTAGTATTATGAATATATGATAATAAAAATTATAAAATAATGAAATAAGTGAAACAAATCCTATAAGGGTTAGATTCACATCTAGTTTACCAGAATATATGCAATAAAAAATGTATCATGTCTATAAATCAATCCTAACTTAGAGAAGATAGATCATAACATACACTTTCAATTGAGGATACATTTTTTAAGCGGGAGCATGACCAATATGGGGATATTCTAGAAATTATTAGGGATATATTACCACAATACACCATGATAGGGAGGGTTCCAAATCTTCCATTGAAACACAATCATGTAATAACCCTAAGGTGGTCTTCATTTTTGATATTTCACCTAAAATAATTAAAACTAAAGTAAATATAATCTAGTGTTCAGTAAAGCTTGTGGCACAATATGAGAGGTTAGTAAATAATAAAAGAATGTATAAGATAATATCAATTAAACTAAGTATGAGTAAGACACTAATACATGTGATATGAAGAGTAATATTATTCAAAGCCAATACTTATTTACTTTTATGTAATAAAGAGAGTACCAAAGTTAGAGAATGCTTAACTAAATGTGAACCCATCAAGATTCAATCTCTCCATTGGCCAATGGGGCTTTGTAATAGGTTCTTATGGTTTTTAAGTATCACTAAGAAAGGCCAAAGTATATAAGACATATCCATAAGACTAGACTCTCTAAGTATAAACCCTAAGCTAAGACTCTTCAAGTAGAATGGTGGAAGAGTAGATTGTAAAGATGCACAAATAAATAATAACTCTTGATTTCATATTGAAACAATGATGTAATGATCTTGTATATATAGGTGGAATTGACCCTAAGCCCTTCCAAAAATCCTAGCCAACATGGTTGACCCATTCAACCTAGCATAATTTTGGACAGTTATTCACTAGGTCATGAGCTAGGTTAACAAGAGTCAAATTAGTTCCTACGTGAAAATCACCCAAAACTATACAGGGTCAACCTAGCCAACCTAGTATAGCTGACTGACAAAATGGACTTAAGGTGAGGAAAAGAGGGATGGAAATTGGGAAAAGACTGGAAGAGTGTGAAAAGGAGGATTAATAACTTAAGGAATGGTTTTTAAGAGCAATTTGGATTGGAAATATGTGGAAATAAGGGACAACAATCCTACAAATCACCAATGGTCTACCCGCCCCTTTCTAGTTTAACCCTTTAAGGCATACACTCAAAGATACTGAGTCTCAACAGATTCCTACAAGATGTAAAAGATTAGTAATTGATTAAATTTGAAATTAATGTGGATACAATATTCTCCCTCAAAATAATATTTGGCATGATGGAATAAATTGGTTATGAGCTTGAAAAAAAGTGGTATGAAAGATAGAGTTGATATGTGATTGATAAAAATAACATCAATGTTGTGGGTTGGTTTTTTGAGTATAAAAGTTTACACTATCAAGAAAATGGGAATGAAACATATATATCCCTTTGAAGATCATAAATAAACTGCCCCAATCATGAAAAAGTGGGTTCATAAGCAAAGAATACCAAGAGAACAAATGATAAGAGGGACCACCTAAAGTAATCAGTATGCAAAAATAGGGGTGTGACCTATAGGAATTTTTTCTTATGGTGAAGTATAGTTTTATTATCTATATGGATTACATTCCCAATAGAGTGTATAACTTTGTAGGATGTGTGACCAATGATGGGTGTCTTCCATGAGCCTAGAGTTTTGTATAAAAGAGTGTAGTTATAATGGGGAAATTTATGGATGATAAAAACAAAAATATGTGCTTTAAAATTGTTCTAAATAATTTAAATTAAAGGATTGATAATGATTTGTTTGGATAATTAAAATTTTCTATATGATTGCCATCGATCACTAGAATCGACAATGATTTTGCAAATCACCAATGATTGAGGTAACTCCTATATATCATGACTTATAATTGGAAAGGATTATATGATATTTGTATATAATTAATAATTTGAGTGAAGGGGCCAAGAGATAACACATTATGATGAATGTGAGTAGAAGCAGACATAGGAGATGAAGGTCATGTGGAGAGGTAAGTAGATCTAATTTTGAGTTTTGTTTTTTTTAAGATAGAAGGGGATGCTTAATATCTTATAAGATCAAAAATGATCTTTTACCATCATAATAAATCAATGTTGATCAACACGGATCATCATCAATCCTAAAATAATTGATGAATATTTTTGAATGAGTTAGGATATAGAGATAATCTCAAAGGATGTTATTAATTTATGATTCTAAGATAGATAGTTATTGATGATATAGAACTACGTGCCACCATTATTAGACCATCTTTGGGATGAAATGAGTGATTAAGACCAGGATCACATGGATACCATCATAATCAAGGGATTATGTCATATTGGTAGATACACACACACACACACACACACACACACACACACACACACACACACACACACACACACACACACACACACACACACACACACACACACACACACACACACATATATGACTATTGATAACATTACTAGAGAGGTAGGATATGATTATAGGAACCTTGTGGTTTCCAACTAGAGAAGTAACCCTTATAATGTAATATATTTAGGAATTTATGACTATTGATAGAGGGAGCAATGATTACATTAGTGGATAAGACTGGATGTAGGGAATCCATGACATGGATGTATGATGAAGATTCCATATATATCATGTTTATTGTAGGGAGTTTGAACTAAATAATTTATATGAGTAAGATGTAGAGGGGAATTTAGTGGTCACCATTATGATACTAGGGATCTCCTAATCTGCATTATCATATTTTGAAGGAGGGACATTTTTTAACAATTTGATAGGGGTAGTATAAAATATGGTAGATAATCATGTTATGCTTTTATGGGCACCCACACTCTTAGAACATGTATACATGGAGTTATGGGGATGGAGGATGTAATAAAAATTTAGGTTAGACATCACATTTATATTACAATGTTGGGCTTATGATCACATAAAAGTAGTGAAACTGCATAGGATTTCATGGATGAGATGGTATCAGATAGCCTATATTATAAGATACCTTCGATGGAAGTATGATCTAGATAAACCATTTGGTGATGGGGTCATGTGATATTTGACTTATTATCAATGAGAGATGGATGATATACAAGAGGGAGATGTGACTTAGATGCCTACATGATATTTCCTTCATGTCTTAGAAAGAAGTGAGAGTTAGATGCAAGACAAAAATATAGGTGGTTATATGGGTGGTAATTGGAGAATATATATTTATTTTAGATCAGAAGGGTTGAGGAGACAGTTTTACTTGATATAATATATACCTAATTCCCCATAGTTGTATAGATGGGAGGATTCTAAGGTGGAGCTGCCAAAGGCTCATTTTGTGTGTATCTAATTATTGATAGAGGAATAGATAAATGGGATAGTTTTGGATGATGTTGGATACTATAGCATTATATTTGTGGTGGGAGACTAGATAAGGGCTATATGAGGGAGGATAATGTGGCCACAATTAAGGGGAGTACAAGGAGATGGAAGATGCTGAGGAGAGAGGATGGGCTGAGGATCCTACATAGGGGGTGGATGTAAAGGGGATAACTATAGATAAGGATGCATTGAGGGCATAATATACCACTTTATAGGGGAATTTGACCAAATTACAAGTTATCCATGATACTTTATAGGTGATTTATGATGTTTTACAGACCAACTATGATCAAGAAACATGAGATCAATATAGGTAGTAAGGTTAGATTGATAGACTCCATCAATTGGGAAGATTTGTTGGAGTGACAAAATTAGGGTTAGGTGGAGGAGGATCAAAAGGTATGGGGATGGGATGAACAGGGATGGTGAGTGTGGAAAGATATTAGAATGTGCTATTAGAGTTATGATGTTATGAGTAGATTATGGAAGAGTGCATTTTAGAGGTGACACTGTATGTGACTTATATTTCTAATTAGTGTAGATAATCATGATGGGCATAAACCATGTCATTTATTATGGGTAGTGTGTCATGGGGAAGGGATGGTAAGGATAGGGGATGGGATGGGTAAGGAGATGGAGGAGGTGGGAATAAAGATCACAGCCTCCTTGGTTTTACCACCTAGTTGTATTTTATGTTGTAGTGATCGGAGGACTATATTGTATAAGTGACTTTGTATTAGGATAATATTAATGATGTACACACTTTATTTACATGTATATATTGATTCATGAGTATTGATCATTATTATGAGAATGTGTTACTTTTTTATATGGTTATTTTATTATATTATACTATGTTATATATGATATAATTTTGATATGGTTATGGATCATGATGATGATGTTGTATTGCATTAATTTTGATGGATAATTATATGAAAATGTATAGGTTTATATTATTTTAGATTATGTAACATTTTATGATTATTGAATTTTGGATAATAATTATGATTGGGTGATTATGATTGTTGATAATAGAGTAAGAGATGTTTTTGACTTGTTTTTTGACTCAGATTATAACCAGGAATATGCATCTTGTAGAATTTGTATATGCATATTTTAAAAAATGTTAATAGGTGTTTTAATAACCCTAATTCAATTAAATTCAAGGTTTTTAAGGACATATAAATTTAATCAATTTCACATGATTGATTTTTTAGGCTTAAATTAAGAATATATGCCATGTCTTATGCATGAGAGCTAAATCTCTTTGTATTAATGATCTTAGGACCCATTTTTGGTAATAATCCATTCATTATATAGACTTATTGATGTAGGAATTCTATGAATTTAAGAAATTTGAACAATGTAGGAAGCTTTCATGGGATTGTTTTTATTGTATCTAAATATTTTAAGGGCATGTTTTTTCATAGAAAATTTATCAATATGGTAAGTTTCCAATAATATAAATATTTAAATAGCCATCATTCAAGGTAATGGTCTATATTTTTGGATATATTTTTTCCCTTTTATTATCACTTGTCCTTCAAGGGACTATTCTATGTTTTTATCCTTTTCATATTTCTTAGTTTGATCCCAACTTGAATTTTTAGTCATGGATTAGCTTAGGGTGACCCAAGTTATTATGTTTCAATAGACAGAGTGTTTGCACAAAGTGGTATTTTTATCCCAAATAAGATTTCTTGGCTAATGTGAGGGGTTGGGGGAATAATGATTAGGGGATCCTTCTAGTTATAGGTAGAGCTTATCTAATTATAACATACCATGAAAAAATATAAGGTGTTCATATTTAAGGATGTGATAGGTATTTTTCCAAAAAACCACATCATTATATATCATTATTAGATATTTTTTAGGATAATGAGATGGTTTTGAGATACAAATTTTGACCAAAGGGAAAACCTATGTTGATTACGGATATTAAAATATTATTAATAATATAAATGATGTAAATGAAAATCATTAAGAGGATTGTGTTCTGGTTTACCCTCCAAAGAGGCCAAGTGATATGACCTAGATCCAAATTTATTATTAATAATGTATGGTCCATGAAAATTTGGAGAAAATTTCCCTCATTAATCCTTTCCATATTTGTGACATGTTGATTTTGTTTAAGGACAAGATCACCAATGATAAATTCTCATTCTTTTAAATCTTGATTTTATGCATGTTTTATTCTTTATTGATAAATGTGTAAGTGGTCAAGTTCTCTTATTCAATATTCATCTAACAATTTCAGCTGGGCTATGCATTCTTGATGGTAGTCTTCTTTGTAAATGATGTCCCTAAGACAAATTAAAAGAGAATGGATTTAAATTTTAAAAGGAATAATAACATCTATGCCATAGACTAAATAAAATAGGGTGGCACTAGTAAGAGTTTGAATACTTTTTTGATAAGCCCATAGCGTGAAAGGTATTTTTTGATGTAAGTCCTTCCTAGTCACATTGAACACTTTATCTAGGATTTTATTTAAATTTTTGTTAGAGTCTTCATCTTGTCTATTGGATTATATATTATATGGTGATGAAAAACTAAGGGTGATACTAAAATAATCAAAATTACACTAAACCCTTTTGTTCTTAAAATATTTTCCATTCCCTATGATGATCCTATGAGGAATGCCAAAATGACATCTAATGTGATGGTGGATGAAATCAACAATTTTGTCTACTTTAGTTGAAATAATAAAAATAACTTATACCCATTTAGTAAAAACTTTTGTATCAATAATGATAAATTTGTGTCACTAGGAAGAATTAGGTTTAATATGACTAATGAGATCCCACCCCCACTTAAAGAATGGAAAAAAGTCTTTAGCCACCTATAAAGCATGACTAGGGGCATCTGATAAGTTTATGTGTTATTGACATTTAGGTAATTTATTAACATATTCACAACAATATTTATTTAAGGTGGACCAATAATAACCTAATGTAATAATTCTTTTATCAATGGCTAGGCCTCTAAAGTGCCCTCAACATATTCCATCATGTGTTTTTTTGATTGCTAGGGTTACTTCTGAACTGTAGAGGCATCGAAGGAAAATTCCATCAAAACCTCATTTATATATAATGATCCCTAATATTATATTATGATTAGTATTATATTATATTATAAGGAATGTTTACCTTTTTATAAATACTAAGAGGTATTAGACCTAGTGAAAGCTAATCATATATCTACATATACCATGGTTCTGATTAGATTTCCTCCACATTGTGGAGAGAGGGGAGGTTAGCTTTAGTATAATAAGGTTGGTTTATTTTTTTAATAATAATAAAAAGTTTGGATTCTTGAGAGGATGATGAGATGAAAGAGGATAGAGAATCCATGGTATCAACAAACTTTTTAGTTGATTATGGAGTGGTTTTACTGGTATAAAAATCAAATGATGTCAATAATTGGTCTGCTAATATTTTGTATTTATTGAGAATATAATTTTTACATTAATATATTCCATTTTTTAAATTTACCATTAGAAAAAAATCCCCATAAATATTAATAATTTTAATTTTTAGGGATAATGCAGTTTTAAGGCCTATAACTATGACTTCGTACTCTACCATATTATTAGTGAAATTAAAATTGAGATCGAAATATCACACTCTAGGGGGGGCTTATAGAGGTATTAAAATAATTATATCCACCCCATGCTCACATTTATTTTCATCAAATAAAAAAGTCATTTGATATTATATATGTACATTAAATAAGGAGGATATAGATTTATTAGGAAATTCATAATTAAAGGGTTGATTATTAGTAAGAGGTGCTTCTACTAACTAGATTGTAATTATATGTCCCTTAATTTATTTTTTGTGGAGGAACTCAAGATAAAACTTATAAAAAATCATAAGCCACCTTTAGATTAATTTTTTTCATAAGGATTTGATTTTATTTACGTAAGAGGATTAGTGTTAGTAATCATATATTTTTTGAGGCTAATAAAATAATGATGAAGCTTAGAAGCTACAAATACCAAGCCTAGACATAGTTTTTACATATGTATTAAATGAGTCTCATAATCAACGAGAGTATAACTTATGTAATAAACTAATTTTTTTGTGCTACTCATCTTGATGGGTAAGAATGGTGCCTAGGTCATGATATATATTAAAGATGTATGAGTAAAATGGCTATCCCTTATTAGTAGAAATAAGAACAGGGGGAGAGATAAGATAGTTCATAAGAGTGTCAAAATATTTTTGATAATTTTCATCCAATATGAATTTGGTGTCCTTCTTATTAAGGTGGTGGAATGGTTGACATTGATATGATAACTGTGAGATAAATCACCAAATATACTTTAATTTCCATTTTAGACTACGAAGCTACTTAATAGTAGATGGGGGTGGAATTTCTAAAGTGGAATTAATTTTAGTTAGATAAAATTTGATTCCCTAGATGGATACAATAAAACCCAAGAGCTTGCTTGGCAAGACCCAAAAAATCACTTATGGGGATTGAGATGGACCTAATGTTTGATTAAATGAGTAAATATTATCTAAAGAATAGAGACATGATCCTTATAGAGTTTATATTTATTGAGGATATATTCCACATAATATTCAATAATTTTTAGGATTAGGTCATGAAATATGTATGTCATGGTGCATTAATAGGTTACTCTCATGTTTTTAAAGCCAAAAGGCATGACCCTATAATATAAAGTTCATTATAAGGGTAATAAAGGAGTTTTTTTATGGTCTTCAAGGGAAATATGGATTTGATTATACCCAAATAATCCATCCATGAGAGAAAACATTTCATAGCTGGCTATGAGGTCTACAAGTTAATCAATATAAGGTATAGGAAAATCACCTTTAGGCTAGGCAAGATTTAGGTCACAAAAATTAGTACAAAGGCAAAATACCTTGGTCATATATTTTATAGGTACAATATTGGAAACCCATTAAGGGTAATAAATAAGTTGAATAAAATTAATATATAAAAGACATTGTAGGTATTTCTTGACTAGAAATGCCACCTACAAGTGCATCATTTGAAGTTGTTATTTTATTGGTTTATCTTTGTGGATGTGATAATGTTATGGAGAACTATAATGGAATTGATAAATATCATATTGCTATAAGACTTGGGAAAAAATCCCAACTATGGTTAGGTAAGAATGTAGTGAAATCTTTTTGTTCATGGGAATCTAAGAATTGACTAACTTTTATATTTTATAAGATCTCGTGTCCCTATATTAATATCAGTGGTGACCTCATTTTATGAGACTTGGAGTTTTAGGTGGAAATTTTTTGTAGCTACATATCTCTTAACCCTAAATACATTAACATAGAGTCATAATATTGACATTAAAGAATTGAAACTTAGGTATAATCTTGCTCTATCATGTTAGGGAAAGTTAGTGGAATATATATAGTTTCTTCATTATGTTGATATATGACTGGTCTTAGGTTCACATTATTGATTAAAAAAACTTAGGTGGGATGAATATGATTTCATTAGTTTATTAAGGGGAGTTATGTAATAATGATTATGGGTCTTAATTTATATCTAAAGAATTGTTGGGTAGTGATAGTAAGGCACTATTGTGAATATGTACGATATGAGAAACTTGAAGGGATTTTTTTGAAAACATGATCATGTTTTTCATGTTATTTTCTAAGATCAATAAATGTGACCTCATGTGGTCCTTACTCATAGCATAATATTATGAATACCTTTCAAGTACACCATTTGAAATAAGTTTGTGTGATGTACAACTTGTCAAAGAAATAAAAAATTAAGGAAAATAGTTTTGTATAAAGTTTATTTTCATGATATAAATCAAATTGATAAATCCATCCATAGATTAAATGGTTATGGAGGTGAGGAGGACCAAAGGTTATGACCTCTCTAAGGTTTTCATAATAGAGGTGTTATATACCTAGGTGGCCATATTCATGAGGAAAAGGTAGACTATTAAGTGTTATTAGTTGATATTCCCCTAGTAAGAGTTGTTGAAGTACAGAGTTGAGGTAATCATTAAGAATGTAGGATGAGGGGATTATTGATCTGGATTATGCATTTTTTATGATGATGGGGTTGATTATTTTAGGGGGATTAAGACATCATTATTGTTATTGACTAAATTTACACCCTAAGGAAGGATAATCCAACCTCCTTAAATTTGGGATAACATTAAAACATCTCTTATATTTTGGGTAAAAATTCTTAAAGGTGATTCTATAGATGTAGGCTAGCTCCCATGAAAAATTAAAACTAACCACTACTCTAATTTATTTGAATTAAAAGGTATATAATGATATTACACACTAATCTAATGGAGGTGATGCACCAAGATAAATTCCAAATCCTACTTAAACCTAAACTATGGAATATAACTTACAAAACTAATTTCAAAATCCAAGGTTCTCCTTACATAGGTGTTTTAATATGAAGGTAGAATGTAATGTATATATCAAGGTGTATGGATAATAAGTCTAATATTAGACACTAATAACCCTCATATACACTTTAAAACACACAAAGTAACTAGTTACATATCATGTGACCTGTTAGAAGATAGATCACTCACAAAAGAATGAAAGAGTGAGATGAATGTAGGGAAAGATAACTATCACTTATCATCCAATGATATACTACTTGACACACTTATGTAAGAATTTAAGAAACTAAACCAGATTTAAATATTTATTCCAAATGAAAAATCAATATTCAATTTAGTATGTATTTTCCATATTAATCTATGATGTTTTACAATGCCAAAGGAGGTAATATGTATAGAGAAATGATGAAGAGAGAGAGAAGGCACGGGAGAGGGAGATGTACAAGTTTATATAAGAGTTATAAACAATTAAATAGTTATAAAAAAGCCTTAATAGGTCTCCAAATGACATGTGATTCTCCTTTGAAGATGCTTCACCTTCCAAATGGCATAGGAGTTTCAAATTTGGTTTGACACCTTGTACTTGCTCTTCAAAATTGCCCTTCTCTATATGTGTAGAATGAAAAATGGTAATCTTCATGATTATCTCACCATTAAATACCTTTATACCTCCTATTTGACACCTATCCTACATTTTGAAACTCCATTTTTCTAACATTTCTATGGAAATCAAAAACAAACTCCTTAGGTGTCTTGAAACCCTTTTGTCTACTATTCCCAGTCTTACTCGAATGGATAAAAACATGAATTATAATTCATCAAGGTATTATTTCTCCACAAAAGTAATTATCATACCTTATCAGACCTAAATTAGTTCATTTGAGTTCATGAAACAACACCCAAGACTTAATTTTGCCTTTTTTGCTCTTATTTGTCCTCTCTTCTTTATAACCCTAAAATCATGTAAACCTCTTTGTGTAGAAGAATGTATAGATGATATTGGAAAATGGGTCATTTATTTGAGTACTGAGTATCCCCTTAAATCTCCATTCCACGTTTCATGACCTAAAACCAAGTGGAAGTGTCCCTTTTATGATATTTTCTTCCCCAATTGAGCCTTAATTAGGCCTCCATGCTTAGAAGACCGAGTTTCTACTCCAGACCTCTCCCACACATTTTAAAACAAAAAAATGTGTGTGATTAACTTTCCATAGAATAAATATATTTCTTATAGTTATTTCACAAGTAATCACTTGTCTTTTAATTTCCTCATCCTTATTTTTCTTAGCCAAACACTATTTCCATTTTTCAAGTCAATTTTGTGAGCATTCTGCATTCAAAATTGATGCACTAATGACCACATAGATTTTTTTATGCTCTGACCATTTCATGATCAACCTTAGTAAATTCTCTCACCATTTTGTGAGAAACCTTAACCAAACCTCTCTCCATTTAGGAAACTTAGCCAATGGTCACATCATTTTATTAGCTCATTCTCATTCTAATACATAGATGTAATAAACACTATGAATTACCAATTTAGTTCATTAGTATATGCTCATGTCTTGTATTTTAGTATGGTTTTATCCTAAATCATGTTATCATACTTGCATGATTTTATTTGTATTGACATTTTCATGACTTTGAACTTTACTCACCCTCTTTTCCTACACTATAATTCTTTTATGAGATGATTCCCATATTATTCTACAATTATCCTCTTTTCATTCATATATTTTTATTATATCTTAGGAGAAATACATTTGTCCTTAAGTTCATATTGGACATAATGTCCATGGGACTATGTAGACAACGTCACTTCACTAGTACATCTAAAGTCATCTTGGCTACCCCTTCCTATTTATTAAATTTCCCCCATTTTTTATTTGTGTCATTGTCCCACATAACTTAGGGGAAACATTTGTCATTTTATTTGTGTTATTTCTCCCTATATCCTAAGAACAATGTTTGTCATCTCACCTTTTCCATTGTTCACTATAGCCAAGGGGTAACCTTGTGCCATTTCTTGTGTTTTTTTACCTGTGTCATTACTACCTAGCCTAACGGCAACCCTATCACCAAGTATAACACCTCTATTACACATGCATGGAAAATTCAAAATTTTCTTATATTTTAGTTGTTACTAACATGATTGCATATTTTAATTTAATTTATCTTGATTTTTTTATTTGCATTTGTGTGTTTTAGAATAGTTTTTTTTATTAATCTCTTATTTGTGTTGGTATTATTTGTTTATTTAGTTAGTTTGTCTTTGTTTGTGTTTTTTTTCTTATCCATTAGTTGTTTATTTTATTCTATTTATTTGTTTAGTTATTGTTTGGTTGTTTTTTATTTTGTTTGTTTGTTTTATTTGATTAGATAGTTTGATTTGTTTATTTTATTTATTTTTTAATTATTTATTTCCTTTTTGTGCCTTACTTAATTTTTGTAGGTCTATCACATTTTATTTACATATAAGTCTTGATTATCCATATTTTTTACTGAGGTTGTGAATGTTTATATATAGTCCTACACTTGGTTTATTTGTCTTATATTTACTCTTGGGATTTGATTATTCATATATTATTTTAGGTTATATATATTTTCATGTAAGATAAGTTTTCTATGTTCAAGGTATATATTGTTATTCTATATATTCATAGCTATGATACATAATATCACAAGCTACAACAAATGTCAAGGCAATAGAGAATATTAACCAATGCAGTAGGTAGTACTTCTCTAAGATCAAAACCAACCAAATACCAAACATAGCATAAATCAATGAGTAATAGAATAATATGATTTATTATGTCTTAATATATATGTGCATCTCTCAATAAGCTTACATATAAGTCATACAACATAAGCAGATATAAATAGTGTAGCATCTCATATACATGAAAAAGTAGTGAATGGGAGAGAATACATGTTTACAATGAAAATAAACATCCAAAATGCTAAACAAACATGAGATATGTATGATATAAACATGGTAATAAATATATCCATCATATATATCAAAAACATAATCTGACCATGTACAAGGGCCATGACAGACCCAATATGGATGTCAATGTATATCAATAATTTCATATACATTGAGAAAATATACATATGATCATGGTGTCATATTAATACAATATACCAATATGATAAGATTCTAAGATGAAAATAATCAATTCTAAATCTATGTATACATATGACCTATAACTATAGGTGGTCCTAGTAGTATAGGTGGCCATAACTACTTAACTGACTACCCTAAGGCTCTTGTAACATGTCTCCTACTCCTCAATGACCTGATCTATTGTTATCCCTATGGGCATCCCATACTTCAAAAATGGTTATTTACTATTCCTTGGGAATAATAGTCTCATATGCCCTATGATAGTATGAGTCCTCATCCTTAGCTTGAAGGCTATCAATAATCATTAGGGAAAAGCCTACTTACATATTATATCTCTAAGCCTCATCATACTCATGCTTGAGCCTATATACATATATAAAATCATTTTTCATGTCTATGATAGCATGATCCTACTCTGTTGTCATTTGAGACTATATCTAGACTATCCTATCCACCTCTACCTTTAGACAAGTAATATATGACTGAAGGCAAGTCTTATCCTCATTGTGGATGTCCAATATTTTCTATAGATTAGATACCCACTAATCTAAACCTAAAATCTCCCCCACCCTAGTGGCGATATCCTCCTCTAGTATATTATTATCCTCGCCTACCCTAGCCATGTATGAAGGCCTTGCCTAACTTAGATCAACACAAGGACTTGATCTACCTATCATGATAGCGTCTAACTATTGGTAGTCTATATTACACTGTAGATAAGAAAGGAGATTATTTAGGTAATTTTTCTCAAACCTAGTCCAACATGGGACTAACCCTAGGATATGGGTCATGTAAACTTGGGTCAGACTTCTGGAGAAGGTCAACTTCCTTTTGGATCTATCACCTATGCTAAACTTAATATATCTTGTTCCTTGGAAAAGGGTGAGAGATTGATAATAATTCATAAAAGTATGTGAAAATGAGGTAATGTATTAATATTTTGATCCTTATAATTGCACAAGACAAAATATATGATGCTTTCAAGACTATTGAAGATCACTTCACTCACTATTTGATTAGCCCTCACATAAGTATTTCACGACAAGGTATGGACTAGCTATCAACCTACCATGGGAGGGAAATTACCCACTTCTAAATTGACCAATAGACTATATGTGCACTTAAAATGACCTATGAGGACTACCAAAACACTACAAGAAGGTGATAAAACTTAGACAGAGGCAAGGAAACCATACATTCACTTGACTAGATTAATGAATTCATAAGACACATTTAAACTCAGGTTGTAAATGGAGGAATTCAATCTTTTATTACATTAAATAGGTGTTATAGTAAAAATATTGGTAGAGTCTAGTCATGCCAAAAATATGAATAATTTACAAGTCTTAGAAGGTTATATTTATAGTATAATAGGATGAGAGAGATGTGAATCATGCATAGAAGGATGGATAAGAGAGAATAATGACCAAGATTTCCAATCATTTTGGTGTTGATACCATTGTAAAAGATCATAATGTCTAAGAATAATTTTTGAAAATGGATACAATAATCATATCAGTCCCATTCAATCTATGTATGGCCTACATTGATGCTCCTTATGATTATAATGGTGGGATCAAATTGTTAACAATCTCATTTCAATGTTGATGTAGTTATAATATCTTAATCGATCTATTTAGATCTTGATGACATCGATTGTTCCCTATTAGTTCATATTTGACATGAAAGAGTTGAGATAGGTCATAATCATGTAGCTAGCTTTGATGATGATCCCTTGAAACTAACATGTCTACCTCCATGGCATCTTGTTGACATATTTACTCTAGTTAGACCTTGACTATAATTGTTCTTTATGAAGTCTTTGGATTTTAAATTTTAATATTGACCACTAATCTTGATCTTCTTGGTGAATGCATTCCATTTATATTTATTCCACTTAATCATTAAATTTTAATATTGACCTTCGATGAACTTGCTTTTGCATCATTGGAACTACTTTCTTAGCTTACATGTGCAATATTTATCATTCTTTATATGAATGAACATGAGCCATAGATATTTTACCAGCCTAAAATTATTGAGACACTTGTCACCCATGAATTTGTATTTGAGATCCAGTGACCTTTTGACCCATCTCTCATCATTAGATCTACTTTGTATAATGGATCATGTACCATCTATCTTCTTGAGCCCACTAGTTTTGTCAGTCACCATGCATCATTAGATCTCTATTTAGGTACTCAAGATATTGACACTTATCTTATTCATGCTTATGTTAACCTTTTGATTTGATGCTCACTATTGATATTGGTTTCAAGATTAAATGCACTCTATTAGATCTTTGGGGCCCACTAGCACTGCCCTCACCCACTCATCATTGATCTTCATGTTATTATTGAGCATCAATTGTTGATATAGGGACATTTTGAATTCAAATAACTATTTTAGGAGGCTTAAAATTAACATTTGTGTGAATTTTTAAAGATTTTTAAATCTAAATGGTTAATTGTTGCATCTTAAACTTGGCATCCATGTGCATGTTTCACTCTGCAAGTCTAACATTGAATGTTTGTAACTTGAGATAGAAAACTCATCAAGTTATATAATTTGTATATAATGTTAAAATAATGAAATACTTCATATCCATGTGATATTGTATATTTGAGAGGATTCTTGAGCATACTTATAAAATTCATAATCAAGCTTACCAATCCATTTTACATGAAATTTGATGACAACTTGGTTCTTTGAGGCTTGCTCAAGTAATTTATTTATTATCTTTGAAGGCTTATATATATATATATATATATATATATTAGACCAAGGAAAAAAAATTTCATGGACTCATTAGGGAATAAAAGACATCATCTTAAGCAAATCTTAAGACCAATCTGATGCATAAGTAAAAATGGAATGATATGCTAAGTTTTAATTGATGGGGTGATAATTTGACTTGTGGGAGCAAAATGGACAACATTTTGGTGACTCAACTAGGAATCATACCCACTATACTTGAGAACCAAACCATCTGCATGACTTTTGGATTTACAAATAATGACAAGTTTGATTTATGGCCAAAAATAACCCCTTTGACTTACAAAGACAACAATTCCACCAAAATAAGAAGGGAAACATAGAAAATAAGGTAGCTAACTAAACAAATAAAAATCAAACAAACTAATTTGATAGGATAGCACTTGGAGGAAATAAAAAATAACTATGTATAGGGAACTTTAGCTTCCTTAATAGTAATGTTTTAGATGTATCCCATTAATTGGGATAGGAAGCTCATCACCATCCATCCTTGCAGGTTAGAAGGCATTGTGGGATTTTAAGCTAGAAATTATGTATGAACCACTCCAAAGAGAGTCAAAATTTGTATGCCTTGCTGGCTTAACTCTATCCTCATCCCACTTGAGGACCAAACCTCATTCTTTGAAACTTCATGGATAAGATCCTTTGTCAAAGGTTATATTCACTTTTGCTTGATGGATTCCTATGGCTAGCATGGATTTATGTCTTTCCTCTTCCAACTCCATAAGCTTATAATTATTATTCGTAGGTTCATTATAAAATAGCTTAATCTGATGCATTATTTCTATGGTAGGAAATTAAAGATAAATAGGCATTATTTATTCCTTACCATAAACTAGCTTGTAGGGGGAGTTGGCTATTGACTTCTTGTAGGTGATCCTATCAACCCATAGAACTGAATTCAATTTAAGATTTCATGACCTTTGATTATCGTCAATGGTCCTTATTAGGATCTTTAATAGGTTCTTAATAGTTGGCTTAGTAAGGCCATTGCCTTGGGGATAGTAGTTTGATGAAGTGTTAAAAAAGACACTATGTTGAAATACCCATTAGATAATTTTAGACCCCATAAAGGCCATAACATTATCAAAAATTATGGCTAAAGGGATTAAAATCTAGTAAGTAGACCTTCATAAAAATCTAGAAGAGTGTACTCATTTACTTCCTTCAATTCCACTGCTTCTATCTCTATAGTAAAGTAGATTTTGGAAGTTAATATCCATTTGTGTCTTGATCTTTCAGGGGGTTTAATGAGACCAATAAAGTCCAATACCCATTATACAAAGGGTTTATCCACTAAAATTGGTTGGAGAGGTAAGGTTACAAGTTTTACCTTTCCTACAAACATAACACATTATCTACATTTCCTAGCCCATACATGATAATCACCAAATAAGATTGGCTAATAATACCCACCTCTCATGATCTTCTAGGCTATAGTCTTTGCTATGTAATTCCCTCCACCATGTTCATCATGGAAATCTTTAGATAGAATATCCTTTTGATGTTGTTTAATGCATCTTAATAACATGTCATTGATATCTTTCTTGAATAAAACACCATCAACAAGAAGAAATGCAATGGATTTCAATTTGAAATACCTTCATTTTTAAGGAGTTAGGTTAGAGGGATAAATACCATCTTGGACATATCTTACCAAATCATGACACTAACTAGAAATTGAGGTATGATCAACTGTAACTTTTTCATTCGTTGATACCATGACCACTTCATTATCCTCTTTCAAGTCTTGGGATAGATGCTCACAAAGTCTTTTTCCACTAATCAACTTTGTGAATTTCATCTCCACATTATACGCTATTACCTTTGTTATCTAACCAAATTTTTTCTCACTTATTTAATTGTTCAAGAGAAACTTTTTGACACTTGAATGTGAAACTATTAGGTGTATCTTATTGTTAGACAAAAAGTATATAAATTTATTGATAGACCTTATGGCTGAAAGTACATGCTTTTCAATAAAAGAGTACCTTTTAATACTCTTCCATGCCTTGATTGAAGAAGGATATTGGCTTCTCTAAGGCCTCATGGTTTTGCTAAAATAAAAATGTGTGAAATGGTTTCAATGTTAGCATATGTGTAAATAATGAAGTCTTTTGATAAATCTAGGTTCAAGAGTGTATAAGCACTAGCTATGGATTTTTTAATTTCCTCAAAAACCCTTATACCTTCCTTGGACTAGTTGAAGCTATGTTAATTATTTATCATGGTTGTAAGTGGCTTAACTAAAGTGGAAAATTTTGAGATGTATCTTCTGATAAAATTGATCTCCCCCAATAAACTTTGCAAAGATCTTTTGTGCTTGGGTAAGGAAAGTGTAATAATTGAATCTATCCTTTTAGGATCTATGCTTAAACCATGCTTTGAAACTATATGTCCAAGGAACTTACCTTCATCAACTAAGAAGACACACTTTTTGGGATTTAAGGATACCCCAAATTGGCTACACCTTTTAAATACTTTCTCAAGGTGAACCATGTGCTCACTTGCATCCTTTGAAAAAACTATTATATCATTAAAATAGATCAGTATAGACTTGTTAAGAAGGTCTTATAATGCCATATCCATTGTTTTCTAAAAGTTTTCTCTAGTATTATATGAACCAAAGGGCATATTTTTATATGTAAATGTCCCCCACTTTATGGTGAAGGTTGTCTTTAATTGGTCTTCTTCCTCAACCAAAATTTGGTTGTAACCAATATATCCATCCAATAAGGAGAACCTTTATAAACCTAAAACCAACTATAAAATTTGTTCCAAAGATGGCAATGGATAGTGGTATTTAAGGGAAGCCTTATTCAAGTCATGGAAGTCCACACACAATCTAATTTAACCATTTTTTTTCCATATTGGGATAAGGTTTTCCACCCAATTTGAGTGCTTGATTATAAATATAATATCTTACTCAATGATATTTTGAAGATCACCTCACATCAAAATCTCAAACATAGGATTAATAGGACTTTATCTTTGTCTTACTGGCTTAGTTTCATCTTCTAGATCAATGGTGTGTTGAGCTAGAATTGGGTCAAGTCATTTGAGATAACTATATTTACATGTAAATACATCAAAAAAAATTTCACATAATTCAATGAAGGCTTATATTTATGAATAAGTGCATACCTTACCCAACTTTAGGTTCTTACCAGGTGAAA
Organism: Torreya grandis; assembly: GCA_037957365.1. Classification (NCBI taxonomy): domain Eukaryota; kingdom Viridiplantae; phylum Streptophyta; class Pinopsida; order Cupressales; family Taxaceae; genus Torreya; species Torreya grandis. The sequence goes on along the minus strand of JARHVA010003614.1, from coordinate 1,771,356 downwards.
CTTACACATTGGCATAGTGTTCTTCATGTGTTTGCAAAGTTTAATTTTCTTTCATTAGCTCATCATCACTACTGAATATGTTTTCAATTGTGATCAATCCCTTGGGAAAATTATTATTTTTATTTGCATAATATTATCACCATACTTATACAATTACTTTGAATGATTTATTGAGAAAAAATCAGCCTCTTCTTGTAAGAATCTAATAATCTGATTATAATCTACAAACACTTGAAAACTATCATTATTATCTAGGATAGAAAACCTTAAAATCACCTTAATGTGTGACTATACCTTTTCACTTCTTACATCAGTTTTGATACTAAATTGTGCCCTAATGGAAGCCAACCTATATGCATTTTTGTTCTCATCTCTTGTTATTGCCTAAATGTTAAAGGCCTAAAATTATTCAAGTACCATACCCTTTGATTATAATACTTAAGTAAAGGGTTTTTTAATACATTAAAATATCTCACTTTGTGAACTACAAGTTCACTATCACCAAAGACTTTTTAGGTGTTGATCTTCATCTTCCTAGCCCATTGCAAACCATGAATTAGTGCCTCATATTCAACATCATTGTTTGAAAAACCAAATTGAAACTTAATAGATGAGAGATAAATTTAATTTACTAGAAAAATCAACATAATTTTAACCTTGGCACAATTATTATTCCTTGATCCATCAAAGTATAAATTACAAAGATCATCACTAGACTCATCATCCTTCACCAAGGTTGGAATTATTACATCTTTCTCATGCAATCAATAAACACCAAGTCTTTATTATTAAATTATATTATAAGGAATATATTAATGTGATATAGAGGCCCAATCATCAAGTAAAAAATATATAATCCCATCTAAAGGTGATTCAATTTACTAAACACTACCTTCTATCACCTCATCTCAGATAAGGCAATTGGTGTTCACAACACTCGACATATATGGTTCTAAATGGAACCGTGTAATGGGTTTAGAATGTATTGTTACCTTAGTACCATACCTAGTAATTAAAATTAAATATGTCTAATAAATTGATAAATATACTCTAATATTTGAGGTAAATTCCCTTGATAGACACATAGCAAAGTAGGGGAGCAAGTCCACCATAATTACATCATGTTGAATGGTACTATTGGGATAAGAATGTAGTGTCAAATTCAAATAATTAATGATTAATACTATATTTTCTGGTGAACCATAAAATTATAATACTCATTTATTATTTGGCTCATATACAATACCAATATTATCTTCAATTTGGTTAGGCATGACAATACTACTGGCTCCACTATCCACCATACAGTTATGAACTAGATAATCACCAACTATCAAGGAGAGGTAGAAGGGAGTATTTTTTATTGAATTTACCTCAAATTCTTCCCCCATTTACCATATCATATACCCATTATAATTGATACTTCATTTGTTGGTTTGAATTGGTTAGGACAACACCTTGTTTCTCAACTAGTTTTGGGGACACCTTGAAAAATAAAAGCTCTTAGACAAGAATATATTTTTTCCTATCGAGGTAATGCCAAATGATAATGATATAATTGTTTTTATTCATTTTATCCACTATGATAAGTTAATCTCCACTAAAACTTGGATGCACCTTTTGAACCACTAGTTGTTCACAAACTAGAGGTATTTAGGAGACCCTCCTAGCCTTTGCATTCTAATTTTATTTTATTATAGGGGTAGAAGGTTGATATTTTGTAATATTGAAAAAAAAATTAATATTATTTGAAGTATTATTCACCTCATAAGCCTCATTAATGGCTCTTATTTTATCTCTAGTTATAGTTGTAACTTGACCACTTGAACTACTAGTCTCACCATCATGAGTGAATGCAAAATAATAATCCTTTTGCCAATTTAAATTAATGGAATTAGGATAATCTTGAAATTTTTGAGCCTCTCCTTATGGTACCAAATTTTTATCTTGATACTATCCTCCTTGAAGAGAAAAATCTTCTTGTATCATTTATGGTATAGTAATGATCTGTGATACTAAGTCTTGGTTTTGAACATCATTGAAGTTGAAGGGCTGCCAATTTGAGTCATGCATAAATTTTTTTTAAGGAGGTGTGGGAATAATATAATTTTAAATTTTTAGTACATTACGGTCAAGAGCTCCATATGGTCTAGCTAGAACCATGGCTCTTTATGATTGGTAGGGTGGTCTATTTTCTCTAAATCCTTGATAAGGAGGCCTTTTATCTATTAAGGGCTAACATGAGGTATAATTATGTTGTTGATAAGGCCTACCTTGGTATTTATACATTTTTATTTGAACTATTTCATTCCCAAAATATTTCAACAAACTTTATAATTCTCCAATCTCACTAGCCTGATTAGAAGGGGATACAACTTGGGATTTAGGAGATGAGATATGAGCAAAATATGGGATTTGAAAAACTTGAGGGGGTGGGATAGATTAAAAATCTATTAATATATACATTTAAGGCTGAGGATAAATCCTACCACCTTGTATCAAACTATTTTATACTCTTATGGCAATCTCATAAGCATTTGGTAAGGTATTTCCACCCATTGACTATATCATCACACTGATATAAGAAGTAAGGGATTTCAAATAGTATAATAAATAATATTATTGGGATGGTTTAATAATTTAAATAATCCTTATCCATGTATTTTAAAATTTGAGGTTAAAATTTGACATGAACTCATGGGGAGTTTTCTAAATGGTAATTAGCTACTCAACTAATGATAGGTAATCAGATTTATCTTCAAATTATCTAACTAAGGCTACACCTAGCTCATCCTAGGTAGTAATGGAATTAAAGGGAAGATTTATATGGCACTCCAATGTTTTTCCTTTGAAGGAAGAAACAAACAATCTGATAACCACATTATCTTGAACAACATTGTGAATGGAGCAAAGGTTGGAAAAATCCTAGATGTGCTCAATAGAAGTTGTTTGACCTTATCCTAAGAATAATGGGATAATATTAAGGGAAAAAACAATAATTCCATCAAAATTATCTAAATTTAGTGTACTACCTCTATTGAGTGGGATGAACACTTGATTATTGATAACCATTTGGGTAGTGGGGATTGCATTTCTTAAGTTAATAAGATGACCAAGAGATGAATATTGATTTTGGGGATAAGGTCTTATCCTATTAAATATTTCTATGTTATATGAAATGGAAGGTAGATCAATGAATTCAAGGGGATTACCTTTACTAGATGACCTTGTAGTAATCTTTGGCATGAGAATGTTGTCTGGAAATTTTAAGAATGTTAGTGGATCTCTTTTATTGATTGAGATGTTTCTCCTTAGTTCTAGATTCTAGTTATCTTAAGCATAATTGGTCCCATCGTGTGTGCCAAAAAAATTATCAATCTATATTGCACCCTATTTGAGAAAGGAGATTGTTCAGATCATCTTTCTCAAACCTAGTCCAACATGGGATTGACCCTAGGTTATGGGTAACCTAAACTTGGGTCAGACCTTCAGAGAAGGGTGACTGATCAATAAATAGGTAGTGTCCAAAACTACACTAATTTCTCTATTTTTATGGATTCTTTATAAATTCCAAATTTCCCATTAATTAACATAAAATTGACATAATAATTAAAAATTAGTACTAAAAATTGATAATAAGCAACAAGCATGGGTCACAAAGACAATAAGTAAACCTAAATTGATATAAAAGTTCACCCAATCTAGGTTACATCTCTAGGTCTTAATCAAAGGTAGAAAAAATCAATTATTGAAGAAAAAATCACTTTATACATCAGTTATTTATAGTAGGGGTTATTGATCTACAAATGAATGTTTCATTATCCTCTAGTGCTAGCTCTGGTAGCTAGCTCTTAGCTCTATCTTTTGGCTCTTATATCTATCTCACAACTTTGTCTCTCAGCTCTACTTGATTATTCTCAAGTGTTGATTGTTGTTCTTCACACTCTATTGTTGTTAGCACTTTGATTGTGATTTCAAATGACCGCTTTGAAATCTTTATATAGGTTTACAAGTCTACAAAAGGTGGGCTTGCATGATTATCCTTTATCAATTTTAAATAATATTCATAATTATCCCAAGAAAAATATTTGTGGGATTTAACATTATCCCCACCTTATCCCATATATATGGGATTCACCATTATCTATGCCTTTAAATAAGGTTAATATGTGGGATGAGGGAAATAATAATTTATTTATTTAAATGTTCCACATTTGACTAGTCTATGCCATGTGTCACCTATAAATTTATCCACATTCCCCATGTTAATTTGTCCATGTGCCAACATTTAATTGGTCCATGTTACCATGTCATCACTTTTATCAAGTTTGACCACAACTTTGACTGGCCATAACTTTTGCATACAGACTTGAAATTAGTCTATTCAAAATGTGTCAAAAATATTTGATGATTTATACACCATATAATTGGTTCAAAAACATTATAACACCATAAAATTTTTTGGTTTGACCAAATTTTACCACTTGTTGACCAATGATAATTGAATCATATGATGTCCATTTTTTGTATTCTAATAGTTGTTGGAAAGCTCTTGATGATTACTAAAAAATGAAGTGTCTTTAAATAAAACCAAGGAACTTATAAAAATATCCTCTAGATCATGCCTACCCATTAAGAAGGCTTTTGTTCCACCAAAAGATGAAACATTTAATTTTTAGGTACCACTGAATCCTTGTGTAGATGGTAACAATGAAGAGATATATACCAAGTCTCTCTATAGATTCATTCCTTTTCAGCACTGTAAATAAGATATAATGATTATGTTTGTAAAATGTTACATTTCAAAATAGTGTGATAACCATCATCTGCAACTAAAAATAAGATATCGCCCATGTGTGGGTCTTAAATTTATCTTCTCTTGGAAGATCATTTCATAAAAATAAGCACACTAAACATTATGCCTAATCAAATTCTCAATTTGATGTCAATAATGTTCTCTTATACCTAGCCCAAATATCAAAATTATAATGACAAGTTATCAATATTACCCTTCTTTTAGGTGATGGGCTCTCACAAGATATTCGATCTCATCTTTTACAATGCCATACTAATTTTCCTATTTAGAGAAAGTTATACTTATTAGAGATAAGTATGGTTTACCTAAGATAATTCCACTAAATTGATGTGTAACCACATCCAATTAAAATTCATCTAGGAAGTTGGAGGTAATTGTAAACCTTAATTTACATGTTTTTCTTACATGTAGGTTAACAACATCATTTATCCCAACCAATGAATATGGTCTAAAATGTGGCTTAGTTTTCAAACCTAAGGATTATACAACATATTTATAAATTAAATTATTTTGATAATTTATATCGAAAATAGAATCTATCTTTGAATGCCTAGAAATTATTCTTTTGAAGAAATGTTGTTTACCTCTCCATGGTGACAAATTCTGCAATGTTAACTTATCCTTGACTATCATCTCCCTAATTTTTGTTAGTGGTCTCTTTTCAACTTAAATAGGTTGGAAAATTACTTGACCATTAATTCCAATGCCCTTTCCATTAAATCTCATATGGAACAGTAGCTTAAAACCTATTCCCCTTGTGTTCTTCTCAAATGTATCAGCACAATTACTTGATGAATGTATGGAACTAGAACATAAATTATCCCTAACATTCTTAATATATTCAAAAGAATTGATTTCATTGCTTTAATTTTTTGAATGTATCCTAATATTTGGTACCTAACTTGATAGAATCTCTCAGATGAATTCTTCATATGTTGCTTGATGCTTAGGTGAACTGGGCTTTGTAAACTCTCTTACATGTGCCTTCCCCTTTGCTTTGCATCTTTGCTAGTACTAGGATGGAGCTTTATGAATGTATAGATTCCAACATCGATCCATAATGAAACCTTATTTAGAATATTATTTATAGAATTTTGACTCCACTCACATTTATTTATTTTTATGACATTCTTGTTGTAGTTCTACTTGTAGAGCATCAATGCTCTATTAGAGATCCTTGATCTATGACTCTTGTCTTTATTCTACAACTTTCTATCATGGATCTTGTAATTGTAATTATTATATCAATATAATGAAAATGGTATTCAAAAAAATCTAAACTTGATTTAGCATCGGATCCATAGTCTTCCACAAAGTGTGAGTAAAATAACAATTACACCAACACTAACTTAGCTCTAATACCAAATTTGATCTATAAATAGGTAGGGTCTAAAACTACACCAATTGCTCTATTTTTATGGATTCCTTATAAATTCTCAATTTCTAGTTAATTAACTTTAAATTGCCATAATAATTAAAAATCAGTGCTAAAAACTATAATAAACAACAAACATGAGTTACAGAGACAATATGCAAACTAAAATTGATAAAAAAAAAGTTAACCCAATCTAGGCTATGTATCTAGGTCCTGCTCAAAGGTAGAACCAATTGATTATTGTTGCATAAATCACTTTGTACGTCATTTATCCATAATAGGGGTTATTGATCTTCAAATGAATGTTTTGATGTCCTCTAGCTCTTACTCTGACAATTGTCTCTTGACTCTAGGTCTTATATCTTAGCTCTGGCTCTCAGCTCTAGCTCTCAGCTATGGCTCTTGTCTTTGTCTCTTAGCTCTGACATTCATCTCTTCTTGATTATTCTCAAGTCTTAAGTGTTTTTCTTCACACTTTGATTGTGATTCTGAATGACCCCTCCAAACCCTTTATATAGGTTTACAGGTCCACAAAAGGTGGGATTCAATGATTATAGTTTCTTAATTTTAAATAATATTCATAATTATCCAATGACCAATATTTGTGGGATTTAACATTATCCCCCCACTTATCCTATATATATGGGATTCACCATTATCTATGCCTTTAAATAAGGCTCATATGTGGGATGAGGGAAATAATTATTTATTTATTTAAATGCTCCATATTTGACTACTCTATGCCATGTGTCACCTAAAAATTTATCCACATGTGCCATGAAATTTTTATGCGTGCCAAAATTTAATTTTTCCATGTTTCCATGTCATCACTTTTACTGGGTTTGACCACAACTTTGACTAGCCATAACTTTCACATACAGACTCAGAATTAGTCCATTAAAAATGCATTAGAAATATTGAGATGATTTTTACACCATAGAACAAGTTTAGAAACGTTCTAAGACCAAGAATCTTTCCAATTTAACCAACTTTGACCATTTATTGGCCAAATTTTAATGAATGATAATTGGAACATATGATTTGCATTTTTCACATTCCAATAATTGTTGAAAATGTCTTGATGAGATATACACAATGGAACCTATTTAAATAAAACTAAGGAACTTCTAAAAATATCATCTGGATCATCAGATTCCTTCTAGATCTATCGCCTATGCTAAACCTTTGGAAAAGGGAGAGAGATTGACAATAAATCATAAAAGTATGTGAAAATGAGGTGATGCACCAATTATTTGATCCTTATAATTGCATGAGACATAATAAAAGATGATTTAAAAACTAAAAAGTATCACTTCATTCACTCTTTGATGTTCCTTCACATTATTATTTCACAAGGTATTAAGTAGCTCTCAACCTAACATGGGAGGGTAATTGTCCTCTTCCAAACTAACCAACAAACTATGTGTGCACTTATAATGACCTATGAGGACTACCAAAACACTACATGTATGTGATCAAACTTAGACAGAGGCAAGGAAAACATACATTCACTTTAACACATCAATGATTTCATAAGACACACTTCAACTCATCTTTTAAATGGAGGAATTTAGTGTTTTACTCCAATTAATGGGTGTTAAATTAAAAATATTGGTAGAGTCTAGTCATACCAAAGAAAGGGATCATTTCCAAGGCTTATAAGCCTATATTTATAGTAGAACATGATGAGAGATGGGGATCATGTATAGAAGGATGGAGAAGGGAGCATAATGATCGAGATTTCCAATCATTTTGGTGTTGATGTCATTATAAAAGATCATAATGTCTAAGAATACTTATGGAAAATAGATAAAATAATCATATCAGTCCCTTTCAATCTATTTATTGCCTACATTGATGCTCCTTATGGTTACAACAATTAGATCAAATTATTTTCAATATTCTTCTGGCATTGATGTAGTTATAACAACTAAATCAATCTATTTTGATCTTGGTGGCATTGATTTCTCCATACTAGTTCATATTTGGTATGAAAGAGTGGAGAAGGGTCATAATAATGTAGATATATTTGGAGATGAACCCTTGCAACTGATGTGTCTACCTCCGTGTTATCTTCTTGATATATTTACTCTTGTTTGACCTCAATTACAATTGTTATTTTTAAATTCATTGGATTTTGAATTTCAATCTTGACCATAAATATTGATATGATTGGTGAATGCATGTCATTGATATTTATTCTAATTAATCATTAACTTTTAATCTTGACCATTGATCAACATACTTACACATTATTGGATCTACTTTCTCATCTTACACATGCACCATTGATCTTTCTTTGTATGAATGAATGTGAGCCATATATATTTTACCAGTCTAACATGGTTAAGACACTTGTCACCCATTCATTTGTCTTAAAGATCCATTAACCTTGTGACCCATTTCTCACCATCACATCTACTTTTTATGATGGATCATGTACCATCGATCTACTTGGGCCCACTAGCTTTATCAATCACTGTGCACCGTTAGATCTCTATTTAGGTACATGTGATCTTGACACTTGTCTGCTTCATGCTTATGCTAACCATTTAACTTTATAATCACCATTAATCTTGGTTACATGATTAAATGCACTATATTAGATCAGTGGGACCCACTGACACTATCCTCATCCACTCGTTGTTGGTCTTTATGGTATGATTGGACATTAACCATTGATCTAGGGACATTATAAATTCAAACAACTATTTTATGAGGCTAAAATTTGACATATTCATGCATGTTTTAGGATTTTTAAATATAAATGGTTAATTAATTTATCTTAAACTTGACATCCCCACACACGTTTTACTTTTCAAGTCTAACTTTGAATACTTGTAACTTGAGATAGATAACTCATCATGTCACAAAATTTGTAGATAATGTTCAAGTCATGAAGTAATTCATGTCCATGTGATATTTAGGATTTGAGAGGCATCCTAAACATACTTATAAAATGCATAATTGAGTTTACCAATCCACTTTTTCATGATGTTTGATGATGGTCTAGTTCTTCTAGGCTTGTTCAAGTCATTTCTTGATCATATTTGAAGGCTTATATCTACATATAGAAATTACATCAAGAGATCAAAATTTCAAGGAATCATTAGGGAAAAAAATACATCATCTTAAGGAACTCTTAAGACTAACATAACTCATAAGGCAAAATGGCATGATATACTAAGTTTCAATTGATGGGGTGACAATTTGACCTGTGTGGGAAATTTTGATAACACCAACACCATCATGGATCGAGTGTCATCCCTACTATCATCTCCTCCATCATCCCCTCCACCATATAAACCATCATCCCCTATACCATCCCATTTTCCAAAACCATCATCATCATCCTCATCACCTTGAATATTATGTTAGGTATTACCACTATCACTGGAACCTCTAGATGTCTTAGCCTCAACATCATTAATATCCATGGTAATCCTCAATGGTCACACATGTATCCAATAGTTAATATACTTTGGTGTAACCCCTATGTCTATCACCCCTTATATAAGCCCATTTTATCTATGGAACACTCAAATATTTATACATAGGTACACTCTTCTAAATGACTAGAGTGTCATGGATAATTTATCTAGTAATGTGAGAGAACCACCTAGGCTCCTCTAACACATCATGTGTCATGTTGAAGTATTAAATTACTCAACTAGGTAGATAATCCTCTATAACATGTGACTTCCTACATATGATAAAGATCTTGGAGGTCATGTAAGTTGTGTACCAACCATCCATAAACCAATAGAACTAATACATAAGATACATCCTCCATATAATTAATTAAGGAGTGAGATCATCGAATATGTAGTGGTATATGTATATCTCTCCTCATTGTCCTCATCATCCTACTCTAGCTTATGACTAGTCATATACAAATCACTCCTCTTGATCCCTAACCCAATGGATGTTCAATCAAGGTATGATCCCAAACACAAACCATTATTAATGTGTATGAACCAATTTTGTATCCTCATATTTATGCCACCATATGAATATCCCCATATAACTAGGCTAACACAACTAGACCCCATGCAAATATAGTCACCTCATCCATCATGATGCAAATCATACCTTTAAGGCCCATATGGAAATATTAGTCACTCTTACTAGGAAACAATATGTCACTAATAATATCCACCAATACCAAAACATCCCTATTAATGAGTGATATAATTAAAGGATCCTCAAGGGCCATGTGTTCATGTCTCAAATTTATGTATGTCTCAAAAAAATTGATATCAAACTTAACATGAACCATGTGAATAACTTAATAGTTAAAAAAATCATATAACATAGCCTAATACTATGTTGGATCCATATAGAAGAGCCTACATCCTCTCATAAGTATCTTAAGGATATGTTAGGTATCCTCAAGAGTGATAATAGACTCTCTAGTGGGTAGGTGAAAAGTTAACATCTCATTGTGATACCACTCTGCCAAAGTAATTAGATAAGCTCAATCCACATGAATAACCAAAATCTTCACCACATCGTATAAGTATATATCATAAAAAAACCTAATCATCTCCACCATCCAAATATATAGTGTGCATAATTAATGGGAACATCTCTCTTGTACTACCAAAACCATTAGTCACTCTTGTAATCACATATTAGTTAGTGCCTACCTATATTTATTCTATTATCTAAGCCTATACTTAACCTACCAATCCTATTTCCTACTCTCTCTCTTAGAGGTTGGACCCTTTTTGGGTTCTTTAAGCTAGTTATTTTTTCTTATGGGGTGAATTAATAATTTTCCCAAATGACAAAGTCACTATTTTGTCAATTTTTACCATTTTTGGGAAAACTTATCATTATCATTTTTTTCATGAAAATAACAACTTTGCTTAAAAATGGGAGAAATATATTATTCAATAATTTCCAAGGTTTTCCAATGTAATAATAATTTTAAATAATGGTGACATTGTATGAAATCATTGATTACCTCTATATAGGTGTCATTTTTACTAAAATGCAAATGGTGACTTTGTTAATTTTTTACATAAAGCTAGAAATTAATGAGAAATAAATGACATTAATGATGAATTTAAGGATACATAATAGTATACAATCATGCATATGTCACTCATTCTCTCTCACTAAATCACTTACATATCATCATCCCCCTCCATGTGCCATTTTTATCAACTAGCTTGTGCACAAAACTAGGGCTCAAATCTCAAAGGGGATAGGGTGAAAATGAATTATTTTTCAACCCAAGGGTGAATATATAGTCTAAAAATTTTAATTATAACCCCCATAAGTATTAAAGTTAATTTTGTTTACTCTAAGAAGTTTATTTTTCACCTTAGTGGTCTTTTTGGTATGTTGTTTGATCCTACATGCCTTATTTATTAGTTGTATTATACCCAGATCATCTTATTGGGCCTCTTACAAGAACCATATAACAATGTAATTATTCTACCTATACCATGTGTTTATTCAAACATGAATATTTTTAATCAAACTTAGGCTATAAACATGTTTTTATTATTTCCCATGCCATCATACCATTTTATAAGGTTTTCACATAAGCTCCCTTGGCCAATTTGCCCATATACAAAAAATTATTTTTTGATCAATCAATGATATATTTTTCCTTCCTATGGAAAAATATCTTTAAATCATGTGATTCAATGAGAAAATAGTTATAAACATCTTTGGGTTTAATGATTATAACTACCTTTGGGTAAATAATTATTTTTTCACCCATCCACCCTATAGTAACACATGTTTATGACACTAATTATATCCACCTTTGGAAAAATTAGAGTCTCACATTTTTTTAATAATTATAAACACCTTTAATAAAATTAGTTTATCAACCACCATTACTGATTATAATCTCCTTTGTCAAATTTATTAGTTCCACCCCCATTACAACTAGATCATGTCATTTTCTTCATTTCAAGGGATTGATAAGTTCAACACTAGAACTACATTTACTCTTGGATTTAGAACCATACAATTTAAATATCCATAGGTGACTTCCATTTGTATACTTCAAATTATAATTATATGGTGTTAATATAACATGGATTTTTTCTTTAACTATCTCAATGCCCAGTAGGCACTCATCTTAGTTCTCAACCAATAGGGATATCCTGCTCAAGTCCTTTATGGTATAAGTGAGTGAAATGATGTATAAAATAGTTTTTTTTACTATCATGAGAGATCATAAACCCATTAACTTCACTTGTATATCTCTCATTAATCTTGTTAATTTTTTACTCATTGATACCCAATGCTAGTAACTATTGATATCCTTGTTTTTCACTCAGATCAATTGGTTTTACCTCTTAGTATAATATATAAGTAGTAGAAAAAGAATTTATTTCAAGTGGAAAAAGGAAATAATCTACATCAAGCTAATCTAGTTACTCAATTAATGAGCTTTATTATATTGACAACTTGTTAATGGAGAACATCTTGTATGTTTCTACTTCCTTTTTAAATGCATACTCCCTGAGCTCTAACTCTTTAAACAAGATTTCATTCATTTTATTGTATTCTATTATCATGTGAGTCATATTGGGCTCAAATTAAATTCTAATTTTGTTAGGTATGACTCTTCAAGAAAGACACATGTGGGAGAAGTTAGTCTCCATGTAACCATTTAGTGGCCAAGATCAGTCCTTGCTCAAGAGCATAACATAGGCATCAAGTATATCCACTACCTAAATTTTGATGAACTATTATACCCTTATATTGGATGCTAATTTCATATGTATTTTATTTCACTCTCAAACTACCTTAATCTCTAATTTTTCAAACTAAATCACTTTCCTATTTGATTTTTCAATCATAAGATCCAACCACTTTCTAGAAGCACCTGAAGCCACCAAACAATTATGTAAGTTTTTACCAAAAATACATATTCCTAGTAGGAAATAAAGGTTTTTAGTTTTATATTTATAAATAATTATGTGAGAATCATTAGTTCTAGTTTTTAATTTTCCTTTAGGATAAACTAGTTCTTATAATAATAAGTTCTTTTGGTTTGAGATTTGAAGCAAGTCAAACATCATGATATTGGCCTTGTTTTTTATCAGGTCATCTAAAATATTGTATCTATGTTTACTTAGCTCTATTGGTTTGTAAATTTATGTAGGTGTAGAGTTGTTTTTGGATAGATAAGATGTAGTGGGTCCTGTAGGTAGAATTGGGTTGTTACTTGAGTTTTCAAGTGGAACATAAGCATTGTTTAGAAGAGTAGAAGAAGTCAATAGAGTTTGAAATTTTCTATTCAACTAATAATTATTTCCACTTTGAAACTATTTAAAATCATGGACCTCATTTAAATTGTAATAAATCTTATTATCACTTTCAAATGTTAAATCATAGTCTCAAGGACCAGGGTTATCCTAAAGTTACCTCAATCTTGGTTAGAGTTATTATTAGGTGTAGGGAATAGTTCTATTTTGTCCATATTATTTTGGAGGATGTTTGAGGTGTAAATTAACTATGCACAATCAATTTCAACATGTTTCACCATATTTTGTATCTTATACTATGTGGGTAGTGCTATATCAACCAAGTTCACTATATTGAAAGCACTATTATTATTATTCTAATTGTTATTGTCCAATGGGATATGTACACCTCCATTGTTTGGTTTGGTGTTCCATTATCTATTGGTTCATTGGAAGTTGAAATTTATACTTGGTGGTGTGTTATAAGTGTTTTTATTTATTTTTTTGTGGAACTTGTCTATTAAACTTCACCATGTCATTTGTTAACTATTGTCACCAAATCTTTCACCCTAGAAAAATTTATTCAGGATTCTTCTAGATTTGGGAAACATGGGAACATTTTTTAGGTGTGTGGGTGTACCTATATTGGAAATAAGCCTTTAGATTTAAGGGCTAACTCAGTAAATATATTTTTAATGATTATCACATAAACTACTACTTACTTATGGGGAAAAGAGTTAGGGAATGCATAAATTTAACCTACTCTAAAGGAGGTGATGCACCAAAAAATGTCTTACACATGACCATCATATTTATACAATGATGAAACAAAGCATATAAACTAGTTTCTAAGTTTTAATGGGTTCTAACATGATCATTTCAATATAGAGTTGAGATGTGAGTAACAACACAAGGCAAGTAAACTAGAGGGTAGATTATACATTCCAAGGATAATCAAAAACTTGAAAAATCTTTACACACTAGACTGCACTCTATGTGACTTGTTAGACTAGTAACTCTTTCTCAAACATGAAAGGATAAGGAAAGGAATGATAGAGAATTATCACTTCTCATCACCATACATCACTTGTAAACTTAGATAGTTGTTCAAAACTCATAAAATAGACTTGCATTAATATTCAAAGGAGAAATATGACATCATTAGAGTAGGGATTCACCATAATTAGTGTGTTCTCCTTTTACAATAGCTCCAAATATACACTTATAGAATAAAGGCATCAAGAGAAATGGAGCCTTGATGCTCAAAAGGGTAATTAATCAGTTCAAACATTTGAATGATAGTTATAACTAATTTTATAAATTATGTTCATTCAGACCTTTTGATTGATCTAGGTCACTTTACGTGGTTGCATAGTTACATTATTCCTTCATTTATGATCCATATGGTTTTAATGATAGGATCAAGTTATTTCAAGATAATTTCTACCATTAATGTTGTTAGAACAATCAGATCCATTTTTTTAGACATTTGTCCTAGTGATAACTGCTCCAAACATGTTTGTTGTGGTGTCCATAGTGGAAGGAAGAGTCCCTTTCATGTAGCTGGTCCTAGAGATGAAACCATTGGAGACTATGTGTATTATTTTGTCACATCCTTTTATATTATGTCACTTGTTCAAAAAATATCATGTTAGAACTTATTCTTACGGTCATGGGTCCACTATAGATGGAAGACCAATATCAGACTATTGGTTTTCTTATAGTTATTCTATTATGTCAATCTACTTGATGCCTAGTTCCTATAAGGTCCCCATAGATCCATTATGTCAATGCAAGAAATGAGGATTTATACATATATGGAACTTTATTCTAGAATGATAAACACAATCACTAGAAATGAACCCTACACACTACAAATCATTGAGCTAGAAGTCAATATTGGGCTCTAATGACATATTTTATGTTCCCTATGCCTGACTATATCACTATGTCCTTTTTATGGCATTCAAGTGAGATTCAATGGCAGAAAGATGACCCTATAAGACCCATTTTATTCATTAGAAAATATATTCTCAACCTTTTTCAAAAGTCTTGGGCTCTTATTTTTCTTAGTTGGCTATCGATATCTGAATCAACTTATTGACATAGTGACCTTTACTCGCACTGTTGATCTTGAGCTATATGATCAAGTGCCAGCCATCAATCTTGTCCTTGATTTATAGACATTGTCTAGGATTATTTCATGTGTCAAATTCATGTTGATTCTTAGGATCCACTATTATTCTACCAACATCATGTACTTTTGCCATGTGTTGATATCTCAAGCTCTTTGACTATTTGGCTCATCTTGCATTGTTGGATCAAGATGTACGATGTAATGTAGACCATCAGATTAACTAGGAACAACCATTTTAAATACACCATCTACTTCATGAGCTTAAAAATTATGTCCTCACTCCCATATAATAAATTTTTCATGACCATAATTGACATTCACATGATCATCAAATTTAATCTCAAAATTATTAATTTTTCTCGAGCTTAAAATTGATGTTAGCATGAATGTCTTATAATGCAAGTCCAACTTAAGAAGCTTATAAATTGAGCCAAAAACATTTAAAAAAATTAGAAATTTTAGAGAATGTTCTTGGCATGTAGAACTAAAATTGTGCATTATCCATTTTTTATGTGAGGCTCCCTAAGTGAATATAAAAAAATGCACAAAAGAGTTGGTTCATTCATTCTTGGATGATGTCATTGATAGCCTAGCTCCTTAGACTCAATGGGGTGAAAATTTAAGTCTTATATCTTGAAATATAATGCTCATCAAGATATGAAACTTACAAATCATGATATTTTCACTAAGTACATTGATTTTGCATGATTTGCTAGTCATGCAAGACTTTCAGAGCATATTTAAAATTTACACAAGCAAGCTACTCCATTTTGGTTTCCATGTGACATCTTGATGATGGTATGGCTTCACACAAATCTTTTTATTAAGCTATTTATTGATATTTAAATTATAATATGAATTAATTGAGGCATAAACAAACTTGTTCCATGCTCTAACTACATTGATCACCATGAAGACCTACCACTTGCATATATGACCGTAAAAAGACCCTTAAGACACCAAATA
Organism: Torreya grandis; assembly: GCA_037957365.1. Lineage (NCBI taxonomy): Eukaryota > Viridiplantae > Streptophyta > Pinopsida > Cupressales > Taxaceae > Torreya > Torreya grandis. The sequence continues at coordinate 1,754,845 of JARHVA010003614.1, read as the reverse complement.
CCATAAGGATTGAACCATACCATGACTAAGAATTGAATGAAATATCAAATTACATAAAATGAGATACAATATACCCTATGACACTATTGAAATACCTTATACATATTATAATTATAGGGGGTTGACCCATTTTGGCTTGTACTAAAAATGGTCAACATTCTTGGTAATTTCCCATGGGTGGCATGCTTGTTATGCCATAACCAATTGCCTAATCCTATCCATTGGGTTTTGGAGTCACATGTACAGTAGGTTTGACATATAAATTACCTTGAAAAACACACAAAACATAAGGAAAGACAAAGAATAAGCAACACACAAGACAAGAACCAATCAAAAACACATTTGTCCTTAATGTGCACTTATTGAACACAACAAAACAAGAAAGGGAACACACACCTAACCTAATATTTATGAAACCTCATCCTAAGGTGAAAAATTTAATCATACCTCAACTAGGGTCAAAAATACTTCCCTTGGCATCTTTATCACTCCATAAAAGGAGCCTAGCTTGCTCATCACCAATCACTTACATATGTAGGTGATCAATAAGCCTATCACATTTGAATCTTATTAGGTTTAAAAGTGAACTATCTGGGACCCTCATGAATGATATTTTTACTCTCTAAGATCACTGGTTGGAGTTATAATCATCTTGATCATTACCACACCTGATATATATTCTTCATATTATATAATAAGAATGATGACAATTACCTCAACCTTTTTATATTCTTACACAAGATATAATTGATGCTTTGAAGTATCAATTTATTATTATTTATGATCCAATCCCTTTGAACATGAATCAATACTATATGTATCTCCTAACTATCCTTTAGGCATAATAACTTCTACCTTGACCTCACTAGGTCCATCTAGAACTATAAGATTTTCAATACTAGATTAAAGTTTATCTTCCTTAACAAAATTATATTTACTTTCATACTTTATATAACACTAGAGATCCTACTCATTAGTTTCATCAACAAACACATTAGACATACATTTCTTGGGAAAAGAAGGAATATTACCAATCTTGTCAAATTCTTGACATATGGACTCAAATCTTATCCATAAGTCATCCTCCTCTTCTTCATGAGTGTCATCATCTAGAGCATCTTCATCAATGGTAGGAATGAAAACATCATTATTTTGACTATGGTTCTCAATTAGATTCATCAACCTATGACCATCATAATCATGAATCGTATAGTTGCACTCAACCACATGATAATGTTTGACAATTACATCAACTCCTTCAAATGGCTCCTTGTTCATGATGTAAGTCTAAATAATAGTTTACTCAAAATATTCATAAGGATCATGCCTATATGCATATACACCATAATAATCCAAAAATAGATCATAAATTCACTCAATCTTGGAAGAAGTTTCATCATATATAATGGAATCCTTTTCCTCATGAACACCATAATTTAAATTAGAACTTGTATCAATGTAAGGTTCAATGTGAAAACTTGAAAGAAGTTGGGTCGTAGTTATCACCTTGGTCTTGTACCTTGTTCTAAAATTAAAGAAAGAATTTTTAGCTGAGATATAACACCTATCTTGGCTATGAAGTCCCTTGATAGGAAAATTTCAAAGTGAGATAGGAGGTCAACAAAAACTATATCTTGAAGGATAGGAAAGCTAGAACAATCATGTAATAAAACCTTCAATATATTTATGACCCATATCGTATTATAAGGTTTATCATCTAGATATAGCACTCCTTATATTTTAGGATCATATTATAGGCCTAACTTATTTGCTACAACTTTGGGCATGACTGATGTAGAGGATTCACTATCAACTATGCAATTGTGAATGAATTTATCACCCACTATGAGAGTGACGTAAAATGGTGGAGATTTATCAGTCCTAGTATATGGTAAAACAATAGTTTTAGGAGAATTTTCATGGAAAACATGATTAATACCTTAATTTTAAGATGAAGGACTATTAATAATAGTGGATAATTACTTTTTTAATAATTCTTTGCTAGGCATATGAAGGATATCCCACAAAGAGATAAATACTTTAGCACTTTTCAAGGAATCTAATATGTTTAGAGCATTATTACTCACCCTTTTTTATGTCCTTGGAGTTCAATAATTACTTGGAACTTTAGGAATAGATGCACTTTGAGTAGACCTTACCATATTTTGAATTGTTAGAGATATAGGAGCTTTTGAAACTATTGCACTTGCATCCATGCCTTGTTACCTTAAAGGAGGATTGGATGAGTCTATGGGAATGATAATTCCACCTCCTAGATCCTTCCTCTTGGCCTTTATACTATTTATAATAGAGGCTCCTTAATTTATCACAAAAGTGTCTTCAACCAAAAAATTAGTGAAGATATCTCCTTGAGTTTGCCAATCCTCATTAGCTTGCATCATCACCTTATATTCATTTGATAGGAGGGGATTAAATACCCCTTGAGCCACTAGAGCTTGTTCTACATTTTGGTTAGCATCCATGAGTTTATATTTCTACCAATATTTTTCTTGCACCAAATTTCTATGAATTTGTACCATCTCCCTTCCATTGGTGGTAGAGTTAGGATTGTATGTATTAGTAGACATTTTGAGATAATGCTGTCATTGACCTCTTCCCATTATATATTTCATACCATATTATTGCTGATGGGGGTAGGGATTTTGACAAGCACCTTACTACATATTACCTCTTCTAAGGCTATCTTCCAACCATTGGATATATTCATCTTTATCCCTCACATTATCTACCTTCTTAGGATCAACATTAGGCTTGGTATTGGAATTAGGTGTTTCAAACACATATGGATCATTGGTAGAAGCATGAGACAATTAAGGCATAAACACTTTAGGTGGAAATCTTCTAGCTCAGATTAGATTATTTTTAGCTTTGATATCAAGCTCATATGCTTCAAAGAGAATAAAACCTCCCATAGACTGAAGCATGATAATAATTTCAGTCCTAATGGCTTTCAAGTAGGTAGGGAACACAAAAATAGTAGGTGGTCATAGGAGGAATAAACCTATGCCAAGTCTTCTAAATCCTTTCATTGAAGTCATGTATTATTTCTTTGGGTCCCCTATTTATCAAGTTCAGATGATGTATGAGAGAAGCATGGTCACTTTCATTTCCAAATTTGAAAGTTAACAACACTCTAAACTTATCTCATGTTGTGATGAATTGACCTTGTAGAGTCCTATACCAATCAGGATCCTTCCCTTTAAGGGACATGACAAGGAGTGTAATGGAAATGTTCTCTCAAAAAATATTTTGCAAACTAAAAAAGTGAGAAACATATCTAATGTGCTCATTAGGTGTGATATGAATCTCACCATTGAATGTGGCCATACCTTTAGTGGAATTAGGAGGGATGGCATCATATGCATAAATTTGAATTAGATTATTTGTATTGAAAGTAGGGAAAGCATGGGTCCAACCATATCTTTTTTTTCAAGATATTCAACTTATTTAGCCACTTTAACCTATTCTTCCCTATTAAAATATACTCATTCTTCAAAGGGTAGATTAGGCTATGGATACTAAATTGTAAGAGGGATTTTAGGGTGAATGGGTGGGTTAATAGGAATGTATGTTCTAGTAGAGGATGACCTAGTGAGGAACATGAATTATATGGGAAAATATATAAGAAAATAATGGTCTAGAACTAGATTTAATTTAATAGAGCTACCAAATGCTGAGTAGCACACTAATTTGTAGCTGATGTTGTCAAGACCAACATTCAACTTGACAAGTTATCTTGAAGATAATGGGTCCCGTTAGTCATGCCAAAACTATTGTCACTAAATCTTGTACCCTATAAGAATTTTTTTAAGATTCTTATATATTTGGGAAACATGGGAAAATTTACAAGTATTTGGGTGTACTTATATTGAAAATGAGCCTCTATATTTAAGGGATACCTCCTTGAATATATTGTGAAATTCTTATCACAGTAACTAATGCTTACTTATGGGGAAAATAATTAGGGAATACATAAATTGAACATAATCTAACAAAAGTGATGCACCAAAAATCTCTTCCACATGGCCATCATATTTATACCATGATGAAACAAAGCATACAAATTAGTCTCTAAGTCTTAATGGGTTCTAACATAAGCATTTCAAATAGAGGTGATATGTGAACAAAAACACAAGGAAAGTGAAATAGAGGGTAGAATTCACACTCCAATGATAATCATTCACTTGAAAAAAATTTACACACTAGACTATACTCTATATGACTTGTTAGACTAAGAACTCTTGATGAAACATGAAAGGATAAGGAAAGCAAGGATAGATGATTATCACTTCTAATCACCATACATCACTTATAGACTTATAAAACTATTCAAAACTTATAAAATAGACTTGCATTAATGTTAAAAGGCAAAATATGACATCAGTCCAGCATGGCTTCACCATACATGGTGTGGTCTCCATTTAAAATAGATCCAAAGTGATATTTATATAAGGTAGCAAGGGAAAGGGAACTTTGACACTCAAAAGGGGGAATCAGTTAGTTCAAACATTTGAATCATAGTTGTAGCTACTTCTATAAATTATGCTCATTTAGACCTTTTGATTGATCCAAGTCACTTCAAGTGGTTGCATACTTACATTATTGCCTCATTCATGATCTGTATGGTTGTAATAATGGGATCAAGTGGTTTTGAGCTAAGTTTGGCATCAATGTAGTTAGAAAAATTGGATCCATATATTAGACATTTTCCCTAGTGATAACTACTCCAAATAGGTTTCTCATGGCATGCATAATGGAGGGAAGAGTCCCTTTTATGTAGTTGGTCCTACAGATAAAACCATTGGAGCCTCCATGTATGCCTTTATGTAATCCTTTAAAATGCTATCACTTATTCAAATTAGATCATGCTCAAAATTATTCATATGTCCATGGGTCCACTATAGATTTAAAACCAATCTCAAATTATTGGTTTTCTTATAGTCATTATATTATGTCACTCTACTTGATGCCTAGTTCCTATTAGGTCCACATAGATCCATTATATCACTATAGAAAACATGGGTTTGTATATGCATAGACCATTATTTTAGATTGGAAAACATACTCACCAAACATGAACCCTATACACTACAACTAATCAAACCAAAAGTCAATATTAGGCTCTAATGGCATATTTTATGTTCCCTATACTTGAGTACATCATTATGTCCTTTTCATGGTGTTCAAGTGAGATACAATGGTAGAAAGATGACCTTTCAAGACCCATTTTCCTTTGTCAAAAATTTATTTTCAACCTTTGTTGAAAGTCATGGGATCTCTTTTTTCCTAATTGGATATTGATCTTTGACTCAACTTATTGACATATTAATCTTTGCTCGTACCATCAATTTTGATCTATATGATCAAGTCCTAGCCATTGATCTTACCTTTGACTTGTTAACTTTGTCTATATTATGCCACATGTTAGGAACCTATTGATTCTCAATATCTATTATTATTATTCCAATCTCATGCACTTATTACATATGTCAATCTCTTAATCTCCTTGACTATTTGATTCATCTCACATCATTAGATCAAGATTTATGATGCAACACAAACCATCAGTTTAATTGGGACCCATAGTTTGAAATTTAATGGCTACTTAATTAGATTAAAAATGATGTTCTCTAACTCCCATCATTTACATTCGTATGACCATCAAATTTAATCTCAAAAGGATTTATTTTTCTCAAACTTAAAATTGACATTAGCATAAACATCTTATGATGTAGGTCCAAATTTAAATGCTTATAAATTGAAACAAAAAGCTCACACAAACTTGGAACTTTTAGAGAATGTTATTAGCATGTAGAACTATAATTACATGTTATCCACTAGTCATGTGAATCTCCTTGAGTGAAGATAAATAATGAACAAAAGAGTTGGTTCATTCATTCCTAGATGATGTGTTAGATAGCCTGGCTCCTTAAAGTTAGCAAGTTGAAATTTAAAGGTTTAGATATTGAGATAGAAGTCTCATCGAGATATGAAACATATAGATCATGATATTGGCACTAAGTAAATTGATCGTGCATTGTCTAATGGTCATGAGAGGATTTTTGAGCATATTTAAAAATTACACAAGAAAGTTCCTCTATTCTTATTTTCATGTGATGTCCTAATGACGGTTTAGCTTCAAAAAGCTTGTTCTTGTGCTAGTAATTGATCTTTTAGGGCATGGATTTATTAATTGAGGGATAATAATTTTTTTCCATGATATAATTACATTTATCACCATGAAGACCTATTACTTGAATATATGACCCTAAAAGGACCCTTAAGACACCAAATGGCATAAGAATTTTACTGAAACATGACCAAGACTAGAATGACATATGAAATGACATAAAATGAGTTATAAAATACCCCATGACATTCTAAAACCCCCTATACATATTTTTATTATATGGGGTTAACCCATTTTATCCTGTAGTAAAAATGATCAACATTAACCTTTAGACCATCTGCTACAAATGATCAACTTTTAGGTTCACACCGACTCTCTATGGGTTTCCCACTTATGGTTGTGGATTGTACATAGGTGCATTAACATTTATAAATTTAATGTTATTAGGGTGTGTTTGATTTTAAGCATTATTATTAAGCATTTGGTTATTTATAACTAAAGGGATAACTTATTGATTGCTAGTAAAAGCAACAAAATCACTAGTGTTAGGTATGGCAGTAGTATTGTTATATGATACAATAAAACTTTATTGATTATTTGGATAATTCAAAAAAAATTTAGGGGGTGTGTATGGTATTCGACTAGGCATGTATTTCATGCATGTTATATTATATAACAAGTTTGGGATTCCATATAAAGCACCCATAATTATATTCATAAATGTTGTACTATTCTAAAGAGCATGATTGATCATTGGTACTTGATTAAAATCACCTTTTTGACATAGCAAAGGCAAAGGACCCATTTTATAATCTTGTGGAATTATTTTATACTCAATATTTATAGTCTCTTTATATGTCAAGGATATAGATAAGATGTATATTAGTGTTCTTCTAAAGAACATGGATGTCATTGAGTCTAGAACCCTCACACATGTTTGGATGTTAGTTTATTCAATTTTAGTGTACAATCATTTTAAACTTTGATAAATATTGTGAAAATGTGCATTGAAAACACTCATAGGGTCATTTATCTCCCTATGCATAGACACAAAGTGATGATATAGGATAGCTAGATTAATGGGCAAACAAAAGTGGTTGATGAAAATGGTTTCAAGATCGTTACAGGAGGTGAGAGATGCATTTGGTAATACAATATATAAAGAGTAAGGAAAGAGGTGAGAATTCATGTCTTCATGTTGAACTTGTGTTTGGATCAAGGCATCCTTAAATGCCTAAATGTGCTCTTCAATTGTTTGAATCCTGTTAGGTGTGTAATTTGGACAAAATTTATCTAGATTCTTTGTTAAATCATGGTTAGGCCCTAGGAAAATCATATGGTATCCACCTCCACCAATCCAAGTAGGATTAGTTTTTATTGGTGGGTTTTTGGGGGAAATAAAGGGGTTGATAAATGGAGTTACAAGAATATGTGAGTTACTAGATGTGTTTATTTATTATGTCTTGTATTTCTCTTTATTTTTCCCCAATTTTTTATGTTCACTAAGTTTATGGAACTCAAAATCAACTCATATAGATTTATACCTAGTGGGTATTCCTTGACTTTCTAGTTTAGCTTTTATAATACATGAGCATGGGAAACGCTCCTAAGTATTCAAGTTTTAAATTTTCCACTAAAAATTTTAGTTTTATGATTTTTATTAATTGTTAGACATCTTTCTAGTTCTATTTCTATTGATGTACATTTTGACACATACCAACACTTTAAGTGCATCTTGTGACTCGCCTCTCTTGAATGGAGATTCTAGGAAATCTCTCCAAAGTTTCTATCTACCTAGTCTAGGTGCACTAATATTCATCCAGTGGTTCTTTGTGTCCATTTCATTCTAGGTAAATTTTCTATTATACCTATTTTAAACATCAAACATTTGTTGTAGTGGGGTTTGGGTACTTTAACAATGTAAAATTAGAATGCATGTTTTGTATTTTATTTTGTCTAATTGACAATTCATGTAGGTGCTAAAAATAGATAAATAACAATATTTTATTATGCCCAAATATAAAATAACTTAGCATAGGGTTTTGTTTAATGATTAAAACTAATTTAAGAGTGTGATGCATTCCATTTATTAAGCATTTAACTTTTCATCATTGTAATGGAGTAATATAAATAACTTTATAAATATTCATTTAAACATTCACCACTTTGAAACCCTAAATCTAATAACTAATTAAAAATATCAAAATAGGGGGAAATAAAAATGAAAAACCTATAATAATGGAGGCAAATTTGATATCATGATATTAGTATCTTCACAAACCAACAATTGGACCAACCAACAGATGCACAATGCAATCCAAAATGAATTCAATCCTATAGGAGAAGCAGATGAATAAATTACAAACACCACCACCATATACATGTGAAAATATAAATAAATAATCTCTAAATGTTTGTATTAATCATGATTCCATCATTTGATAATCAAATATAGGTTTATTACAATCAATCTCCAAAAAATTAAAAGTGTGATTGGCCTAAATATCTTGTGGAGGAGAAATAGCCAACCTATTTATAACAAAAGGAATCTAATATATAGCAATGAGGAAATATAAGTGATAAATTTCCATCCAAAATGGTAGGGGAGGAGTTGACAGAGACAAAATAAAATAACAATGCAGAAAATTAAAAGTGTGATTGGCCCAAATATCTTGTGGAGGAGAAATAACCAACCCGTTTAAAATAGAAGGCATCCAATATATAGAAATGAGGAAATCCAAGGGATAGTTTTCCCTCTAAAATGGAAAACCACTTCCATTAATGCTCAAACTACCTATTTTTCCCTCCATTCTCATCACTTTCACTATTTGTCTACAAAAGTAAGGCAAAAAGAAGTCAAAAAATGCATTTAAGAGCTCATAATAGTGTTTCATTCCATTAAAATGTAAACTTATCTTAGACCAAATTAATTCATATAAAAATGAGACCACCATGATGACCATGGTGGAACCACCTTTTTGGTGAATCAAACAGTTTTCAAATAAGACATTATACACCCAAACTATGGCCAAGAAACTAACGGGAGGTTGAAAACAAGGTCCATAGACCTATTTAGGATTTAAGGTTTCTAATTTTATTCTATAAATGCACTTTGTCGATACTTGACAAAATATAATTTTTTAATCCAAAAAATAATATAATAATTTTATTTTTAAAAAATAATAGATTCCAATTAGATCCATTGAATAATTAATTTTAAAAATTTTAATTAACTAAAATTAAAATTACTAAAACTAATTAGAATGAACCCAAATAAAATAAGTAAAAACTAATAATATATAAATTTAAAAAGGTGCACATTGGGGCGTGCATGATATTACCTAAGACCTAATCAACAATTTTTTTATGAAATAGTCTTGGTTAAGTTACTAAAATCCCATGACATTATTATGGGGATATTATTTTCATATGATAATGGTTTTAAAAATAATAAATTAGGAGGAACAATTTAATATCCCATCATTCAAATGTAGACCTAGTTAGGATTTGAAATCCTAACCACTATTATTTGACTCACCACCTCATAGAAATATAACCCCAACACATTGAACATAAAATCAAAAGATAAAGGGGAATGACCCACAACCTATTCATGGAACTATCCCCTAATCACCACCATTGCTTCCCTTCAGGGATTGGTGAAAACATTTCTAAGGCACCAATGCATGTGAAAATTAATCTACCATTACATCAATACAATTTCATGGTGAATCTCCATCATATATTTAAGAAAACATTGAAGTAGAAATGAATCCACAAATCATCCAAATTATGGCTAGTCCTAATATATTTGAATGTAATATTGTTGGTCACAATCACCCTTCACATCATGAAACATATACTTATCCCTACTATCATTTTATCCTCCCAAATATTTCATGTACCAAATACTAATCCTTTATCTAATGCACCTTATACTTCACCCTATTTGTTATCATCCCTTATCATAGGGGATGTGATGGTATTTTGGTAAATTTGGAAGAGTCCCACTTAGAAATCAATGAAGTTGCATAAGACATATCTAGATCACATACTAAAATATCAATAGGAGTTAACATCATGCATCTCAAACCATTTCAAAATTGAGATGACAAAGACCCAAAAATCAAATAAAATATTTGAAAATATAAAAAATAAAAAACATAAATAAATTCATCCATGGGTGTAAACCATTTTTATGGTGCCTTGGGAAAGTGCCATCATGAAAAATGGTTTCCAGCATCATGTGTAAAATAATTAGTTGTCTACAAGTACTTTACACTTGTGGGAAAACTTATTCCATTTCAATCCTATGTATTCTAAATCATCCCTCCATCCTTAACCATCCTACACCTATCCTAAACATTAATTACACATGGTACACCTATCGAAACCAATATTTATACATTTAATCACAAACCTTTCCCAACCCATCAAAACCCATCTTTATTAATCCAATCTCTCACCATCATAGATCGATCCTTCTCCCCAGTTTAGACATTCATAACCAAGTTGACACATCTTGAGACATGTTCTTAGAAACATCTTGATGTATTCTTGCAATGCTACTTTGATGACTAGACACTTGGTTATTACATCATGTGTTTCTTCAATTTATCATCTTAATGTACATCCGTTCATACTCATCCATAATACATCCATAAAATATCCCTTCCATCCACTACTTCTCCTTTACCTAGTACTAGAATAGGTTTTCCCCTTACTATTATCCCTTGTATATACATTTAAAAAATCCAATAAAATCCAAAAACATTAAAAAATATCCAAATTTGAAAAATAAATGATAAAAATAAAAATATCTTGTCCTTCATTACATAGCTTTGTCATCCCTTGTGTGGATTACTAATCGTATGGTTCAACATTGTCAAACATCTAAAATGCCAAAGGATTTTACTCTAACCAAGGTCATCCAAAAAAGTAATTTTATTACTTATTCGTATAGTCATTTTCTTACTTATTTGTTATTTAATGTTTTGTGCATATTGTGTATTTATTTACTTACTTGATTTTACACTCAATTATTCACTTATTTATCTATTTTACATATGTAGTTTTCATTTTTACAAAATTCATCTTTTTTACTTTGTATTTATTATTTCTTCTTGTGTCTAAATCACTATGAACATTACATCCAATGTTATTATGATCTTCCATATCATGATGAAATATGTCTTAAATTCATGAATATAGAAGTATTTACATTTATAACATAATATATGTCATGGTTTTTTGAAAGCATTAGTACATATTATCATACTTAATATCAAAACAAGTGTTCCTCAATTTGTATTAGAACTAATGTTTGAAATTTTATTTGAACTCAAAAAAATAATATAAAATTTAATTATCCAAACCATTAGTTATTTTATACATATATATAAGCACATACTTGAATGGAGCATCTACATGTCATCTAAGATAAGGTCATTATGGTGTAATCCTTAGAGAATCCATATCATGTTAAGAAGACCAAACCATATAGTCATTTAAGGATGTATTCCATGTTTTCTCTCCTACACATTTCAAATGGACACTATTTTAATCACTCCATGCTCATTATCCATCTCAAATACACTTATCAACTTTCACAATCCAAAAAAAAATGTGCATCAATTTATCAAGCCTCGTCACTTTTATCAAAGATTTTGAGATGAATTTTCCACCCACATGAATAAATTAGCCTCATTTATTGACAATTTTAAGTTTTAAATGTATTCTCCATTCACTTTGATTAGTTTTACACATTAAATTCCAAATTTTCCATTCTCACAACAAATTAATTTTCCTCTTATTCTATAGCCTTCCAAATCAAAAACCAAGTTTTTTATGCGATAGATGCCATAATACCCTATATATTCCATCCATAAATTAAATCCATGTGATCTAATAATGTTATCGATCATCATTAATATACATCCAATTAACTTCTTTTTTTATGATTTCACATCAATAATTCTCAATCATTACCTAATGTTTATGTTCAATCTCCTGCAACTATTGATTGGGAGTGATAAAATCTTAACATCCATCCTTTCTTCATCAATCCATCACTTAAACAATAAATAAATTAATCAAATCAAAAATCATAGCTTTCCCATCAGGATATATCATTATCATATCCATTCTTATGAATCTTGATTCATGGGGCACCTCAAAGAGAGTATCTTATCTCAGGATATAAACCAATCCACTCTTTGCATATATTAGTTTTTGGGGGAAAATAAATCAATCATCACATATAATCACAATGTTCAATCATTAGCTTAAGTGGATTAATAACATCCATGGGTCAATCTTACATTAAATCATCACTTTACATCTATTCCCACATTATGAGTGTTGATGTGGTTTTTATTCATGCCTATTTCATGAACTAGGTAGCCTTTAACATTTTTAGATATTTATGGAGGTAACTCCACTATGGGGCATGAATTTTAGGTATGGATTAAAACAACCAGGTGGTGTCATGATCAATTTAGCATATAATATATTAACCAAGTGTGTATGGGTGAATTAAATCTATAAAAAGATGAAAATCCTATTTGGGTTAGATGGGTGATAGTCTAAGCTATTATGGGTAGATCTCAAAATAAAATCAACAGTGGGAAAAAAGGGTATGTCAAAAATGAAATTCATAATTAAAGAACATTATTTTCTTAAAAATAATTTCAAAAGGGTTAAGTTCTAAAAATAATTCTTGTTAGTTGTTATTACATACTAAACCACAAACACATTGAAGAGTCCAAGGAAAAAGGACATAATTAACTTATATATTATGGCCAAACATTGTTATCACCAGTACTATTCTTTCAAAACCAAAGTGAGGTTATGACCATGACATTAAGAGCACCTAATTTTTTAAGAAAAACTAAGAAGCTATATCAAAATAAACCCTTCTGCACAATCCAAAAAAAAATCAATATCTATGATTAATAATTATGATGTATATCAATTAGAGATAGATATTGCTAATTATAATTTAGACAAAGTTAAATAATCAAGTAAACAAGACACTCAAAAATTCCATTCCATATCATGAAATACTAAGTTATTAACTTTAAATAGATTCATAGTCAAATAACATGAATTTGAAAAAGCTCATATTAAATGTTTGTATGACAATATAAATATTTCTTCATCTACATAATGAAAATTTTATCTCCTGTAGAAATTGGAGAAGTTCAAGTATATATAGATTTGGGGAAGAAATCGCCTCATCCTCTAAATTAATTTAAAATGAGAAATACATGTAAATAATGAAAATAGAAATTCCAAATCAATGCATAATTTATATGTATAATTCAGAATGGCCAAAATTGTTATCTAAAACAATACACATACTACAAAATCATGCAATGTGTGCATGCTTACAAGATTCCATAGCTAGTGTCTACATGGATCGCAAATGGAATATAAATATAAGTAAAATTCAATTTAAATATGTTAAATTTTATAATAAATACATATAATACTTATCATAAGCCACTAAGGATTAATTTACACTACCATTTGCATGGCCAAGGGATTAACACTTGAAGTGGCTAGCAAGGTTGGACTAGAAGTTCATGTTGCATCTTGTATATTTACCATTTTGTCTAAATAAATCTTGTATGCCTAATCATATTGAGTCTTTATTATGTCCAAATTGATAAGGGATATTTTATGATCTCTAGAAACTTTGGTGTGTATGTGTGTGTGTGTGTGTGTGTGTGTGTGTGTGTGTGTGTGTGTGTGTGTGTGTGTGTGTGTGTGTGTGTGTGTGTGTGTGTGTGTGTGTGTGTGTGTGTGTGTGTGTGTGTGTGTGTGTGTGTGTGTGTGTGTGTGTGTGTGTGTGTGTGTGTGTGTGTGTGTGTTACTACTTCAAGGTTATGAAATCCACTTTAATAAATTGAACATCCATCACCTTTTTCTTGGAAAAGCCAATATCCTATTCAATCTCTTCAATGTTGCATCCCTAAAGACTATGTTTAAGATATATAGCATCTATCTAGAGTAAATTTACAAAATTAACCCTTTGAATCAACTTAGCTAAAGTTCCCCTTGATTATGACAACTTCAATTCTTACAAAACATGTATAACTTTCCTTTCATGTTCAATAAATTTAGGAATTTAGGGATTCGCATGCAACACCAAATCATGAGCCTCTTAAGTTATGTTAACTATGAAATTAAGAGAATTAGTTGCCTCAAGAGGATTCATCAAATATTTATGGATGAATTCGTTATTTTTAGTGCATGTTATGAGAATTTTCAATTTATTTTCTTCTTCCTTCAAAGAATTAAATAATTTGACAATCTCATTCAAATGGGGGGACATTTAAATATTTATTATTCCAATAATATCAATAATTTTATACCACCTAATGGGTAAATTATGTACATCATCCTATATATCCCTATAAATATGCACAATATCTTTTATTTCTATCACTTGATTCAAATCTTGTTGGATATCATGTCTAGCCTATTCAATGCCTCTATGAAGTTCCATCAAGGCTTTTATGTGTTTTCCCAAATATAACCCAAAATACACATTTTATGGTGGCTCCCCAATTAATCAATTTTTTATTGGACAAATAAATGACATCTTGCCTCTCTTCAAGTACTAAGCCTTATCCAAGCTCATCTTATATCTTCCTTTTCCTGATTCTTTGAACCATCCCTGTGGATTTATGATAAATTGAACTAACTATAAGAAGTTTAGAAATTACCATATTTGGCCTTTAAGTATCATAGGTAATTAATTCTTTATCTCATTATAAAATTACTAATTCCCTAATTCTAGTTGGTTGAGTGGCCTAGTTAGTTTCCCTTGACATAATATCTTCTAAAGAAAGAATTAATGCACTAACTTGGAGTGGGTCTCACAAATCTAAGAAGATAATCTTCTGCCAATCTAATTTGTTAAATTTTGAAATGAGGTGAACAATATATTCTATTTTTTATTATCCTTTTTATATGTTATAATGGTATTTGGTTGGGATATGATAGGCTATGACATAGACAAACCCAACTAGGTGATATAAATAGATGGCTGTGCACTATGATTAAAAGTGGGGACTCCTATAGTTTTCTTATAATGGTATTTATTAGCCCTAGTAGCTCTTGGAAAATTTTGGTAAGTAGAAAGAATAGGACACATAATAGTTAAACTAGTGGTTTGGTGGAATAAGGCTATAATACCCATGATATTTTGTTGAAAAGAGACAAAAGAATAAATATATGGTAATGCAGTAGGTTGACTAGAAACAATAACCAGGATAGGGACACCCTCTAATTTTTTCATTTCATCTAGTTACATACATTTAAGTCCTCGAATACTCATTAATTTTGACTATGGAAGATCTTCATCCACATCTCTTTTTGGTGCTTCTCCCTCAACCTCAAGTTTATCTTTTGATACTACCTCAATAGTTGAACACATAGGTTTATCAACTAGTTGAGGAGGTTTATTATGAGATCTTTGCCTCCTGTAGACTCTATATCAACTAAAGGAGAATCCTAGGGAGTAGTATCATATGAGATATCTGAATTTGGAGTTTTTGTTATTGTGTTTGTGGGAAGAAGGTTGAAGTGTGAAGAATCATAAGAATCAATATTAATTGGATACACTACTCATCTAGGAGAACCTATTACAGTTGGGTTCTCCTTCATATCCAATTAATTTTCCATGATCACCATGGTATTTTGGGATGTAGGATGGGAAGGTTAACCTTATGGATAAAATAATTAGGTGGGTTCTAAGGACCAATAATTAGATGAATCTAATCCATGTGGATGTGGAGTTTGAGTTTGGGCCTCAATAATTATAAGTGATAGATATATTTTTATTTCCCTTAAAAGGTCTTATCTTTATCCATCTATATGTGCCCTAGACAACACCTCAACATCATCCTTGTTATTCAAGAAGATTAAGTCATGTTCATAGGGCACATGTTTGTACATGATACCTAGGCCAACAAAATGCTTCTAAATTTTGATTTTTGGGTCCCAATCCCTATGTGGTAGTGAAATTAGTGAATATAATTCCATTATACATCTAATAGAACCAATTTTTTTCCTATTGGTATAATTAATTTGGTATAATATCAAATAATATTGATCAAAATATCCTTTGCCTTCTTCCTCAAATCCTCATCAATGCTCCACCAGAGTTGATATGTCATTTCTTGTTTTGTGAGCTTGTCTAAAACATATTTGGGAAAACATAAGGCTCTTACCTTGGTTCTCTTTATCATTATAAAAGTTTAATATTTATAAAACTAATAGTCTCCCCTTTGCCACAATGTATTCTTGATGTTGTCTAAGACTTGAGCTAGTGGTTCTTCATGAATGGCGCTTTAAACATGAGGATATACATTCTAATCAATTAAAACAATATTTTTCATATATGAGTAAATGTTTAATAAATATTAAAAGTCACATACTTTTTTTTACATAGTCTTGGGATAGGTTCCATAGAGATCCATTATTCATATAAATCATGGCCATGATAACATCTAACAAGTAACACATAATGAATAAGTGACCACCTTTTGGCCTCTTATCCTTATTGAACATTTTATCCTATAGTTTGATGCTGATGATCTCACCCAAGGAAAAGGTTAGTTATTATGTTAGCAATAGGTATAGTTATGGAACCCATTTTAGTCAAAGGTAATGGATGTTATCACACTGATATAAACTAATTATTAGTACCATTAAAATACAAATCCCATTATAAATTTGGTGATTGGTACTAGAGAAGTGGATTTGAGGCATAAATTATCCCTTGGGATTATAATATTCTTAATGCATCCTCTAATATGTTTCTCTTCTTACACAAAATAATTGTCATCCCATTATAGGTGGCATATGTAAGGGGGAGTTATAGGTACCTTCTAAAGTCATCCCCTAAAATTCAAACCATGACCATCCTCTTGTTTTCATTATGTATAAAGTCATTGGATACATTTCTTATAAATAATGAGTCATGAAATAGGTATATGGGTGTCATTACTTTGGGATTTGCAGCTATAAAATGTAATTATTGACATTTCATGGGTGTTTAGTCTACTATTAACTACTTTTATATATATTTTAAGCTTTCTTTACCTAAGTTAGAATTGACACTCTCCATTTTGTGCCATAAAGTTGTATATTATGCATAATTACCATTAAACATAGTTGAGTCAAAGATTATATTAGTAAACTCAGTTGAATATTTGATAGATAATTTAAAGGGTGGTAGAGTTCCTTTGAATGACCTAGATGACAAAGCCATTTCCTATCACTGGATTACTTATCTAATTTATGTGATAGCTTAATTAGTATATCTATGGAAGTAATTTGTAAGCAAATGAAAGAAGATAGGGCTCTTGACTCTCATAAAATACAAGTTTAATTAGGATGCTATATAATTAAAAAGGGAGATGTATCTTGAAAATTTAATTATATAGATTTAATGATGTTTGATTTAACTCTAATTCATGTTCCATTAATTTCCAACATCTCTAGGCTTATTTTAATAATTTAATTCAAATTTGGCAACTTACATTGGTGAGTATGCCACATAGACTTTTCATTTGTTTAGAGGATCCCCCAATGTCATCTCTGGACAAGTGCCATCTAGTCATTTGTTTGGTGTTGTCATAGTTGTACGAATTTTCATAATATCATAAGTCATGTGTCATGGATTTGTTAATTTCCATTTAGTCAAATCACATAATGCCCTGGATGCATGAAATGTAAAGAATCATGACTTTTTCATGTAGTACCTTTTGCTAAAATACTACTTTTTCATTTATGTGAGTACACAAAGATAAAAATATGTGAATTTGAAGAGTGAATATAACACATAATGCCAATTTAAGTGATGCCAAAATACATGAAGACCAAAAACAATGAAAACTCAGAAGTCAAAAGTATGAAAGTTGTGAAATGTCAAAATAAATGACATGCAAAAGTTTGTATGAATAAAATATGTGAACACCTAAATCCATGAAAACCAAAATTTTTAAATATTGAAATGTTATGAAGTATTAAAATACATGAAGGCAAAAGACATGCAAAGATAAAAAATACTTAGGATTTTGAGACTATAATTTTCTTGAAATGAAAAAAATCTACATACATTTAATAAATTCAAAAGGAATTAATAGTTAAGTAAAAATAAATCACATAAAGTTAAAATAACCCTTTATGCATGGAAAATACAATTTATATTGACATAGATTAATGTGCTTAATCAGAGCCATTAATATGGGAATTAAGAACATTAAAACCGTAACCTTGCTAATTACTAAGATAATTGAAAATGGAAAAGAAATTTTAAATAAAAAACATAGGATTTCAAAAGATAATGTGACCCTATAAAATAAAATTTTGAGAGTGGGGTGTGTTGATCACAACAAATGGTGCCTTACAAGGGCAATACTGTTAAGTATTCAAGAACCTAGAACCTTTGGTTTCACAAACCATAAAACAAACATGAATCATATAAAAAAAGAACAATTAAAACAAAAACATGAAATAGGCTCCATAATATTAAAATAAACATAATAACCTTTCTCAAACCTTAGATTTATGTGTGATGAACTGATCTTATTTTACCCTTATTTTGAATATTTTAGCAAAAACTTAAAACAAACTATACCTTTCATTATGGATTTTTTTTCAAGTATATTAAGGAAAAAGAAGCTCAGTCATTGATATGTTACCAACTATTGGAGATTTTTCAATGATGTCATGATGATATCATGAAGGTGTATGAAGAGCTTTGATATTGTTTAAAAACATATGCAAGTTCAAATTTGGGTTCCCAAGCATTTTGATAGTGTTTTCCCACACTTAGTCAAACTTACAATGAGGCAAGAAGAGCTAGGTAATCATATTTATGTAGTCATATCCCTCACATTTGGATTTTTTAGCAGAAAGTGATCATATGAGTTTGTTTAGTTTTGTGCCTAGTTGATTTGTGCTAAATTTAAGATTATATGTTAAATCATGTCAAAATATATGTATGTGCAAAGTTGCCCTTTTAGGTAGTTTTTGACATTGTTGGCTTTGTGGTATAAAAATCTAAGTGATAATTTTTATGGCATTATATCTCATTCATGTGAAGGCTTTATGAAAAGTTTTTCACCTGGTTGAATTCTCCTATATGAAAAGTTATTGATCTTCCAAGTTGGCTATTCAAATAGATTGTAGTGGTCCCCATAGTCAATTTTGCACAAGGCAATGTTCAATCAAATCTAGAAGAGTTCAATGATGCACATTTGTTTCAATATTTTAGTATTTAGTGAGATGGTAAGAATTTCTTTAGGTTTAATGATGAGTAGAGATAAAGATCAATATTATTCCAAGGATAAATGGTGAGTGGGAGATTATAAAGATAGAGACCAATGGTTTTTATTCAAGTCAATAAGTCAAATTAATATTTGTTTAGATTTATTAGAGACTGAGCTATGCACATAATATCAACAAATTGCATTGAGTCAAAGTTTCTAGATTACATGTAATGAGGTCAACTATCAAATTTTTAACATTTGGATTTGGTCAAATATGAATTAAAGATTTAATAAGATCAATGGTGTTTGTTTAATATAAGTAGTTAGGATATGAGATGTGAGCATTGTGTTTGAGGTTTAACTGTGACCGTTTGCATTTGAATATTTGAATTTACAAAGGACAAAGTAGTTCTCTATATTTTGGCTATATCTTTCAATCTATGCAAAATTTTCTCATGTCATAAAAATTGAACTTGTATAAGAATCCAAGGCACATTTGTCAATATATATTTGAATATATTAATGCACGTACAAACAAAGATATTGACCTCTAAAGTTGTCTATGTGTTTGACCATATTCTACAAGTAATCTGAGATGGGTAATTAAGTTTATTTTGATGATATTTTGATATATATTGATGAATTATATATTGGGAATGTATTAGACTCTATGAGGATGATTTGTATGCATTTTTAGGGTTTCATCAATTGTATTTATTATGAATAATGGTATAGAAGTTGACTATGTGTTTGTTAATGATGAAAATGTGTACAAAATGTTGATTGACCTTGTACAAAAGAGTGCAATGATTACTTTTATAATTTGAGGATGACTAAGGGGTCATGTAGTGTGGACCTATACATATAAATTTGTCCTATATTCTTTTTTTCATGATGATGTGCTAAATGGGTGAATAGGTCTCTATGAGACCTATAAGAGCTACAAGGGCCTTATTAAAAGGTGTAGTTGCTTAAGGGTGACCCATAGATGCTATGGCTGACCTATGAATATTGCATTGAACTATGTCTCAATGAGATAGTTTACTTAAGGGTTAAATAATTCCTAATGGCTGACCATGATGGTGATGATCAAGTGTGCTCTATAAATAGTAGAACCAAAGATGGTGATTTTTAGACTTTGGAAAAAGGAGATTGGGGGAGAGATTTGAGAGAGGCTTATGTGTGTGAATTATGGAGTGAAAGAAGGTTAGAGTGACCTATATATGAGTTGAATATTAGAACCTATTGGGGACTATTTTTATGACCTATTTTCCACAATTTTGTTGGTAGAATAGTGCTCTTATAGATTGAGTGCGAGAGAAGGTGAAGAGTGAAAAGCAGAGGTCCATCATCAAGTGTTGAAGACATTAGTTCTTAGGTGGGATTTTTCATAGGTGTTTTTGTGTTAGATCAACATATAAGGTGGTTTTATCCTCCTTACAAGGTGAAAAATTCTAAAGGTTTGGTTGTTTTTATATCTCAACTAGATAGTGTGGTAGTAACTTGTTGGATTGTAGTCTCATTAAATACGAATTACAGTTATTTGATTAGTTGAAATTAGTCTATATTAGTTATTATTATTATTATAGGATATTATTATAATTAAAATTTATAATGGGTTTTCTCCCCCAAGAGAGTTTCTGACATATGTCATGTGTTATGTTATTGATCTTGCATTGTGTCTCTTGCTCATTGTTACGAATGTTGTGTATGCTTCATTAATGCTTATCGTAATTGATTAAGAATTTGAAATGATTAAAAGTGAAATTTGATAATTTGGGTACACTAATTCATCTCCCATTCTCAGTGTTTTTACCTCAAACAATTGGTATTAAAGTGGGTCCTTTGGTAAAGACTTAATAACTTAAAGGTGATCTAAAGTACAATATGGGTAATCATCAAGGATATTTCTCCACTAATCAAGAACCAATGTTAAATGGATCCAATTATGTGTTTTGGAGTGCAAGGATGAGGACATAAATTATGTCCATAAGGTTTTATGTATTTTATTCTTTTCTATATGGTTATGTTTCTCTTATTACTCGATCTAGTATTGTAGACAAGAATTTGTTTGAGATCAATTATAAGGCAATGGATGCCATCACTTGTGGTCTTTAATAGACTAAAAACACCAAGGTAATCCATTGTAAATTTTATAAAGGTATATGGGACAAATGTCGATCATTAAAAAAGGAGATTCAAAGGTAAATATTGTTAGGTTTCAGACTCATATAAGGTAATTTGAAAGTCCCAAAATGAAGGAAGAAGATTTTGTGGCATCCTTTCTACAGAGAGCTGATGAGACTATGAACATCATCATAGGTCTTGCAGAGAATCTTGAAGAGGCTATTGTAGTCCAAAAGGTATTAAGGTCTTTATACCTCAAGTTTGATCCAAAAGTATCTGGTATAGAAGAAATTCATTATCTTACTCAATTGAAGATGGATCAATTTCATGGAACCCTTACTGCCTATGAGATGAAAGTAAATGATGATATACCACCATAGAAGGAAGAATCATTCAAGACTAAGATGAAGCCTAAGAATAAATTATAAGGCCAAAAACCCAAATATGATGACATATCTGATATTGATGAGGATGAACTGATTACTTTTATTACTAGGAAATTGAATACTAGCTCAAGGAAGTATAAGGGTAAACTACCCTTCAAATGTTTTAACTATGGAGAGATAGGACATTTTGCTTGTAAATTCCCTCATAAGTATGAGAGGAATGGTGATGAAGAGCATAATGTTAACCAAGATGAAGATAAGAATACACATAGGAAGAAAGGATTTGGAAAGTATATCAATAACAAGAAGTTAAAAAGAGTCTCTACACCAATGAAGATTGCAACTCATCAAATGCGAGTGAAGATAATGAATCAAAATATGATCATGAATATAATGGTCAGGTTGAAGATAAATCCATATTCATGGCTGAGGAAGGATGTTTCTCAAATCAAAAGATGCCTACTTAGATTGATTTATATGATGATGAAGATGAGGTGGACTATGAAATTGTATTGATGAATGCTCTTGAAGAACTAAAGATTGAGAAGAATATCAATAAGAAGATGAAGTCTCAAGTCAAATACTATGAGGATAAATTAAGTGTGTACGAATCAATATTGAATTAAGATTATAAGGAGCATGAAGATATGATCAAGTATCTTAGTTACCAATTGGAAATCCTGGCTACAATCTTGAAAGCTAAAGAAGATGAATTTTTAAGGTATGTTTTTAAAAATGTGTCACTGAAATATAAGTTAGAGAAGACATCTAGTAAGGTAAAGTCATTTTTGAGATTTGAAAAGAGTTCACATGATCTATAAAATACTCTAAGTGGTCAAAATCATGCTAGTAATAGAACTGGTCTTGGATATGAATAATAATAAAATAATATAATTCAAGATAATATGAAGACTAATGTGAATAAGGTCAATCATACTTTGAAGACAAATCATCAGATAAGAAACGAAGGTGCTAACCAAATGAAGAAAAATTAGTTTAGACATCCAAATTCCTTGAGGTATGCAAGATTCAATGTTTACTATTACACATGTAATAAATTTGGTCATAGGTCAGGAGAATGAAAGAGACTTGTTAGAAATGAGTTTGCATGTGGCTATGATAGGGGTCATTAGTCAAAAGGTGTGAACATTGTTAAGTGATTTTATTTTTATGACATAGGACATATTCCACATTTTAATCCAAATAAGGTAAGCCACAATATATTTTTTTCAAAATGTATGGTGTGCTATAATTGTGGACAAAGAGGTTACATTCCTAGATTCTACAAGAAAAGGCCTAAAAGACATAATATGTTTATTCAGGCTCCTAGAGTGTAAGAAATAAGGAATGTTAACACATGGAATATAAAGGTGACAAGTGTAAGTCATGATGAGACTGTAGGTCCAAGTAATATATTTTCTATAGTTGATAATCCTTCAGAAGTTGAATAATTCCAAGAGGTCTCATTTTCTACTCATGTTGAGAGTGAAAAGACCAAGCTCAAAGAGAAGACCAAGATATTAGTTGAGGATAGTTCTGAGGTGTGTATGGATCCATGTGAATATCTTGATGTTGTTGAGAATTTATCATGAAAAGAACATCAATTATCTATGCCTAGTGATGAGGTTCCAAACTACAAGGCGGATTCTTTAGAATAAAAGGCATGTCATGAATCTTTATTGTCTCCAAGTATTATTAATAAAATCCTATAAAAGAAGGAGAATGTTTTGTTAGATGAGTAAGTTTTTTATCTTAATCCAAAGAACAATAAGAAGAATAAAAACTATAAGTATCATATGACCAATGAGGATAAGAAATATGAGGAGTTATGTGTAACTCCTGGTTTCATACCATGGTAGACTATTGTGGTGTAAAAGAGGTCTCTATGTATGCTTCCTAAGAGACTTCATTAAAAAGAGAATAAATTTTGTGTGATAAAGATTATAATTCCAATCAGAGAATGTCTTTGGTTAAGGGGGAGCAATAAGTGCATGAGCTTGCTCCAGAGATTTATGAAGGAGCTATTATGCAGGGTCAGAATGGGTATATCCAGATGGAATAATGAGATTGATGAAATTTCAAGAAGATTTTGATGATAAAAAATGTCTATACACTTCTTTGTGATGTTCTGAAAGTTATTTTGTGTTATGAATAAGTGTGTGAATGGGTGTCTCTAGGTGTGAAAGAAGTTACAGTGGTGTGCATTGACTAGAAATAGGTTTATTGACCTTGTTTATTTTAAATTTATAGGGTTTTGGGATATGATAAAAAAAAGTGGTCTAAATTATTAGTTTAAGTATAAGGATTATTAATTTCTTGAATGTGCCAAATGTTTTTCAAAACAAGCTTCACATAGATTTTATGGTTTGTGGTTCTCAAGTTATTCAATTTTCTATCAATATGGAGGGCTAATTAGCTAGTAGGTTTGTGAAGTAGGTATATTGTAGAAGATGATCTTGGTGATGAAAATTGGTGTGATTTAGGGGGAATATGGTAATCCTATAGATATGAAGTTTTAGGTTTTTAAGATATGTGTATTAAAAATTGTAGGCTCTTCAAGTTATAGGTAGGGTTACAAAGAGACTAAATAGGCCTAGTGAGAAGAAGAGTGCTTTTTATTTAGTTTATCCAAAAGATAAAGGTATTTTTTTTTCATGGAGAGTTCTCATGTTTTTTGAGATCATGCCTCTTATATTTTAGGTGGCATGAAGTTCTATTGGTGGTCCTTACGGTAGCCTAAGAGAGAAGGCTAGTAAGTTGTGTAGTGACTCTTCATGGTATGTGGAGATCTGAAGTTGCTCAAAAGGTGAAATTGATTAGAGATATTAGGGGGAGTCTATCTCAAATTTTTATTGGTGAGTTATATTATATTTTAATATTTTTGTGTGTTCTTTCTTCATTGGTTGTAATGCTTGGTTGAAAAGAGTCTTAGCATGGAACAAGAGGATGTTGTCAAGTCAAGTGAAAGTAGGCTCAAGGTAAGGGGGAGTTTGTATCATATTTTAAATATGGTCCTTTTCTATTGATAATATTTTAAGGTCCTTAATATCATTTTGTTCCCACTTTGTCATTGAGTCAAAGGGGGAGAAAGTTCATTTTTAGGAGTGTTTGAAGAGAGAGAAGGAAGGTGAGTTGTATATTGCTATATATGATGGTTGTTGACATCAAGGACAAAGGGTAAGATTATTAGAGAGTTTTAAATTATGTCATGAAGGTTTATATGTTATTGGTGGAAGACATTTGATAGTCTAAGTGACAATGACAAAGTGTGAAATGCTTGTCCTAGTATGCTTGAAGTATGATTAGTTTATCTTCTATTTTGAGATGGTTAAAGATGTTCAGGGATGAGTATGGAGTATTTATCATGTGTAAAAGGTCCCTAAGATGTTTTATAAGTTTTGAGTGATTATTTTCATGAGTATATTTCATTTGGTTGATCATTATTCTCATCTAGATATTTTGGGTCTAGTGGTAAAAAATATGAGTAGGTAATCTGATGATGTCACTATTACCATGTGTGGATGATTTAGGGGGAGTTGGTCATATAGTTGTGATCACATTAGTCCCTAGTTATTATGTACTAAATCTTAGGTCATGATCCTAAATTAATTAAAATATATGTGGGTGCAAAGTTGGGTTCTTAGGCATTTTGATAGTGTTTTCTATGTTTAAATAAAGTTGAGTAAGCATGTTATAATGTCAACATTCACATGCATGGAGGTTTCAGGAGGAAATGGTCACATGGTTTTGTATATTATTATTCCTAGTTATTATGTGCTAAATCACATGTCATACACCTAAACATGTTAAAATATATGAAAGTGTAAAGTTGGGCTCCTAGGCATTTTGATAGTGTTTTCCTATACTTAGCCAACTTTTCAATGAGGCAAGAAGATCTGAGCAATAATTTTGATGTAGTAATATCTCACACATGTGGATGTTTATATAGAAGGTGATAATATGGGTTTGTTTAGTTTTATTCTTAGTTTATTTATGCTAAATTTTATATCATAGACTGAAGCACATCAAAATATATACATGCACAAAGTTAGCTTTCCAAGAAATTTTTGACATTGTTGGCTCTATGGTAGAAAAATATGAGTGAAAATTTTTATTTCACTATATCTCACACATGTAAATGCTTTAGTATAAGTTTGTCACATGGGTGGATTCTCCTATGTGGGGAGATCACATGGTCCAAATTTTAGATAATGAGTCTAAGCATAAAAGAAGTTATTAAGGTTCAAAGTTGGCTACTCACATAGATTGCAATGGTCCCCATACTTATTAAATTTTGCACAAGGTAATGTTTGAGAAAATATCAAAAATATTGATGATGCACATTTTTGCCAAGATGTAAGGAAGTAGTGAGATGTTAGGAAGTGATAGAGGTTTAATGTTGAGTAGAGATAAAGCTTGATCTTATTCCAAGGATAAACGATAAGTGGGAGATCATATAGATAGAGATCAAGGGTTCATATTAAAGTCAGTAGGTCAAAGTGATATTTTTTAGCTTTATTAAAGAATGAGCTATGTATAGAATATTTACATAGTGCATTGAGTCAAATTTTTTAGATTACATGAGATGAGGTCAACTGTCAGATGTTTAACATTTGGCTTGGGTGGACTATATGTTAAAGATTAAATAATATAAATGGTGTGAATTTAATTTGATTATAGAGGACATGAAATTTGAGTATGTTGTTCAAGGTTTCACTATGCCTGTTTGCATTTGAATATTTGAATTTGCAAAGGAAAAAATAGTGCTTTGTATTTTGGATATATCTTTCGATCTATATAGAATTTGTTTATGGTGTAAAAAGTGAAATTGTATATGAATATAAATAATATATAAATATATATATTTGAATATCTTAATGTATGTATAAATAGAGATGATGATCACCAAATTTGACTGTGTTCTACCATGTTCTGCAAGTAACTCGAGAAGGGTAATTGAGTTTGTTTTGATGTTGCTTTGATATATATTGATGAATTAGCTATTAGGGAGTGTTTTAGAATCCATGAGGATGATCTATGTTAATTTATAAGGTTTAAATTTTTTTATGTAGTATAAATAATGGTTTATAAGGTGACTATGTGTTTTTTCATAATGACTGTGTGCATAGAATAATGATTGAGCTTGCATAGAAGAGTGAAATGGTGAATTTAATTATTTGAGGATGAATAAAGGGTTATGTAGTATGGAATTATACATTTTAAGTGGTCATATTTTCTTTTTCTACTTGATGATGTGTTAAATTGATGAATAGGTCTCCATGAGATCTATAAGAGCTATAAGGGCCTTATTAAAAGGTGTAGTTGCTTAAGTGTGACCCATAAATGCTATGGCCAGCATATGAAGATTATATTCATCTATGTGTTGATGAGATATTTTAATTAAGGGTTAAGTTATGCCTAATGGCCAAACAAGATGGTGATTATCAAGTATGCTCTATAAAAAATAGAACCAAAGATGGTGATTTCTAGATTTTGGAAAAAAGGAGACTGGGAGAGAGATTTGAGAGAGGATTTTGTGTGTGAATTATGGGGTGAAGTAGGGGTAAATTTTCCTATAGATTATTTGTATATAATAATATATTTAGGACTATTTTTATGACTTATTGGTCATAATTCTATAAGTAGCATATTGATCTTGCAGATTGAGTGTTAGCAAAGGTAAAGAGTGATAGGTAGAGGTTCATCATTAAGTGTTGAAGACATTAGATATTAGGTGGATTTTTTCATAGGTGTTGTTATGTTAGCTCAAAATTTAAGGTGGTTGTATTCTCCTTGTATGGTGAAATATGCTAAAAGTTTGGTTATTGTTATAGCTCAGGTACATAGGTGTGGCAACACCTTGTGAGATTATAATCTCACTAAATAGGTATTGTAATTCTTTGATTAGTTAGAGCTAATCTAAATAGGTTCCTTTTATTATAGGATATTAGTCCAATTACAAGTTTTAGTGGGTTTTCTCCCCTAAGAGGGTTTCCCACATATGTCATGTGTTATGTGATTGATCTTGCATTATATTTCTTACTCATTGATATGAATGTTGTGTATGCTTCATGAATGATTATGGTAATTGATTAAAAAATTCAAACGATTGAAATTGAAGTTGGATAATTTGGGCACACTGATTGACCCCACTCTCAATGTTTGTACCTATAATACCAAAAAGGTTTTTATAATTTTCCTTTTATCACCATCTTACATGATGCATGATACATTAATGTTCTTTTACAATGTGAGTCTTTGAACATCTTTAGATTTCTCTTTGGATTTATTGATATATCTTTATGATGCATTGATCCTTTTTTTATTTTTTTAATAGAAATTAAATAAGGCAAATGAGAACCACTGTGAGTTAGTGTATGTATGATTAAAACTCCATTGACCAGAATGCCCTAGCCACCTACATCCACATCAATGGTTATCACCTCAAATATGTATTATCATGAAAAATGTGTTTGATCCAAGGAAATGAAAAGTTTTTTTTAATTTATATGAAGTAATGAGAGCATATTTTACATACTAGATAAAAGTATTCAATTATGATATAATGTCAATTTAGTAGTTATTGCATACTTGAAATATAAAAATATTAAATACAAAGTTGTAAAAATTTAAAATAAACTAGTTTTGCATTTCATCTATGATCTACCCATACTTGTTTTCCCTTTTAGATCTGTCCTTATTGACTTAGTATAACATCTTAAGTATGCATGAAAATCATGATAAATTTAATATTAGATTTGTTATACTATAATTCAATCATATTGTCATGAAAAAAAGACATCTACTCTATAAAATATGGAACTAATTTAACGAAACAAAATACTGAAAGTAGGAGAAAACTAATCTAGATAGCGTGAAACTACTCTAATGAAAGTAAATGATATAAAATGTGAACTTAACTAGGAAAAAATTAAACATAATATACTCCTATATATACTACATCTATTTTTGTTATTATGAGGCATCTCTAGATGGTACAACCATGAAGTAGTGATTAAGAAACAACCCATTAAATGGATATGTTAAATCCTTGCCGTGGAGGTCCTTTGGGTAGAAATCATTGTTGGCCATGATCTATGATATTTGATAAGGTTTGATCCATAAGGGTTACATAATTTATGTTGTCCTTTCTTTTCATGGAATTTTTAATATGGAAGTACTAGATGGTATATTCTAAATGCTTTAGTTTTCAATCATTCTATCAAATCATCTTTTGACCAAGTATTGGTGCTCACTAAAATTGTGTAAAGCTTATGTCCTTGAATCTTCCATTTATATTATGTCCATAAGTTAGGAATCCTCTTTCATATTGGTTTACATATAATATTGTATGAAATAAAACATTGTCCATTTGAGAATAATCGGGAATACATGTTTTCATCCATATACTAGCAGGTATGGTGAAGCCTTGAGAGGTTGTTTAAATCTAGTTCAGTCTACCCATAGTGTATACTTTAGTATATGATGCCACTCTTGGATTAACTATATTTGACTTCTTAAAATCATCAATCGTATTATTATCTATATATTTATCCAATCCATTTCCCTAAGGGTAATGATTGAATAATGATATAATGGTAATGTGTTTGTCATGGACCCATTTAGTAAACTCATCTGATTAGAATGTTGGTCCATTATCAAAAACTAAATAGATGGGAATACCAAACCTTGTTATGATGTTCTCATTAAGAAAACTAATTGTATCCTATGCTTTGGAATTCCTAATTTCTACTTCTTTATTCCACATGATGTATCAATCCATAATTGTAAGCATAAACTTATGGCT
The DNA here is from genome assembly GCA_037957365.1 of Torreya grandis. Lineage (NCBI taxonomy): Eukaryota > Viridiplantae > Streptophyta > Pinopsida > Cupressales > Taxaceae > Torreya > Torreya grandis. The sequence continues at coordinate 1,725,085 of JARHVA010003614.1, read as the reverse complement.
AGTTGAGGAATTTAGATTTATGACATTGATGAAATCCAAGCCCCACTAAGAAAATTTTCTTCCTTAAATAATATTTGTAATGGAATTATTGAAATTATTTATCTTTTCACAAATTCTCATTCATGACATGTTATCACATGGTTTTGTGCATCCTTGAAAACTATTGACCGATAATAGCCCATTTTAAGAATCTTACATGTGATGGTGTTTCCAAATGGATGACCACTCCATATCATTTGATGCAGGTTCTCCATGATTTCATGAGATTCCTATTATGATACACATATATCTAATACATACCTTCATAATTTATTTTTTAAAGAATCCATTTTATAATCATGTAATGAGTAGCTTTAATCCTTAAGGATCTTTTTTGTTCTCTATTTAGCTCAAGAGGATAAGTATTAGAATAAGAGGAAAAGTACCATTGATTAAGTATTGAATGATATTAACATTAAATTCTCTTGTAGATACCTAGGTCTTGAGGACTTCCTCAGCTATGATGTATAGATCAAAATCAATATTAAGATAAATGATGCCATGTTCTCTAACAACTTTAACAATCTTGATTTCTATGCCAAATTCCTAAAACTTTTCCATCTATTTTACTTTGCATTTTACCAATTTTTTTTGTACTAGAGTGAGATTAATAGCTAGATTTGACATAATAATAATAGTTTTATTTCTGAAAATGTAATGTCAAAAATTCTTTACTACCTTGATAAGAGCACAAATCTAATTATCTATCATAGAGTATTTGAGTTCTGCTTCCTTCAAGTATGTGTTCATGAACAAAATAGGGTGATCAATTTCATCCATTTTATATGTAATCACATCAATAATTATGTGATTTAAAGCAAATGAATATAATAAATATTTTTTTAAGTTTGATATGATCAACATTGGGGCCTGAGTAATGACATCGTTAATGTCTTGGATAGATTGTTAGGCTTTTAGTGTCCATTCTACCTTAGCATATTATTTCAGCATTACATTTAAAGGCATAAAATCCATTACAAAACTAGACATAAACTTTCTCAATAAATTAATCTTACTAAATGACTTGATCTCTTTATTACTACTTGGGAGTGTTATCCTTGAGATTCCCTAAATTCTATCTAGATTAATGGTGATCCCATCCTTGGTGATGATGTGTCCCAATAATTTTCCTTTAGTGACACTAAATATGCTCTTCTTAGGGTTGAGGTAGATGCGAAACCTTATAAATCCTTCAAATATTGATAGTAAATGTCTTATATGATTAGTTATTTTTTTTTAAAATAGTGAGGTCATCCATACAAATTATTATGCATTTACCTATCCATCCTTTAAATGCATGATTTATATCCCATTGAAAGGTAGTTATTACATTACTTAGTACGAAAGGAATAAATTTTTATGTGTAAGTACCCCAATTTATAGTAAAGTTAGTCTTATTTCTATCCTCATACTTTATCATTACCTAGTTATAACCTAAGAACCCATATAAGAAATTCATCATTCCAAAACCACTTACTACCAGGATTACATCATTTATAAGACAAGGGGTAGTTTTCCTTATAAATTTCTCTTAGATTATTAAATTCAACACATATTCTCATTTACCCATTATTTTTCTTTATAAGCACCAAATAGGCAACCTAGTTTGAATGCTTGATGGGGATTACTATTCTAACACTTAATAGTTTTTGTATTTCCTTCTAGAAAAGGGGTTCCAAGATTGGATTAAATGGCCTTTGCCTTTATCTAAATGGATTGTGGTTGTAATTTATTGGTATTTTATGTGTCATAAATCTTTGTTTAAAAACCCTTAAGTCCTCATAAGTATATGTAATCACATTCTTATAATTAACGAGCAACTATCTTACCTTTTACTTTTCTTCTAGAGTGCATCTGAGACCAATGTTAACATAGCGTGGATCATTATCAACCCATATATATTTTTATTGAATTTAGATTCATTAACTTTAGGATATATTATCTCCATAGATTATGGATCCATGTCAAATGTTCTTTCAAAAGAAACCATTCCCAAAGGTAAATTATTTTCCCTGAGTTGAACTTCTTCTCCCAATTCATCCTAGCCTAAATACTTAAAATATTTATCATCAATGATTTGAGGTTCAAATTATCTTAAACTAGTCAAGAATTGAATAATTTTTTGGTCATATTCAAACACCTAAAAATTATCCACATTATTAGGAATTGATGGGCAAGGCACAATCTCTACAAAAAATCTTCACAACTTGGATTCATGTAATGGTGCTAAATTTGTAGTTGATGCAACCCATAAATAAGCTAATTGATTTAATTCTCTAAGAATATCGAATATATTAAACACTTCAGAGGATTTAATTAGATATTAACTCATATATTTTTACCCTTTGAGATATGACAACCTACAATGGTACTTATTATTGACCTAATTAATCACCAATTCTAAATCCCCATGAATCAATAGATGCTTGCATTATTATCGAAGGAGAACTACAATCCCAAGATGAGTGTCTCATACTCTAATCTATTATTTATGAAATGGAATTTTAATCTATACATTTCTAGGTAATTTTTACCATGTGGATTAGTCATTTTGACACCAATACTAGATCCTTATTTAAATCTCACATCATCAAAATGGAGAGTCCATAACTGTGAAGGTCCATGAAGTTTTTACTTGCATTTCATACTTCATTTTAAAGGTGTAAATAACAAGACTAGGATATTTATAATTAACCTCTTCATTTATTATGTTCTATTATATGATGGTATGCTTCATCCTAAGATCCCATTCAAATTAGATTTGATTCAGAATCCCTTTCCATGTTAGCCATATATAGGAAAAGTCTATTGCCACATATCTTTTTAGTGTTTTTTTATCAATCCCTACTTATTAATAATCCATATACTTTTAGGATATGTACCAAAAGTATGTATATATGCATCTATTGATGTGGATCAAACGTAACCAAAACATGCATGTTATTTAATTATCCAACCATGGGCACAATTATCTTGTCCAACTATGAAACCATTATCTTGTATGAGCTTGGAGTCAACCCAAAATTTTAACATATGTATGTTGGAATTACATTAGCTAAAGCTCCATAATTTAATAAGCAATTGTACATATTATTACCAAACACTCTGATAGAAAATAAGAGGGGAGTCACCTCTAGATCACTTTTGTATATGATGTTTGTATGAGTATCTTTTGGCTTGTCTACAATAGTTTTATTTATAATAGACTTCTTCAAGAGTTCCCCCTATTATATTATCCAGGCTAACTCATGAAGATTTATGTCATATATGTTGTTTTATCATACTTTGTTCTACACATTTGCATTCAGGGGACCTTCATTCCCTTTTGGGGGAGGTGTATTGTTATTAAGCTTTGGATCTAGTGGTATAATCATTTTGTTTGGAGGAGTAGATGTTGTTAATGGTTTCTTGTTCCTCAAATTGTAATTAACTCTTTGGAATTTATAAAAAATGTGGATATCATCCAAATTATCTCATGGTTCATTATCATATTTTCTTAGGAATATAAATTCATGATTTTTGAATACCACAATTATGTTTGAGGAGATAGGAACATGGGGTGGTTCTAGTGGATTATTAATTAAATCTTACCTCATCATTTATCTTTGTAATATTTTGAAAATTGAACAAATATAAACACAATAAAGCTCACCATGTCATGATATGTTGTGAAATTTGAACCAATTAGGCAAGGCCATCTCTATTATGTTGATCTGAGGAAACTTATCATCTTATTATTGTTCCATATTATTTTCAAGCTTGTTAAAAGGCTGATTATATCTTAGAAACCCAAAATTAGGATTATTATTATTATATCCTATAGCATTACCCATCTTTTTTTTATGTATATAAATTCATTACTTAACTTTTGAACCATTAATTGTAAATAATCTAGTTCTACCTTGCTAAAAATATACACTTTGATATACTACTACATAGGCTAGGATTGAATGTTGACTTTGTTGATGACTATTCATTTAGGCATGATTGATCATGTAACCATGATTTTGATTTATTATTAATTATGTCATAGGAGGAAATTCATAAAACTTATTTTGATTAAATGCAAGAAAATTTTGATTTACATGAGGCATTAAACTTAGTGTTGGGAAACCAAAATTAAGGTTAAAACATCTTGCATGTGAGGATTGAGTTGTTTATAAATGTTTATTTATTCTTCATAAGCTAAAGATAGAGTATTAGTATTAATAATTCTTTTCATAAATACTACAATGATTAGATCCAAGACATTGCTTTACATCTACCAGTGTTAAAGCCTCTTTTGGCTTATATGTAATACTCACCTAGGTGTATATATTATATAAAATAATGTTAAAATCATACATTGACTCACCTAGATTTATATATATAGTATTTCAGTGTTTATCTACAAGACTTGGGATGGCAAATTACCTTAATTGTGTAAGAAAGGTTGTTTAACATGAATTCTATGAAGTAATTGAATTATCTAGAAAGTTGAGAAACCAATCATAACCAACATATTACAATGTTTGAAAAAAAAGTATACATGTAACATCTTCATCTATGAAATTAATTAGTCTTAAGGAAACCTTAAAAGACTTGAAATTCTCTTCAACCATTCTTCCTCCCAAAGGGTAGATAAAAGGTAGGTTCTTCTTAGTCTTCCTTGAATAAGTATGTATGTCTCCTAGAATGTAAATAGTAGACCTAGCTAACCAAGGGTTAGATATAGTTTAATTATTGGGTTGATAAAATCATATTAGGGATGATGTTATATCTTGGGGTATTATGGAAACACATGGTGTATATCTGGGGATTCGATGGGTCGACACAAGTGAGACGAATAGACTGGCTTAGGCCTTAGACCTAGTTATTCCTCTAGATGTCTCTAATGCAACTTAAAAATATGAGATAACCTATTTTAGTGATGGAAACATAGAATGAGGCACTATTTATAACAACCAAAAAAAAATTATTTGGTTTTTATGAACACCTAATTCATGAATGAGGTAACCTCTAACATTTTTGTATATCTAAGGAGGTAACTCCACTTCAGGGCACAAGTTACATGTATGGGTTAAAAAACCAGGTGGTGGAATGATAGGTTGAGCATGTAGTTCATTAAACAATTGTTTATGGGTTAAATAAATCTAAAAGAAGACAAAAATACTATTCATTTTTTATGGGTGATAGTCTAAGATATGATGTGTAGATATGAAAATAAACTCAAAACAAGGAAAAGAGGGTAAGACATAAAAGGAATTCATGATTAACGAATATTATTTTCTTCAAACTAGTTTTAAAGAGGATAAGGGTATAAAAATAATGCTTAAAGTTAGCTTCTATTGCATACTAAGCCACAAACACAGTGAGGAGTCTAAAGAAAAAGGATGCTATTAACTTCTAGATTATAACCAAAGGTTGTTATCACCAATACTACTTTTACAAAACCAAAGTGATAGGTTATAACCAAGATACTAAGACCACATAATTATAATGTTACAAAAACTAGGAGGCAGACCAAAAGAGACCCTTTTGAACAATCCAAAACCACTCAATATCCCCACATAATTATTATGAAGTATGCCAATTCATGATAGCTATTTCTAAGTCTAGTTTAAACAAAGCTCAATAATGAAGTCAAAAATAATCTTCAAACATTATATTTCACATAATTAAATACATAGTTATTAGATTTAAATGAATTCACAATCAAATCACATGAAGTTAGAGAATAGACGCATATTACACAGTTACATGAAAATCTAAATATTTATTCATATATATAATGAAAATTTCAGCTCCCCTTGAAATGGGAGAATTAAAATTATATAGATATTTTATGAAGGGATCTCTTTATCCTATATATTATACCAATATTGGAAACATGTGAGAATGATCATAACAAAATTTCTAATTCAATGTAGACTCTACATGTACAATTTGTAATGGTAAAAATATTTTCTAAAAAATATGCAAATTACAAGATCATGCAATGTGTGCATGTTTGTAATATTCCATAGCTATTTTATACATGCATCATATGTGGAATATAAATAGAAATAAAATTCAACTTACATACATTAAATATTAAAATAAATACATATAATAATTAGCATAAGATTCTAAGGATTACTTAACACTAGAGTTTACATGGTCAAGGGAATATCACTTGAAGTGGATGAGGTTGAATTAGAATTTCCTATTATAGCTTGCATCTTCACCATTTTTAAAAATAACACTTATATACCTGATCATATTGAGTCTTGATTATGTCTAGGTTGAGAAGGGATGGTATATGAACTCTGGAAACTTTGATGAATATATGTTGATGTTCCTGCTTCAAGTTTATTAAATCCACTTTAATAATTTGAACCTCTATCAACTTCTTCCTAGTAAAACCAATCTCCTACTCAATCTCCTCCCTAGTGCATCCATAAATACATTGTTTAAAATTTTCAGCAATTGTCTAGAGTAATTGGCCGTATCAATTAGCTTTATTGAGGTGTCCTTTGCTTGCGATAAATTTAATTATTGCAATATTTACATAGCTTAGCTTTTGTGTTCCACCAATTTTTTAATTAAGGTCTTTTCACAAGACACCCAATCATTATTCTCTTGGGTTTTGATAACTACCAAATTGAGGGAATTAGTTACCTAAAGAGGATTCATCAACTATATATGGTCGAAGACCTTATTTATAGTCCATGTTATGAGAAATTTTAATTTATTTTATTCTTCCTTCAAATAGTTAAATAATTTGATATTCTTAGCCAAGTGGAGAGATATTTTGGTATTTATTGTTCTAATAATATCAAGAATATTTTACAACCTAATGGATGCATTTTATACATCATCCTATATATCTCTAAGAATATTCACAATATATTGTTGTTCCAACACTTGATTCAACTCTTTTTGTAGTTCTTATCTGGCCTCTTTGGTTTCTCTATGAAGTTCCATAAATGATTATGTTTGAATTCCTAAATAGGCTACAAAATATTCATTATATGTGAATTATGAAATTCTATGATTCTTTATCTTGGACAAGAAAAAGACATATTACATATCTTCAAGGATTAGGCCTTGCCCAAATTTATCATGTATCTTCATTTTCCTAACTATTTAAACTATCCACATAAATTTATCAAAAATATAACTAGCTTTCAGATATTACCACATATGGCCTTTGAGAAACCTAGGCACTTAAGACCTTAGCCCATTTTGGAATTACCAATTCCATTGTACTAGGTGGATGAGTGGCCTAGTTTGTTCTTGTTGACATGATATTCTTTGAAAAGAGAATTAAAAGACTAAATAATAAAGGCTACAAGGAAAAATTTGATAAATTCCAATGATGGCCTCATAAAGCAAACTAAAATAGCATATACAGTACTATAATTTTACAAAATAATAAGGGAAAAATTAATAGAGATTTAACTGACTAGATCTCATTATTTTACCTCAATATCCATTTACATGACTAAAGCATTTGTGAAATGAAGTGTTCCAAGCATGCACTTAGATATGTAACTTATATATCATATGTGATAATAAAAATGACATCAATAATACCAGCATGATATAATATAAACCTAATAAAATAGTGGAACTAAAATACAACCAATAGTTAAATAACTACAATATCATAATAAATGTTCATGAAGTAAAATAACATGATATCATTAGTAAAAAGGTATAATCAAACATAATAATATAATACATAAATAATTGCATGTCTAGATGGGATATGACATCCACCCCTCTAAATAAGTTACCTTCCTAAATACTAATAAAATAAATGATGTTAATGATGTTAGGAAGAGTTTAATCTTCCTAGGTGGTATTTTTATTTCTCAACTAACCACATTGGACCAACACTTTTTGCATAACTTAGTTTCTAATTTTAATTATGTGATGGGCCAAGATATATACGGGGTTTACACAAATAATCTCATTATCTATCATCTATATATTATTCCAATCTAGAATATAAGAAGGATTAGAAACATATTTTCCTAATAGTGCCATATGAAACACATCATGAATTATATATAGAATAGTAACATCTACATGGTAAGTAATAAGATTTACCTTTTCCATAATGTAAAATGAGCTTAACAAAGTTTGGAGTAACTTTGGATTCCTTACCAAACTTAATACATATTTGTTGTCCTACTCTCAATAAACCTTTTTATGACACCTCAAATTTTCTTGGTGAGATTTTTATATTAGCATCAATTTTTTGACTATCAGAGATAAATTTTAGATTTTGTTTTATAACAACCATTTTTTCATCATATGCATATAAATACTCTAGACCGATAAGCACTATTTTTTATTAACTAGCCTAGTAAAGTGGAATTTTGGACTTTCACTCATATAAGGATTTAAAAGGTGCCATATTATAAACATGATGGTAAGTATTGGTGTATGAAAATTTAAAAAATTGGACTTATTCCTCCCATTTAGACTATTTTTCCATCACATACATTATTAACATATCCTCAACTATATGTTTTATTCTTGCAATTTGGTCATCTATTCCTGGATGATAAGCTGAATTAAAATTTATTTTTTTCCCAAATGTTTCCATCAAGGTTTGCCAAAAATTGTAAGTGAATAACTTATCTCTATCCAAGATAATAACTTATAAAAACACTATGAAGGTAGAGAATTTCCTTCATAAATGGTTTAACAATGGTAGAGGTATAATCAATCATATTTACTAAAATAGATGTAACAACCTTGGTAAATTTATTAATTAAAAGTAGAAGTATATTATGCCTACCTTGAAACTTGGGCATCCTTGAGATGAAATCTAAATAATTTCCCCATTTATTTATATAATAACATGAGGGTAAAATAAACCACTTAGATGTAAATGTTCATCCTTAACACACTAACATTCAAGATAATTTGAAATGAAAGTAGTTACATCCTTCTTTAACCTATTTTGTAATTAAATATTTTTCATTTCATGTGTCAATTTTGTGACACCTAGATAAGCAAAATTAGGTGTGGTATGCACTTATTCTAGTCATTTTTTTGTAATATTTATATAATCAATAATTTATGTTCTACCTTGATGCCTATGAATTCCATCTAAGTCACAATAAAAATCAGCAACATATTTTTCTACTTTTGACAAACCAACACATATTTTTCTACATTCAATGTCAATTAACTATTGAGTTAAAACATAATTTCTAAAATTTGACATCAAAAAATAAATTATAGTAATATAATTCCTTCTAGTAAACACATCAACCACTCTCTTTCAATTCCCTTTTACATAATCAATATTAGTATCTAAGTTGTTGATAATTTATAACCACCTTATTAGTCTTGTTTTCCACTCATCTTGAGTGAATAAGTGCACCAAATTGTGGTGATCATATTTTATATTGAATTATTTCCCAATAAAAAAGTGTTTTCACTGTTTGAGTGCATGAACCAAAAAATTTAGGTCAATATCATGGGTTGGGTAATTATACTAATGGGTTTTTAGCTTTCAAGACTAATAGGGAACCAACTTTCCATCTTGAGTCAAAACAACCTGATACATAATTTACAAGCATCAAACCAAATTTCAAATTTTATGTTTGGATTTAGTATGACAAGGATAGGATTTAAAGTTAACAAAGATTTTATCTCTTTAAAATATTATTCACATTGTGGGGTCCATTCAAATTTAATTATCTTATTTTGTAAATAATTAATAGGTCTAACATATCTTAATAAATTTTATATAAACCTCCAATAGTAACTAAAAAACCCCATAGAGATACATAATTCATGCACATTATTAGTGCATGCCACTCATTAATAATTTCAATCTTTGTAAGATCGAATAAAATAAATTTTCTATAAATTATATGCCCTAAGCAGTGAATATTTATTTGGTAGAATAAGCATTTTGAATATTTCCCATATAATTTGTGAGGCCTTATCTGTTTAAATACTAAGTATAAGTGATTTTCATGTTCTACCTAATTATTAGAGTATATCATAAGATCATCAAGAAAGAAGCATAAAAATTTATATAATAGATCTTGAAATACACTATTCATAATATTTATGAAATAATTAGGTATATTTGTTAGACCAAAAGGCACAAAAATGAAATCATAATTATCAGACCTTATTCTAAAGGAATTTTTATGTGCTTATTCATCTTTAATTATAGAGTTGGTGATAACCTAATTGAATATCCATCTTATAAAATATAGATACTCTATTAATTTTATCAAATATATTAACAATTATAGGAATTGTGTATTTATTTTCAATGGTGAATTTGTTTAGCATGTGTAAGTCAATGCAAGGTATCAAGGCACCATCCTTTTTTTTATAAAGAAAACCATGGTTCCCCAAAGTGACATGGTTTTCATAATCATCCCTTTTTCCTTTAGATATTGTAGGTTAACCTTGAGTTCTATTTGATCTACTAAATTCATCCTGTATGTGGATTTATATATAGGCGAAAATCAAAATATAATGTCAATGGAAAAATAAAACTCTCTTAGGAAGCAAACATGGTAATTCATCGTAAAACACATCCCTAAATTCTCTCAAGATAGGTTATTAATTTAGAGTTGGTTCTTTATTTTAAAAAATTTCATTTAATTACATATAATAAATTTTTCACCTCTTTCTTAATTCTCTTTTAAACTAGAAAGATAAAATAGTATTTATAGCTACAATATTTATGACACCTTGGATTTCCATTGGTTTATTAACATCATCAAGGATTTGTGTTCATTTTTTAAAATAATAAATCTTTGATTGATGTTGTTTAAGCCAATTTGTGTCTATAATTAGGTCATAATACCTCAAAGGGGACACAAATAACTTTACTTGAGTCTTTAAGATTCTCAGATAAAGCTTAGTTTATTCTAAACATTTTGAAATGTGACAAACTTTACCTCCCATCCTTTAGAGTCTCGATAATTTAGTTTTGAACTTTAAATAAATTGTAGGATAAATGAAACTATAAATTTCACAAAAATACTTAAAATAGTCAATGAGAAACTAGAAATTATACCTCTAGTTTCAATTGGAGTAAGATGTTAGTCTACATTTATGTTATTCATAGCATCATAACCTTGATATTAATTAACTAATTTACTTATAGACATGGACAAAAATAATGGTAATGGTTATCATCACACTCATAACATACAACAATAGTTAATGTATGTAAGGTTATAATGTTATCTAATGTTCTTGGGCCACATAAGTTTTCTTGTTGTTGGTTCTGCTTCCCATTATTTTATTTTACAAAATACTAAGGTTTGGAACTTTTTTTTAACTTATGAAACTTTCCATAATTATTTTTATTATTCACAAAACCCTTTTTATGATTAAATTTATTGAAAATTTTACTCACATGAGTAATTATTCCTTTAGACTTAGACTAAAACATGTTGTTTTGATATTCTTATATTTATTTTAGGAGATCCCTTCTCTTTTGCTTATGTATGATGTGTAAATTCTATAGTAGTAGCTAGGGTGTGTGGGTTTTTCATGTTGATATCATGAATCAACACCTTTTTAAATCCTATCTTGAAATTATTAACTTTATTTTGTTCATCATGCATGTAGTTTACATATCGTAGGAGGCTAATAAAATCATTATCATACTAAAAAAAATCATATTCCATTGACTCAAAATATGGAGCTATTTAATATTTTATTATTTAAAGGTACTATTCATGTACCTATTCCTTAAATACATCTGAAAGGTATCCTGAGAAAGTTTCATTAGGTCATAACCCTTAATATCATACAACTAGTTCTACCCCAAGGTCGCATCACCTACCAATTGGTAGGCTCCAATATGATATTTGATGTTTGAGTGCATATTATATAGAGTGAAGTATTTATATAGGTTAACTAATAATACCTCAATATCCTACCCAAATTCATTACCAAAAAAGTAGAGGTGGAGTCTTTTTAAGCTCTTTGATGATGGGATACACAAAATTTTACTACTATGGATTTTGATCCCTTGGTTCATATATATGTACTTCATATTATTCACCTTATTTTATATTTTAGATATTAGTCACCATTTATCCATATGATTCTATATAAACTTGGATGTTATGAAGAACATTAAAATGTCATATAAAAAACATTACGTAAAGTAGTGGCATTATTTGAATTAAAATTAATGTTATTTTTACCATTAGAATTGTTGTTAAAATGGTCATCATCAACATTATTTATAATATGTTCATTATGATCTCAAATTTCAACAAGGTCACTACAAATATTTATATTTTCCATGTCTTCTCGAGTCCTCACCATCCTAGAAGACACCAAAACAAGTTAAGCACAATAGTTTTCCCAAAGTTACAATAGATTTAAGATTTGATACCATTGTCATAAACCCCCAAAATTCTACCCATTATTTTTTTCTTTTTTTTGAGGTCATGATAAACTTTTAAAAACATCAATCCATGTAATTGCAACATTTATTCTAACATATCTATGCCAAGGTTACATATGTAATTAATTTTTTCCTCTATACTATTTGCAGGTAGGTTTACTCACTAGTATATCTTGTGTCAATTGTAATTACAATAATAAAATAATTATTTATTTCTTTGGACCTAATTTAATCACTTAGTTTCAATAATACTTTCTCACTCTAAACCTATATGAAATAGTGGAATAAACCCACATAATTTTCATAACCAAGATTTAAGATTATATTGAGTATTAAGTAATCATTATAGGTTTTATTTATTATAGAGGGTATCACATCAAATATAAGTTAAGTATCTATGGATTATTAATTCCATAAAAATGTACTTATCCCAAAATTATAGTAATTCATACATTAGGACATACCTAATAATTATACTAGTTTATATTTCTCTTAAACCAATTTAAAATAAATCATGTAATCATTTAGAATACAAGACTAATATCCAATTAATACAAGAATAACCACATATACATATTATATTTTATTTTCTTTACAACTTAAAGTGCACAACATTATCTTATATATAACATTAAAGATTAAACAATATAATTTGGGGTTTTAAAATCAATCCACTTTCATTACATGAATAACAACTAATATTGTTTCACTCTTTCACTTATCATGTTTAAATAAATTTAAAATGAATTAGAATATTCCAAATATATATCTAAACCATATGTAGTGTATATTTATTAAAATAAAAATTTCCATCTTCTCAATACATCTAGAAGACTTCAAATAATAAATATTTACTTTACTCATCATCCACTACTTTTCTTGTAACTAGGTTCGATCTATCTAGTGATATACCATTATTTATACTAATATGGTTAGTTATATATTTTTAGAATCATATCTAAATTTAAAGGTATTTCCCTCTCATATATTAAAAAAAATACACACTCGGAACATAGATACACATGACATGTTTACCCAAAATCCAACAAAAATACCATGTCTATATAAATAGTTTTGGGTTGCTAATAGGGTACACCTATTACACATGATTATCACTAATGTGCTTAAGGTATTTGAGATTATTTTACTATTTCCTCACATAGATCAAATCACTTCACAATTTTATTTTAATTCTTGCTTCAATAATTAAATCTATGATGTAACAAAAAAAATTATTCTAGTCTTCAATAGTTTACCAAAATCAGAATCAAAATTAATGTAGCTCAATCCTCTAATCCATTACTCCAATCCACTAAATGTCATAATTATTATCTACCTTTATACCAATAATAAATTATCTACTATGGAATTAGGCATAGTCTTAAATATACATGACAAGAGGAAAATCACATTTTATTTTCATAATTTAATATTAAAGAATCATGATTCTCTTTTATAAGGATTTCAACATACTATAATAGTGCATATTTACTATAACGCTCAAAAAGGAAAAAACACTAATCAATGTGAGATGAACCAAGACTTATATTATTTATAAAACATTATCTTATCCAAAGAATGTTTTCTAAGAGTAATTCATAGTATTCATAGCTTCCAATTAAAATTACTAACTTAAAATAATTACACACTTCCATACCCTTCAATAAAAATTCTTTGAACAACTAGATCTGAGCATACATAATTTAAGTGTTTATACAAAGAAAGGATAATCAAGTTTAAATGATAGATCATGTTTTTGTGTGAAATTACTCACAATTATAAAAAATTAATGAAACCTTTCCTTCTCTATTAACCACTATAAGCATATTGTATAATTTTTCATGTCCCTAAAAATGGGTCCTAGGAGAAAATATCAACTAAAAGGAAGATACATAGGTGTTTATATCCAATAGCCCAAAAAATCATATCTAATTTTTTTAAATCATAATATTCATACGTAATTTAAGAAATGATAGACATATTCTCATCTTTATTATTAACTTTAAATAATACTCTCTATATTCATTAACTTGCAAAGGACTATTTATGTAGAATTCAAGAACATCAAATAAATTTAACCTAAATAATAAGATATATATTTTTTTCAAATCAAGGCATCAAATCAAACAATCAAACAATACATCACTTATTAACATAAAAATTCATGATTTCATTATCACATGCTCTACGTGGTTTTAAATAAACATAATAATTTGATTCAAAATGTTTGTACGTTTAAAATATTTATAAAGTTAAAGAAAACTTTGCCCAAGCAACCAACCAAGCAAGGGTTAAAATAATACATTGTTAAGTCTAAAATTATATGCTCATTTAAACTAAATATTGAAAGGTAAAAAATCATAATAAGTAAAATAGAATTTATATCTTATAAAACTATTCAACATTAAAATTTTACATTGATACATAATGAAATAAACCCTAATGAGTACTCTTTATAAAATATAATAAAACTTCATCCAAGAGTATAGTACAACAAAATAAAAATATATTATTTATTTATGCCTTGATATCATTGGAATAGCTCAAAATACACCTTAAGTATCATTATAAACATAATTCATTCCTAAAATCATGCACATGAACCACTAAATTTACAACTTGTTTCCATTTATTTGGTGGTAGTCCTACCCAACCCAAACTTTAGTTCAAGGATCAAATATCTCACCAAAAATAGGCTCCCAATTCATAAATATGAATTAAAAAAATGGTTTTAAATAATTATATCTAGTCTAAAATGACAAGGGTCTTAATAAAAAATAATAATCACATTTAAACCAATACCTAATACAATAACACGCTAGCTCAAGAAGCAAACAAGTACAAAAAACACATCGATACTATTTTAAGTAAAAATAGAAATTATCAAACTATATTTCCCAAAAAAATCATATTTATACCATATAATAAGTGATATCATTCCAAAACAACCATACCCAAGTGGGTCTCCTCAAAAATCTATTGTGTTTCCATAAAACATTAAATTAGGAAATTATACCAACTATAAGTGGTAAAAGAACTTATAAAAATGGTGAGAGAGTTATATTAATATAGGATTAACTTAATATAACCCACTAATAATCCTTGAGTTTAAATAAAATAACTTTTATCAGATATACCTAATCATATTCAAATTAATAACTTACTTGTTTGAATGCATAACTTATCTATTTTTTTCTTTTCTTTCTCTTTCACTATTTTTCCTTGCCTCCTTTTCATACTAACATCGAAAAAATCCTAAAATATGGTTTTAAAATCCTTATATCCATATTTAAATATTAATTCCATCCAATAAAATTGATTTAAGGAGTAGAGAACTTCACGTACAACTCATAACTTCCTCCACTTCTCCAACTTCCCACTTCAGTATATTAACACAATGAATTAAGTGAAATATTTTACAAGTATTAATACAAAACTTGATAAAATGGTTAGTTTTTTCACATAATTTTAATATAAAAACATATTAATTTTTCTCCTAATGTCTTCAAAATGACCTTTTCCAATCATTAACATGTCCTTTTTGACCATGTTAACTTGATTATGGTTCAAATCATTAATCAAATTATTTCTACAAATATGTACTAAGTCCCAAGACCTTCCAAGGTTTTTTTTTTAATTAAATCAAATATATACATGTATTAAAAAAATTTTCCACATGAATGATTCAACTAGCTTGACATACTCAACTAATGAATACATCCATATCTAGAAAAATAATAAATACTACAAGGCATAATTGGCTAGATTCTAATGATGACCTCCAAATAACAAACTAAAAAACATGCACAATACTATAATTTTATAACATGAGATAGGTAAAATTAAGAGAGTATGAATAGACTAGATCTCATTATTTTACCTTGGCATCTATTTGTTTGTATGAATTAAAGCATCTGTATGGTGAAATGTTCCAGTCCCAAACCTAGCTCAGTAAATCAGTTATCATTCAAAATCATAAAAATTACATCAATAATACCATCTTGATATATTATAAACTAAATAAAATAATTAAACTAAAATATATATAATATTAAAATAACAAAAATATCATAATAAATGATCATGAAGTAATAAAATCTGGTATCAATGTTTCAATAATCATAATGTATAAACAAATATCATTAAGAAACAAATAAATAATTGAATGTATGGATAGGATATGAAATATTATAATTAGGTCTTTATTTATTTATTTATTTATTTATTTATTTATTAAATTTTATAAAATTTGAATTTTTCATGTTTATGAGTAGATGTATTGTATTTTTATGTAAAATCACTTTCCCATTACATAATGTAGGTTTTCTTAATTATAAAAAGGGAATCAATTTTTTGAGGAGAAACAATGTTTATGAAAATCAAAATACATATTTTAATATCATAATTTGTGTGAGGATAACACTTTTTACCTTAATAATAAAAAAATTGACTTTCCATAATCATTAGGGCTTAGGTAAAGGGAACCAACACCAAATACACCCATGTCATTTTTTATTTTTAATTAAACTTACTAAGGTAAAAAATATATCATAACCATTATGGTATAACCATCATAATAAACATAATCAATATATTAGACATATTAAATAAAATATATGATAATCATATATGAGTTTTTAATATCTTTTAAAAAAACATCTAAAGAGCTCATTGGGGTTTACTATATTTTCAGAAATTGAAATGACATAGGCCTTATGAACAAGAAAATAAAACACAAGTGAGATAGGGTTATTGAATCTGAAATCATATTAGTCTTAACCCTAGGAAAATATATAAATTTATATTTGAATATATGTAAAATAATATGAAATATTAGAGGATAAGGAATATTAAAATGGTGTTGTTTAAGAATATAAAGGAACATGCTAGATAATCATCCATAGGAAAATCATAGATGTCACAAAATGAAGATATACCATTAAATTATTTGTGAAAGATAATGATTCACTAAAATGTAATATGATTTGTTTTTCATAAAGGTATGGGGGGAGGGGCGGGGGAGGGGGGGGCAGGGGGTTTGAAAGGATTCCTTTGCTTGTACATAGTAAACTAAATATAGAATAGTTAAAGCACAAACATAACATAATATTCATCACCTATAAAAAAATATAATATAAAAAATAACCAATTATTAATATAAAAATTTAAATTAGATAAAAAATAACTAACTTTTTAACTAACCCAAAAAAGAAACTACATATCAACAACAACAAGAAACCAAAATCCAATATGTGCATTTCTTGATTTTCCCACTCCCAATAAGTTGGGGCTCCTCAAAACCCATATTTTAAAGATCTAAGAGTGTATTTTTGTAATTTAAGATTTGAATATAATCTATTGGAGACTCACTAACTTCTATATGTGATTATTATGGCCTTGTTAAGTCATTCAACTTCCCATAATGAGGTAAGTATGAGGCCTAATGGAATAGTCGCTTGTTGACTTCCTTATTTGGATAGATTCACTAAAGATTTAAAATATGTGATTGATATTATAATTTATTATTGTTAGGTTATTCTATAAAAGGAATAAACCTTTATATAGATTATTATTCCTTATTATGATTTGAATCCTCATCTTGTATTTTGTGTTCTTCCTCAACTAGACAGGTATCTATACTCTTATTTCTCTTTCTAATAACTAAGTATTTAATAAATTTGACATTGGTTCATTCTCTCTTAAGGTGATCCATTTTTGGACATCCATAATAGTGAATACTAATATTCTCATAGTCTATCACTTAGACCCATTCATATTTTATTGTATAAAGGTTTATGTTTTAAGGACATAAAACTATCACATTCATCAAAAATAATTATTTAGGATTTAATCATCTTGGATTTGATATTTATATTCTCCTATGTTTTTTCATCCATGTATAGGTAATGGGAAATGGAGTTCCAAATTTTGAATAACACATGTTCACTCTAAACCTAAATGGGTAGAGTACATAGGTTAACCCATATAGAAACAAAATTATTATTTTATGTTAAAGGATTGAAACCTCTAAACCCTAGTTTAATAAATATTTCTCTTTATCCCATAAACAATGTATTAATGTAATCAAATACATATTTTATTACTAATAAGCTTTTAAAGTTTACAACAAAAAAATTATTAGTAATGGAATATCTTGGGCCTCATCATCAATAAAGAGAGATCTGAGTTCACTCTTTACCTCATTTAAAATTGGTCTTCTACATCTAACCCATCATATAATTTTTATAGCTTATACATATTCTAGATCCAAATAAAAATATTCATCTTAAATTAATATTTAATCTAAATATATGCCACTGGTTGTTGTTATATTCCCAATAGAAGCAACCTGAATCTTTCCCTCACTAATAAACAATGTTGGGTCTATATAGCTTTCCCATACAACTCCTTTTCTTTTTTCCTTATTCACTACTTAAAATACCATTGTCTCATATCTTTGTGGAAATTTTTTCTTATTTAATATGTTAATCCACCACTCACTTACACTCATTCCATCATTTTGTATCAGTTTTATCCATTCAATTACATAGGGTTACCTAATCCATCATCCTATCTTTCTTTTCCTCTATTATGAAATTCATGATTAGGCTTTCCATATCCTTGTAATAGTTATTTAATAAAGCATTTTACATTGTAACACAAATCATTATCTAATATACCATCTTGACTTTCCTTTACTCCTTTTTGTTACTCATGCTTAACCTTTCCTTTACCATGGATCATTTTTTTCATTGAGCACTCACCATTCCACCACATAGAAGTAGCTAGACCATTACATTGATTTTACATCATTTCTCCATTTTTAAATTTTGTTTCTTCCTCCATTTTATACCTTGAGGTTAATAATTTTGAAATAATTTGATATGAATAAATTTATTTTAATCAAATTACAATAATATATTTATATTAATTTAACTATGCATAATATACATAATAGAGAATCTATCCTAGTTAATTTCCAAAATAAGACCAAAAAATTATGAAAGTAGGGTTTAAAATAGTATCTTTAATATCATTCATTAAAAATTATTCTTACAAAAAAATTTATGTTAAGCCTATAATAAATAAATGATTTATTTGAAATAAATTATGTGAATTATTTGGAAAACTATGTCACTTAAATGAATGTAATAAAAATATATTTTTATTAATAAGTTATAAAAAATAAACAATATCATATTTTATATAATGTCTGAATAAATATGGAATACAATGGTGACATTGATATTGAAAAAAAAGGTGAAGCAGAAGGATAAACTTTCAATAATGGTAGAGGGTTTTTTGTTTTCTTCAAGCTTTGTTGAGGGATCAGTTGTGAAATTTATTTAAGGGAAATAGAATAATATGAAGGAAATGGTAAGGAAAATTAAGGTGTATAAAGAATATATGAGTAAAAATATAATCTAAAATGCTTTGGTGTGATGGATTTTGATCTGAAGGTTAAATACTATGCATATTCTTGGTTGAATTTTTTTAGATCTTACTTATTATGGGATTCACATGTTATTGATCAACCTAATTTAGTTCCTCTTTTGATGGTGAAAATGGTAAAAATTTCACCATTTTTGAGGAAGGGTTTGGGTATAATTCATAAATAAGGTTACAAATGTAAATGGCATAGGAAAAATGTATTAAAAATGTTTTTAAAAAAATAAAAAAGGGTGGAAAATATAGGGGTTTAATAAAAATAAAACTAGAGAAGAATGATGGATTTTTAAATACTATTAAAGATTTTAAAGTAGAATTTTTACCCATTTTTTGTGTACATAACAAGTATAGTAGAGTTCATGTGGAATAAGTGGACCAAAGGTTTGAAATAGGTCTAAGCTTGTAACATGAAGTAGATGAGTAGGTTCTCATATGTTATAAGCATTCAATAACATGGACCAAGTTGAAGAAAGAATTAATAATCCATCACAACATCAAAATATTTATCAAAGGATGGATTTGTGCATGTTTAAGGACCAAACCATCACCAAGATATCATGTAGGAATAAATAGACCAGTTCACTTATGTATTTTATAAGTCCACTCAAAAATCATCACCAACTAAGATATTGTAAAGACATAGAGTTGTTCATGCTAGGAACATGATATGAAAGTTTCATGTGTGGACAAGCTTTCTAGCTCAAGTTATGAGTGTTCAAAGTTGAACCTATAGAATGATACATTCACACAAATGTCAAAATAAAGATCTGATTAAAAACCCATTTGAATCCAAAAAGTAATGGTCACACAAACATCATTAATAGGCACACAAATTTATTTAATGATCACATGAATGTCAAATTTAAGACATAGTAAGAAATCCATTAGATCCTAAATTTGATAGTCATGTAGATGTCAAATGATGAATGTTTGGATATCAATTTTGAGCTTGTAATGTAGCCATTGGATGTGAAATAGTGGGTCCTAATAGATATGATAGTCCATGTTGCATCATAAATATTAAATTGATGGTACATGATAAGTTAGAAGTCAAGGAGATAGAGAGGCTACCACATGGCACAAGTGCATAAGCTAAAAAAATGATAGCAAATCTTGAGTATAAATATGAGACTACCAAGTGTCACCAGCTCATATGGAGTTGACAAGTCATAGGTAGATCAATGAATCGTGGTCATTCATATCAAGAAAGATAAATAGCTTGAGATGGGTCAATGAGTCATGATCTAGGTTAAATATTGATAATCAATAAGTAAAGGGTTATCTTAGGACATTTCCATGAAAGTCGATAGAGTAGTATTTAACTCGAATAAGGAAAATACAAAATAACCTAGCTTGAGCATGATTTGGGCTGAACCAGATGGACATTACAAGAATTGGTATCAGCATTAAATATCCATAGAGACAAATTAGGTCTTTAAAACCTAATATAGATAAAGGTTTGATGGTCTAAATGATGAAACATGACCAAGCATTGCTAGTAGAAGTCTATGGAGGTAAAATAGGTCTTTTTGACCTAAAATAGACCAAGAGGTGTGGTAACTTATTATTGAATCAAGAATATGCACCTGTGATTTTTTGTGTCAATTAAAACTATAAGAAAACAAATAATTTGGATTAGTTTTCACCTTTAGTGTACCTAGGTTTAGTTTCCCATGTAGGGGAATATAAATGAGATATGGTGGGGAATTCTCATTATTTTGCATAGTTATAGCTCAAAAAACTACCATTCATAGTATGATACTATCACTATCAACTTTTAGGGATTTAATCTTCATAAACACATCAAGTGGACTTAGGGTCCCAAGGTTGTGAGATGGTAGTTATAAAATTAGTTAAGGGCATTTATTCCACTCAAATAGACTTTGTGATCACATAAAAGAAGCCCTTGTCTTCTAGTGGGATCTCTCAACTAATGAGAGGATTTTTAGGATTATTAGGATAAAAGGAGGTCCATGTTTTTTTATCAAAGCACATATACAAAAATAAATTAATGATCTACTACCTCACTTCTTGATCTTGATGACTTTTCTCCACTATCTAATGCATTGTTCCCATCTCTCTCTCTATGCTATATATATATATATATATATATATATATATATATATATATATATATATATATATATATATATATATATATATATATATATATATAAGATTTTGAGCAAAAAAAATGCATCTTCTCTATACCACTATGATCCCTCTCTTGGTCTTAACCAAAAATCTACCAAGATGGAACTTGTAACCTCTTTAGATGAATAAAAGACTATTCTTTAGATTTCATTGTTTTGGTATAGTGTGTACATGTCAAAGTTTCATATGTGGTAGAAGTATCTCCCTTATCAAGTCATTATATCACTTAATTACTAGTTAATATTGTTATGCAGGTCAAGTTTAGTGTTCTACATCTCTGGATTGAATCCTGCATTGGGATATTATGATTATTTAGTGTCTTTCTTTAGACCTCTCCTTCATTTCCCTCAACTTTTGGTCATTTGGTGAACCTTTACATGAAATAATAATGTATGATAGATGTGTATAATCCTAGATATATTCTTGTTTATGTTTCACTAGTGTTTAAGAGTCAAGCAAGGTGGATCAATCATAATGTAGGTCCATTACCATATTTAGATTAGCTTTCCCTTTCATGTTATATTTTTCTACCTTTTCCTCAATCATTAGTATGTTTTAGTAGTGGTAATTAGATAAAATTATCCATCAGAGGAATGATCCTCATTGAAAATCCTAAAGGTTTGACCCCATTATAAGATACCCATAGCCTAGGGTTAGTCCCATGTTGAGATATATTTAGAAGTAGGAACTGAACACTTCTGCTTCTAGCTAGGGTGAAATATAGACCTCCAATAGTTTTGGCGTGCCTAGTGGGATGAAAGTCCAATGTAGTAGAAGTATTTTTGGTGTTTTTCTTCTACATATCAGCCTTTAGAGGCATTATACAAATAATAATGGTGACTCCAAGCATTTATCAACTAGTTAAGAAGTTTAACTTAGTACCTAATCATCATAATTTACTATGTATAATCAGTCATATTTTTTTATCAATATGCTTATCCTCTAACTTAAAAACACACTTATCAGGTAAATAATGTTTATGTGTTCCCCCCAAGTGGTCCTAAAATAGCCTATCAACCCTATCATGGCCTTTGTCCTCCTTCTACCCCTATATATGACTAAGGTCAGCGTCTTTTATATTCAAATCATTCCTCTACTTCCCATTATCATGACTAGGCTTACCATGTTACATCCTTGTTAGGAGTCAAGCAATCATTAATAATTTATATTGAGTTAATAAGTGAGATTGGTAAGGATTTGGATTTTTCTCCAGTCATCCCTATCCATACTCTACAAAAATCAAGGAGTGATCTTCATTTAGTGAAGAATAGATGGTTAGTTTATGAAAGTGAATAATGGTCATCTTACAGGAATGAGGACATAACAATGATAAGAAACATGGTGTAAAATATAGACAATATTTTAATATATTATGAAGGATAATAAACTCATTTAGACTAGTCTTATGTGCCCTCTTCTATCCAAGAACCCCCTATTCAACCTTATCAAAGTCTATCCTTATCAAAACTCAAAGAGGGAATATTGGACCAAGGAAAAATAATCATGAAGATCAATGAGGGGGTTAAAATTATAAAATAATTCCATATTCATTCCATAGAGGGGATAAAGATCTTATTGTAACAGTCATGGAATGTATGGGCATCCACTGAAGAAATTGACTACCCACATATTGAGAAATAGATGAAAGGTTAGGTATTGTCCATTCAAAACGTTTTTAAGCAATGAGAGAAGTATGTCAATCTTGAGCCAATCAATTTTCCCTCTCCTACCCCTATTACCATTATTACTCAAGAGAATGAAGCTTTTCCATCTTGGATCCTCTCCTATGACCCCAACTATTTCATACCCTCTCTTGTGAAACCACCCTCTCCCACACCCATTTAGGAAAAGGAGAAGATGTCAAATTTTACACATTCCCCTCATGGAACTAAATCAAGGAAGGCATAAAGAAGGAAAGGGAGGTGTTATTAAAGGCAATCTAAGAACTGATCCTAGTAGAGGAAGGGTTAGTTTTAAAATAAATGAATCAAGTAACCATAGCTCAGTTCAATGATCTTGGTGTACAAAAGTTTTGAGACTCTATATCCTTAGTTCAAGAGCCACCTAAAATATCACTCAAAGTACTTAGATGGACGGATACCCTCCTAATATGTAAGAAAGGTAAACTTCTTCACCCTCTCACCATCTCCCTTATAAAGGAGGAACATGTTATATAAAGGATAAAAGAGGATCTTGTAGTCATAGGTGAACCTGAAGAGGAAAATGCAAGTGTCTATGATCAATAAATCATAATGGGTATTACACTTCATCCAAAAAGGGAAAATTTTGGTTTGGACTAGATTTCTTGGCATGAATTTGACACAAATGAACTAGATCCTGATAAGGTCAACCCTCAAGATGAAAATAGAGTAGATTTTGAATGGACCACTAAAAGTCTATTATAGATAGATCAAGAAGAGGATCAGGAATAAGTGTCTGAGGTGGGTACACTTCAAGATGATGTTTCAAATGAAGATATCCATGATATGTAGGAGATAGAGGAAAGTAAATCAGATTTAGAGAAAAACAAGTGTGTATTTCAAACCTTAGATGGTTAAATCAACCCACATTTTTAGTTGAAGAACAAGATGAAATCTTGACTAGGGTTATTTAAAGAGACATCTCAATTTTTCAAGTGATTCAATTTGATGAGCATACTAGTGAAGAACCTAAAAAATTGTGGTGGTGGTTGAGTACCATAACCAAAGAATTTGAAGAGGCTGAGGGACATTTCCTTTTTCTAGAAATATGTGAGCATATTGATATAGTCATGATCAGTCTTGATTTACATAAGGACAAGGTGGAAGAACATGGTATTTTTGAACTACCAATTGAACCAAATGAAATTTCTCACAAGATCGCAAAGGAATTTTTCATGAAAGACTTTCTTAGGAGTGATAAGAAATAACAAGCAACTACTCCCATAGTCCAACATGAACTATGCTTCAAAGACTTTAACTATTATGTCTACATCATTCCATTCCATCCATTGGGGATTGCATCAAAAAGATTGGGCATCAAGATACATGGTCCACCAAATATGATACCTCCAAAGTAAGGTATTTTTCATCCTGGTTTACTACAAGTGAATGATACTCACATTTTTCCATTTGACCCAAGAGGGAGGAGATTATGAATTAATTTACAATATTATATTTTAAAGTAGGTTCATGATTTTATCTAAGTACCTTTGTGCACATTTTTTCAGTAGGTTAGTTTCCCTTCAATAAGTGCCTTGGGCACTCTATCTTGTTTTTTAAATTTCTTAGTCCTTTGTATTTGTTTCAAAAGAGGTTAGAGCAAGATTGGTAGCCAGTTAGATTTAGGTTAATGTGTTAGACCAGATAAGAGACTTCATGCCTAATGGAATAGATAAGGTAACATGTTCTAGGTTCTCTTTCATAGATAGGCATGCAACCCCTATGATTCACTAAATATGTTTACCATTTTTGGCCCAAATACCAAGTAGAGTAGAATTCATGTGGAATGAGTGGACCAAAGGTTTGAAATAGGTCTAATATTGCAACATGAAGAAGACTATTAGGTTCTCATGTGTTATGAACATTCAAGAACATGAACTAAGTTGAAAAATACTTAAGAATCCATCAGAACTTCAAAATATTGATCAAAGGATGGATTTATGCATGTTTAAGGACCAAACTATCACCAAGATGTCATATAGGAACAAATAGACTAGTTCACTTTTGTATTTTATAAGTCCAATAGAAAAGCATCACCATCCAAGATATTGTAATGCCATAGATTTATTCATGCCAAAAACATGATCCAAAATTTTCATGTCTCCACAATATTTCTATCTCAAGTTATGAGCATTCAAAGTTGAACCTACAAAATGTGATATTCATACAAACATCAAAATAAAGCTTTGATAAAAACCATTTAATTCCAAAAAGTGATAGTCATGAAAATGTCATTGATGGGTGTATGAACATATTTGATGGTCACATGGATTTTAAATTTAAGATAGAAAGAAAGGCATTGGATCTTGATTTGATGGTTACATGGATGTCAAATATAGTCACATGAACATCAAATGGCGGGCATTCAAACATCAATTTTGAGCTTATAAAGTAGCCTTTGTATTTCAAATAGTGGATCTTAGAAGATTTTATGGTCTACATTTTATCATACATTTTGAACCAATGGTGCATGATAAGTTAAAAATTCAAAGAGATCAAGAGGCTACCACATGACACAAGCACATAAGTTAAAAAATTGATAGAGGATCCTAAGTGTAAATACAGGGCTACCAAGTAGCACTAGATCGAATGGAGTTGAAAAATCAAAGGCATATCAATGACTCATGGTAATTTTTATCAAGCAGGATTAATGGTGTGGGATGGGTTAGTGAGTTAATGATCTAGGTCAAATAATGATTGCCAATAATCAAAGGGAAAGCCCAAGACATTTTGATGAAATTTAGTAGATCATTGTTTGACTCAAGCAAGGACAATACGAAGGAACCTAGCTTGAGTATGGTTGAATTTGAACCAGATGGACATTGTAGGATCTAGCATCACCATTAAAACTCTATAAGGATAAATTAGGTCTTTCAAACCTAATATAGATAAAGGGTTGATGGTTTGAATGATGAAATAGGACCAAACATTGCTATTAGTAATCCATGGAGGTAAAATACATCTTTTATACCTAATATAGACCAAGGGGAGTGTTATCTTATTTTAAAATCAAGAACATTCACCTATGAGTTTGTTTTATTGATTAAAACTATAGAAAAATGAATAATTTGGATTGGTTTTCACCTATAGTAGACCTAAGTTTAGTTTCCCATGTAGGGGTAGATAAATGAGATATGGTGGGGGCTTCTCATCCTTCAACATAATCATATCTTGAAAATTCACCATTCATGGCATGACACTATCGATATCAAATTTCAAGAATTTAATCCTCATAAATATATCAAGTGGACTTAGGGTCCCAAGGTGGTGAGCTAGATCACATGGAATGAGCCCTTGTCTTCTATTGGGATCTCTCATCCAATGAGAGGATATTAAGGACTATTGAGATAAAGGGAGTTTTTTTTTAATCAAAGAATGCATATAAAAAGAAATCAATGAGCTGCCACCTTACATCATGATCTTAATGACTTTTCTCCACTCTCTAATGCATTTTCCCATCTCTCTCTCTATTTCTGCTATATATAGAGGCTTTTGAGCCAAAAAAGAATCCTCTTTATATCACTCTAATCCCTTTCCTTTGCATGACCATAACTCTACCAAGATGGAGCTTGCAACCTCTTGAGATTCAGATTTCATTATTCTGGTATAGTGTGTACATGTCAAATTTTCATATATGGTAGAAGTCTCTCCCTTGTCAATTCATGATCTCACCTATTTATTAGTTCATCTTGTTATATAGGTCATGTTTAGTTTTCTACAACTTTTGATTTTAACCTACATGGGGATATTATGACTATTTAGTGTCTTACTTTAGACCTCTCCTTCATTTCCCTTAGCTTCTAGTCATTTAGTTGACCTCTGCATGAAATAATAATGTATGAAAAAAGTTTGGAATCCTATATCTAGTCATGTGCTTATTTCATTAGTGTTTAAGATTCAACCATAGTGGATCGATCATAATTTAGGTGCATCACCATCTTTAGGTTATGTTTCCCTTTCATATTATCTCTCTCTTTCTTTTCCCTAGTCATTAGTATGTTTTCATATTGGTAATGAGGTAAATTGAGGCATGAAAGCAACTAGCCTCATTAAAAATCCTAGAGGTCTAACCCCATTTTAGGATACCCATATCCTAGGGTCAATTACATATTTATCTAGATTTGGAATTAGGACCTAAACACTTTTGCTTCTATCTAGGGTGAAATCTATAACTCCAATATGAATTAATCCCTGAAAAAAATTGGTAATGAAACATGAAATAATTCAAAATGGAATAAAGGGGGTTATATGGTTGATTAATACACTTCTAGAATTAAGAAGATAACACTTTTTTAATATGTTATTAATGATTTGGGTATGTCCAAGGAGCATGTTGTTTACTAATTTTTTTTGAATGGTATAAAGCCTATTCATTCCTATATTGAATCTTAACACGTGTATTTAAGTTAAAATCCTATGCAAGTGAATGTGTTAGGAATTAAGGATACAAATTGGCATAATGGGTGTCATAAATCAAAACATCATGTGGGTGATTCCACCAATCAACATAAAAAAATACAAAGATGGGTACTTTTTAAATAAATATGATGAATATCATATTATGGTTAGTTCATAAATTGGTGATATCTATATCATGTTTTCTTTGGATATCCACTAACTCATACTTTTAGATGGCACTATTAAATTGATTTCTATGGATTTTTACTCTAGGGTTTAGTCTATAGAATCATATAAAGGAATCCAAAGTTAGAAAAATTTCATGCATGGATGTTGGAGATTTTTTTGTAATTATATATTTATATCATGACTAGGATAGCTGTGTCCTCATCATTTAGTTGATATATGTCATGTCGATCTCAGTAGTGTCTAATGATTGTCTCTAATAGGATATGTAAAGGTTTATAACAAATAACATTGTTTTAGGGGGTAGTTTGTATATCATTTACTATAAGGGTATAATATACTTTCTTTAATTAAAATCTAATCTATTACTTTTGAAATCATACACACTAAATTTAAAAATATTGAAAAGAGAAACACACTTCTAGACTAGATTGTTGGAACTGAAATTGAATAAAATGTAAAAACACTAAACGTTTCAAATTTGGAATTAGTTTTCAATGAGCACAAATTAACACATAGTATTAAAGATGAAACACATGAAACAACACTTTTCATAAAATTGAGTAATAAACTCAATTCACACAACAATGCATAAATAACATATAAATACCAAATGGATCCTTCTTCCTTGGTTGAGTGGGATATTTCTCTTCCTCATAATAATACATTAACACATTTAAATGTGCATAAAATTCATTAACTTATTTTCTCTTTGATTTTGGAAACTTGCTTAAAATATTAAAAATAGTGATTCTCAAACTCTTAAATCCTTAATATTCTATTCATCTACTACATATATCATCAAAAAGACATTTTTATATAATACCCCATCTTTCAACAACTATTTAAACATAGAAAAAAACTTAAGAAGATCATATTCTAACTAAGATCTTGTCTTATTTTATAATAATATCATAACAATATCCTTTCAAATTTATAAGGAAAACTAGTGGAAAGTGTTGGATTTAGTTTCTTTCATGATTCTTGATCATTTTTTAGTTTTAAATTCTTTGTTGATTATAGCCATTTGATCAAAATCAACTAGCAGTGCTAAACATAATATTTATAGTCATTTATGAAAAACTTCCATAAATAAAATGAATAAAAATAGACATAACTATTTATGGAAAGTTTAAATATCATTCAAAATGGTTTCAAAAAATTTATTAGACTTCTTCAAATATTCCATACACATCTTTGTAAAAACATATTATTATTTAGTAGATCTTGGCAAGCTGATTGGAGGTCTCTGGAGCTAGACTAGTGATCTCTAGAGCTAGACTGGTGATCTTCAGTGTTAGACTAGTGATCTTTAGAGCTAGGATAGGTTGGTCCTTAGTATTTATTCTACTACCAAAAACATGCTCTTTGAAAATGCTATGTATTTATGATATTTTTATAAAAACATTGGTGATTTTCCGATGTAAAGTTAAAATAAAATGGTAAAACAAGTAATAAATTATGCATAATAACTAAGGTATATAACTCATTTTCTAATTTTAATTAATAATGTGTTATATTATAAACATCCAAATCAACTCAAAAGGATTAATTTTACCAAGGAAATGAGGTAATTACTTGGATATGATGAGTTATTTCATCGGTTCATTATCTCCTTTATAATTATCTTCTTGCAAGTCATCTTGAAAGTTAGGATCTGCTTTGTCTCTATTATACACCCTCCTAGTTTATTATTAATGTCATATTATGTATCCCAATGAAATTTCATTGTAATGGCATATCCTTTA
This sequence comes from Torreya grandis, assembly GCA_037957365.1. Classification (NCBI taxonomy): domain Eukaryota; kingdom Viridiplantae; phylum Streptophyta; class Pinopsida; order Cupressales; family Taxaceae; genus Torreya; species Torreya grandis. The sequence continues at coordinate 1,695,032 of JARHVA010003614.1, read as the reverse complement.
ATACTCTGACCTGGGATTTACTTATTTTAAACTAATAATCTCCATGAGCTATTTTATGTCACCATGGATACATGGGGCTGAGTATTAATGGTGGCTTATATCTCATTCCAATCCATTCTTGTCCATATTTTTGTACAAATAGTCATATCATATCTATAATATCATTATATCTTATAAAACACCATATGAGATTATTTGGAGAAATGAAAGCTTTTATTTTTATGGGGATACTCAATGTATCACACCTATGATCACATGCATCAAGGGAAATATTGAAATGGTTTTTAGTGTATTAAGGACAATTTCAAATAATTTAGACTTAATAGTAGTCCAACTCTAAATAAAAATATTATAAATAAGATTAAAGTATTAAAAAAAGTATAGTTATATATTATCTCCAAAGCAATACGTTGTTAATAAATCCAAATCATTAACATAATCCTAGTTTATTTTATTTGGCATATATGAAATTTTTTACTTTTCTAACATTCATTCTAGTCCAATTTGGGGGACATAAATCTAGATTATTTGAAATAGTCCTTTATTCACAATAAATATTAATTCATGTTTGAAATATATGTGGATGTTGCTCCTTAATTAGTGGATTATACATAAGGTTTAAGAATTTTTTTATTATATTTTTTAGATTATGAAATTTAGGCCTCATATAGATTCCAATATTTTCTGACTTTCACAAAATAATACTCTATCCTATCACTCCAATAAATATTATTTTGTAGAGTAGATATGAAATCCCTAATTTAAACTTATTCTATAAATAAGTTAATCAAAAAATATAATGTGTCCTACAAGAAATTTCATAATTAAAACTCACATAATAAGTTTTATTCCTCAAGGGAACTGACATGGTAGGCTTCTATAAATCCATTATCATATTCAAAGTCATAATGTAATATACATGATATACTTAATATTTTCCACCTATAAATTTATTCTCATAAGAAGAATCCATACCCGAAGGCTAGCCTTATATAATCAATCATTTTTTATTCTAACTCACATGATGTTTGAAACAGATATTTTACCTTTACTTTCTATTTTATCTCTTCCTTAAGTTCCTAATTGAGATCATTATTTTATACCTTAACTAATATTGGGGTTTGACATGTTTCCTTCCTATCTTCCTTAATTCCATTATATGTCAATTTATTTTTTACACCATCCTCAACTTGGGTTATAGGAGTTGGTATTTTTTATCTAAGCTGAGTAATTTAACTATCCTTACTAAGAGACTAGTTCATAATATCTTATAAATCTTGTTGTAAAGAGGAAATTAATTCTTCCTTGACTTGGAGTACTTGTTTGAGGAAATTTATTTATTCCTCTTGTTGTCTTATCGTTGTTTTAGTTATTGATAGGGACATATCATATTGCATTTGTTCTTCTTCATCAGGACTAGAAGGTTGCTCTTCTTCTTCTAAAATTGGGGCCTTTACTTTTTCCAAAATGTGGTTTAAATTAATAAGGTTTATGTAAATCTTATGATAATTTCTCAACTATAAACATTTTTTTCCATTTTTTCATGTTCTTATATACCTATTGAAGGATCTTCCATTACTCTTTCTTCTTATGTAGTTTTATGTAGCTTGTATGGGACTTTAATGGGTTTATGTTGTCTAATACTTAAAAGGATCTATATAGAATCATATATATTATCAAGGTCATCCTAATTGTAAAGGATGAGTTTACTTCATCTTTTTGGAAAAAATCTGGTGGAGACTTCTTAATTGGAGTCTTTATTCTTCTTATATTTATTTATAGGGTTTTAGGATGAGAGATATCAAGAACCTCCCATTCATCATTAGAAATATCCCTTATAGGTGTGGTTATTGTAGTAGGTTATATATTTTCCTTGGAGTTAGCTTTGGAGATCAATTTTTGCCTTATCCTTCTCCTCTTTACTAGTTTTAGAGATGGTTCTTTAACTATAATTTCTTCCCTAATGTCAAACCTATGTGTAAGATCTTTATTTTGGAATTTTGGTTCAACTTTATAACATAAAATGTTTGTCATTTGGCTTCCTAATTTCAATTATTTAATAATTGATTTTTAAATATCAATTAAATCAATTAATTGTGTTTTATTTATGAAACACCTTGATCATATTTGTATACCATATCTTGCATGACACCATAAATAAAATAAGAAAAAAATATTTTCCATTTAGGTTTTTATTTCCCATGTTTGAGAGGATTTACAATTTTCATGCCATATCATCTTAGTGATACATATTTCTCATAAAAGGTGATAATTTATACTACCCATAAGGCTAAAATATTCCAAGGTTATAGATTAATTTCTCTATTTATCAATTTCTTAGTCCTTGTGGGCTAATAATTAATTTAGGCATAGGCTCTCCTTCTACATGAAAAATGTGAATCAAATATTTGATTATGGACTTACTTGAGGTATGAATTTATGTTTTGGGGATATTATATAGTTTAATAATGACATATTTTATCATCAAAATCTTGATCCTCTTCACTTTATAATTTTCACCTTATAAATTGATGATGAATTACTCAACCAAATTTTTATAAGAGCCATGAAACTTATTAAGAAATTATAGCCAACTTGACTTTTCATAAACTTTTTCCATTGATTAATGTTTTAATTTTATATATAATGATAGGGATGGGTGTTTAATTATTTTCCTTAAAATATTCCTTCAATTTAACTTAACATCTATGAGACATTCACTCACATACATACATCAATCAATGCATACACAAACACCTATGAAAGAGAATAACATAAGAAAATAAGATATATGTGGGAAACCCTATTTGGGATTAAAAAATAATAATTTTATATTAATATAGTCCTAAAATAAATGAATAAAATTTTTAATGAGGCACCAACCCCACAAAGAGCCTCGACCCCTTACTAGTTAAGCACCAACTCAACTAGTAATTTAACAAGCTCTAACCTATAAAGAGGCTTAAACCCCATAGACAACCAAGAAAAAAATTAGATACCTTGAATATCTGATCACCCTTGGACACTTTTTTATTAATAAACTAAATATTACCTCCTTTTTCTCTTCTCACTCTTCAATCTGTCTCAAATATCCTCTTAGGCCTTCTCGCTCAACTAACCCTTTCCTTAGCAGAATTAGGTCAAATAACCTTAATAAAAACCTATATAAACATATTTAAATATGAATTAAATATTCATAAATCCTATATAATTATCTTCAATCCCTTTACATGTTTTCCAAAACTCTATATTATTTTTTCATATCCTCAAATCTCTAACTAGTCAAATTAGGCCTATTAGGCCTTGTATTTATACTAGACTCTTTCTATTAATCATATTGTTTAGAAAATAACATAAAAATACTTGGATAACCATTTAAATATATCATAATTATGTTACATAGGATAAAAATCCACCAAATAGGTTGGTCATTACCCTTAAAGGCTAAAATGACCATTAGGCCTAATAGAGACATAATGCAATTGGGCCTTCTTTAAGCACACATTTCACTTAGGCCTCATTGAATAGCCTTAATAGTTGAAAAATTAATTAAAAACTTCAAATTTCACTCTAATATACCCATTATAAGATCCTCTTAATTACCTATCACAATTTAGCTCATTTTACTCCTTGAACAAAATAATTAGGTCTACTCGAAATTAGGCCTTCTTACTGTCAAAAGGTCCATCTTGAAAATATGATGTAAAAAATAAATTTTGACACATAATAAAAAGATAAAATAAAATTTATATTATATTTATTACCTCAAAAACATCTCCAAGTTCTTTAATATTAACCACATAGGCCAAAATGCCTCAATAAAAATCTTGCAAAAGGCTTACTCAAAACTGCCAAATAATTCAACATACAGTCAAGAACATTTGACTCTCTATAAGTGAAAATAGAACTATCATGAAGATAAATGAATTAAAATAAAAATATTATAACTATATAAAAACTTATTAAGTATTTTATAATTCAACTCATTTCAAAATGACTCAAAAACATCATTCTCACTCACACATAAAAAACTACCTCTAGCTCCAAAGACATAGTCACGAGAATCAAGATTTAGAACACTTGTGTGAAAATTTTTATATAATTATATTTGGTTTTAATGATCCTTAATAATCCTTATAACATCTTATAATATATATTTTTCAATGTTTAATATCAATATTGGTCTTACAGACCAATCTCACATCTTCACCTTACACATACTTCACTTTGTTAGACATGTCACTTTGAGAAAAAAATTTAGAATGTTTTTGTGAATTACCAAAACTTATAAATAAATGGGGATATGAGGTATAGGTATTTAAAAAATACCTCATGTATTTTTATCCATCCCTAATCCTATGCAACCAATCCCTAATTTCATTCTCATTCCTTCCTAGTTTTCTCATTGTCTTGCTCATTAGGCCTATTTAGCAATAAGTAAACTTACATTAATTATTTAAAAAATATTAGGTCTAAAAATTGATCAAAAAATTACATAGGCAAAAACTAAAATTATTACACATCATCCTCCATCTATTTACATGCTTTGACATAGTCAACCCTACCTACTACATCAAAACTTTAATAAAAAAGGGGTTTTATGTAGCTTCTACTGATTTCCATGACAAAAAAACCACTTGGAGAAACCTGGAAGTGTAATTTACATGTTCCAAATATCAAAATAGGTCAAAAAAACCATTATGATCCATAACTTATAAGATATTTCCTATTGAGTCATTATGTGGGTTTTTGGAGGGTTTTGACTAATTTCCCTTCTTAGAAATCATTAATAAAGGATTTCCCATAAAATACAAAATAAATTATAAGAAAATAAAGATATGTACCTTCCCCAACTTTCATGAGTTGATTATGATCTCATGAAAATGTTTCATGTGCCAATTATCATAATAAATTCTTTACCGCATCTGAAACACACAATTCTATGCACACAAAAAAACTTATCACCAATTTTCATGATTTATTATTTAGGAGATGACCTAAAAATTTGTTAACATATTAAACAAAACTAATAAAATCTTTGTCAATGCTCTCAATATCTCTGGTACCTTTGGAAATGAACTTGATCCCTCATCAGGCTATAATAGGTTTTTTTGCACATTAGGCCTTGAATTTCCAATCATAATTATATCATGAACATTCCTTTAAAATTATTACACTACTCATAATACCTCATCCATACATCTAGTGCACTCATACCATCCTCACAAGCTGCCACCTTTCTTCACCCCCTAGGAATCTTCTAATTGTAGTAAAATCATTAGGATTATGCCATTTCATTGTGGCTTCAACTTTAGAGGGATCAATTTTCAGTTCACCACCTCCTACTACATATCCCTAATATATTATATATGTATTTACATATTCAAAATTACAAATATTTAGTCACAATTTATCCCTTTGCAAAATTTAAAAGACTTTTCTAATATGATTTACATGATATTCCTAGGTTTGACTAAAGATCAAAATATATTATAAGTATAATATTACAAAATCATCTATGAATGGCATAATACATCATTTTTAACCCACATGAGTGGGTGAATTACAAATCCCAAAATGTATAACAAGACACTCGAGAAGACCTTGCTTAATTTTAAAAGTAGTTTTCCAAATATCAATTTCACTAATTTTAACTTGGGGATAACCACTTATTAAGTCTAACTTAGTGAAATAAACAACATTTTTCATTTGATAAAAAAAATAATTCGTGTGAAGAAGAGGGTAGTGGTTTTTAACCATAATTTTTCTTAGTGCTTAGAAATCCAAGCAAATCTACCAATTTTCATCTTTATTTGGCACCAAAATAATTATCCAACCACATGGAGAAGTGCTTAGACACATGACCCCTCTCTCAAACAACTCTAGAACATGATATTTTATTTTTTTATCCTCCACCATGGATAATGTATAAATTCCAATATTAGGATGTCACATCAAAAAATTTCACTAATCTGGTTTTCCTAATTATCTATGGATTATTATGGTTGTTAAAAGTGATTAATTACTTTTTAACTAAGATGTAAGTCATATGTTATTATGGGAAAGTTGTATGTTCCTTTTATTCCATGATTGAATTTCTATAATTTAGTTTTATTATATATTATTGACATTATGATCATGTTGATTTGTTGTTACAATATTGTTTTATGATATATATCATGATATTAAGGACTAACTACCTTCTTGTCATGAGTTGGTTTCAGGAGTGTTTCATCCCTCAAATCATGACAAAGGGAAAGTATAATCAGAGAGGATGATGTAGATGGAGGTGTTGTAGGATGACATAGGAATGGATTAAACCCATACACATACCACATTAGACTATACATATCATATGCCTTATTTTAATTGTTAATGTTAGTACATTTTTATGTTATCTGCATTTAGATAATTGATTGTGTGTTAATTTAATTTAATGTTTATGTGGATATTATACGTAGATTTAGTGTATGATTTGGATGAATTATTATTTTTTATTCATGATTGTTAATGCTTATAGGAATGTAAATATGCATGAATAATATCTAGTTACTACTATCTATAGAATAACCCTAATGTCTTTGTAAGGTTTAGAACATTATTTTATTATCATTATGATATTTAATAATATCATTAAATGGCTTCATGATTTAATATATATGGATAAAAAAATACATAGGTTAGTCTATATAATGTAGTAATAACATAATGATTATGTCGATACAATACTATTATGATAGATATAATAATTGTGCAATTTACCATTTTAGATAATAATATAAATAGCTTTATATTAGTCCCATTATTATTAAAATCATGATGTTATCTTTAGCAAGTTATTAATATTTTTTGCATTGTATCCTAAGACTATCCTAAGGACTAAATCATATCATTATGTGCATGCATAAACTATGATAATGTTGAAGTGTTAGATATCATTTATGATTATGTTAAAAGTGGACTTTAGTGAGTAAATACATGGGTATGTAATGTAGGTAGACCATGCATGAGTTAAATGAATAAAATAATGATTAAATGAATTTGGGGGAAGTTCAAGAGAAAATTAGGTATTTTATATTTTAGTCAAAATGAGTTAACTGTGATTAGTTTCAGTTGGAATGCATAATTTAGATTATGCATGAAGAATTATAAGATACGAGCTAAAATTTTCATGTAAGCTCAAATTGAGTAAGAGAGATGGAAAAATTATGATAAAAGGTGAGTGGGAGAAGAGAATGGATGACATAAAGATAGGTAAGAGAGAAAGTAGATCAGAGATAGAGGAAAATGAGGTTTTTTTTTGGTTCATATAGTCCCATCTAGAAATAATTAAGAGGTTGGTGATATTTTGTTTTTATGGCTTAACTCAAAAAAAATTGTGTGTATATATTTGGATCCTAGGGTTTATAAAATGATTCAAATTTTAATTAAGATGGAAGCTTAGCCCTATGTATGGCTTGGACATCCATAGAACTAAGCCAATATCCTCTAAATCCCTATGATTTATATTGACCAAATTTTCATCTTTCATATTAAAATTGCCTACCCATATTGAAGAAATAGTTGTTTGTTCATATGTTTGGTTGAGTCTAGTGTGTGTCTTTCTCCAGAAATTTTTTTGCATAAAGTTCATGGTGAAGATTGACATATTTCCTTTTATAAATCTTTCTTTGGGTTCTTTTTCAAGTGTTTTCCTTTCAATTTTTATTTCAAGCATAAGTGAATTCTTTTGGACTTTTATAAAAGACTATTTCTTTCAAGTTTTTTGCCCAAAAGAATTCTTTCAAAAAAAATTTCTAAAGCCTCAAAGTCTTTCTTTAAGACATTTTGTCTAAGATAAATCAAGTAAATTTATGTGGAATATTTATCTAGGACTTTGTTTTAGAAGGTCCTTTTCAATTTATCTAAAGGATATCTTCCAAGCCAAAGGGTACTTTGAAACTTTCTAGAAGGGCTCTTTTCAAGATAAGATTACCTTTTCAATTCTTTTTAAGGGTCATTTCAAGCAGGAAAGTCATTTACATTTCTTCAGAAGGACACTTTCACTTTTTCTAGATTGTTGCCATCAATAGGCACTTTCAAATTTTTTGGGGGACATTTTTGAATCCAAAGTTACAATGCAACTTTTTCGAAGGGCACATGGACATTTCCCAAAAAGTATGAAGGGATAATTTCAATTTGTCTAGAGGGTATGTGTACCCTTGTAATTATTCCAAATGACCAAACGGTTCTTCTAAAGGGTATTTTACAACAAATCCAAAGGGTAGGAGTACCTTTTCAAGATTTTCAAAGGACCATTTCTAAAGAGATCAAGTGAAAGAGAAAGGATTTATTCTGGGAAAATTGTCTATGACAACTTCCCTACAAATAGAAGACATAAAGGACTCTTTCAAGCAAATTGTCTAAAGGAATTCCTTTAAACAAAAAGTTTGAAAAAAGATAGAGATAAAGATAAAATTATTTCTTTTGGGATAATTTCTTGAAAGAAATAAACAAGACATTTTCCTAAAAGAAATAATAAAGATAAAAGGACCAAGTAAAAGACATGGACAAAATGTCCAAGGAAAATACCAAAGAAAAGAAGGAAAACTCCAAGAGAATCCTCGTAGACAAATTGTATACAAGAATTGGAAAGAACAAAAGTCCATATAAAATACCCGATGGCCCATAAAACATCAAATTCAAACTGTGATAAATAGTCATTAAGTTTAGAGAAGGAACTTGAATACAAAAAATAGAATGACAAATGTGCATAATAAATAATGAGCTAGCAAAGAGAAACCAATTCCAAATCAAGATGGACTCAATAATATCAAAGTTTGTTCTTGTAACTATTGATGGAAACTATTCCTATTCCTAATTGACATATGTCAAATTGATCTTGTTATATCAATCATTTAATATCCCTTAAAAAATTTATATATAGGTATTCAGTCTATTCTCAAAGGAGCCTCCACTGGTTAATGACAAAAATTTTATAATATTTGTATTGAAAACTCTTGAAGAAAGTAAGATAAATTCTACCACTCACACACTGCATTTTTGTGTAATGGTTTAACATCATGTTATTCTCATTCAGTGAAATTTTTCTTTCGTAACTTGTTATCATTGATTAACCACCAAATGTGTAGATGGATATTTATTATAGGTCTTTGTTAGTATTCTCTAATAAGTGTATATAAATTTTTTAAGTGGTTCAAGTTTATATTCTTTTCTATAATTTTCTATTTCACTCTTGAATGTTTAATACCTTTTAAATATAATAAGCAAACACTGATGTAATAATGCATAAAGGATCATGAGTCTTGTGAAGGAAACCTTGTCATTATTTAAGTACTTATTATAGTCAAAGTGAGAGGATAATACAAATTGGTACATCACCATTTATTTCTTTCTATTGTTCATTTTATCTCTTTTCGCACACAATCGATAGATTAGGATAAATAGAGATTCATAGGTCCATTAGGGGAGATGGCCCTTAAATATAGAGATTCATCTAAAATAAATTATCACCCACATCAAAATAGATGATTCCATTATTCCACTTAGATGAAGAAGACTGAGTTTTTTATTTAAGGGTGCAAATCCAAGCATCAACAATTTTTGTCATGCCTGATGGGACCTTTTGTCCTAAAATATTGTTCAAGATTTGTATTATTCTTAACATTGTTGAAGAAAACATACATCCACATTCAGTACCTGATGACTCCATTAAAGAATCTAGGTTCTTGGTTGATGATCAGTTCTATTTTCTATGCCAAAAAACTTGAAATAAATAGTCTTATACAAAATTCTGAAAGAATTCACTTATGTTTGAAACAAAGTTTGAAAGGAAAAAAGCTTTAACAAGAACCTAAATAAAGATTTCTGAGAGGAAATATTTTAACCTTCACTATGAAATTTTCACAAAGCTTTTTTTTTTGGACAAGGACACACACTAGACTCAACCAAACATATGAAGAAACAACTAGTTTTTTCAATATGGGTGGCCAATTTTGATTTTAAAGATCAAAATTTGGTTAAAAAATGGTG